>JAGIQG010000005.1:407828-432828 GCA_024679065.1 Sphyrna mokarran
TGTGCGCTGAGCCGGGAATCGAACCCGGGTCCCTGTGAGACAGCAGCGCTAACCCACTGTGCGCTGAGCCGGGAATCGAACCCGGGTCCCTGTGAGACAGCAGCGCTAACCCACTGTGCGCTGAGCCGGGAATCGAACCCGGGTCCCTGTGAGACAGCAGCGCTAACCCACTGTGCGCTGAGCCGGGAATCGAACCCGGGTCCCTGTGAGACAGCAGCGCTAACCCACTGTGCGCTGAGCCGGGAATCGAACCCGGGTCCCTGTGAGACAGCAGCGCTAACCCACTGTGCGCTGAGCCGGGAATCGAACCCGGGTCCCTGTGAGACAGCAGCGCTAACCCACTGTGCGCTGAGCCGGGAATCGAACCCGGGTCCCTGTGAGACAGCAGCGCTAACCCACTGTGCGCTGAGCCGGGAATCGAACCCGGGTCCCTGTGAGACAGCAGCGCTAACCCACTGTGCGCTGAGCCGGGAATCGAACCCGGGTCCCTGTGAGACAGCAGCGCTAACCCACTGTGCGCTGAGCCGGGAATCGAACCCGGGTCCCTGTGAGACAGCAGCGCTAACCCACTGTGCGCTGAACCGGGCATCAAACCCAGGTCCCTGTGAGACGCAGCGCTAACCCACTGTGCGCTGAACCGGGAATCGAACCCGGGTCCCTGTGAGACAGCAGTGCTAACCCACTGTGCGCTGAGCCGGGAATCGAACCCGGGTCCCTGTGAGACAGCAGCGCTAACCCACTGTGCGCTGAGCCGGGAATCGAACCCCGGTCCCTGTGAGACAGCAGCGCTAACCCACTGTGCCTGACCCGGGAATCGACCCGGTCCCTGTGAGACGCAGCGCAAACCCACTGTGCGCTGACCGGGAATCAAACCCGGGTCCCTATGAGACGCAGGCTAACCCCTGTGCGCTGAGCCGGGGGAATCGAACCCGGGTCCCTGTGAGACAGCAGCGCTAACCCACTGTGCGCTGAGCTGCCGAGGAATCGAACCCGGGTCCCCTGTGAGACAGCAGCGCTAACCCCACTGTGCACCGTGCTGCCGGGGGAATCGAACCCGGGTCCCTGGCCTGTGAGACAGCAGCGCTAACCCCACTGTGTCACTGTGCTGCCGGGAATCGAACCCGGGTCCCTTGAGACAGCACGCTAACCCACTGTGCGCTGAGCCGGGATCAAACCCGGGTCCCTGTGAGACAGCATGCTAACCCACTGTGCGCTGAGCGGGAATCGAACCCGGGTCCCTGTGAGACAGCAGCGCTAACCCACTGTGGCGCCGAGCCGGGAATCGAACCCGGGTCCCTGTGAGACAGCAGTCGCTAAACCACACTGTGCGCTGAGCCGGGGAATCGAACCCGGTCCCTGTGAGACAGCAGCGCTAACCCACTGTGCCTGAGCCGGGAATCGAACCCGGGTCCCTGTGAGACAGCGTCGCTACCACTGTGCGCTGAGACCGGGATCGAACACCGGGTCCCTGTGAGACAGCAGCGCTAACCCCTGTGCGCCGAGCCGGAATCGAACCGGGTCCCTGTGAGACAGCACGCTACCCACTGTGCGCTGAGGCGGGGAATCGAACCCGAGGTCCCTGTGAGACAGCAGCGCTAACCCACTGTGCGCTGAGCCGGGAATCGAACCCGGGTCCCTGTGAGACAGCAGCGCTAACCCACTGTGCGCTGAGCCGGGAATCGAACCCGGGTCCCTGTGAGACAGCAGCGCTAACCCACTGTGCGCTGAGCCGGGAATCGAACCCGGGTCCCTGTGAGACAGCAGCGCTAACCCACTGTGCGCTGAGCCGGGAATCGAACCCGGGTCCCTGTGAGACAGCAGCGCTAACCCACTGTGCGCTGAGCCGGGAATCGAACCCGGGTCCCTGTGAGACAGCAGCGCTAACCCACTGTGCGCTGAGCCGGGAATCGAACCCGGGTCCCTGTGAGACAGCAGCGCTAACCCACTGTGCGCTGAGCCGGGAATCGAACCCGGGTCCCTGTGAGACAGCAGCGCTAACCCACTGTGCGCTGAGCCGGGAATCGAACCCAGGTCCCTGTGAGACAGCAGCGCTAACCCGGGAATCGAACCCGGGTCCCTGTGAGACAGCAGCGCTAACCCACTGTGCGCTGAGCCGGGAATCGAACCCGGGTCCCTGTGAGACAGCAGCGCTAACCCACTGTGCGCTGAGCCGGGAATCGAACCCGGGTCCCTGTGAGGCAGCAGCGCTAACCCACTGTGCGCTGAGCCGGGAATCGAACCCGGGTCCCTGTGAGACAGCAGCGCTAACCCACTGTGCGCTGAGCCGGGAATCGAACCCGGGTCCCTGTGAGACAGCAGCGCTAACCCACTGTGCGCTGAGCCGGGAATCGAACCCGGGTCCCTGTGAGACAGCAGCGCTAACCCACTGTGCACTGAGCCGGGAATCGAACCCGGGTCCCTGTGAGACAGCAGCGCTAACCCACTGTGCGCTGAGCCGGGAATCGAACCCGGGTCCCTGTGAGACAGCAGCGCTAACCCACTGTGCGCTGAGCCGGGAATCGAACCCGGGTCCCTGTGAGACAGCAGCGCTAACCCACTGTGCGCTGAGCCGGGAATCGAACCCGGGTCCCTGTGAGACAGCAGCGCTAACCCACTGTGCGCTGAGCCGGGAATCGAACCCGGGTCCCTGTGAGACAGCAGCGCTAACCCACTGTGCGCTGAGCCGGGAATCGAACCCGGGTCCCTGTGAGACAGCAGCGCTAACCCACTGTGCGCTGAGCCGGGAATCGAACCCGGGTCCCTGTGAGACAGCAGCGCTAACCCACTGTGCGCTGAGCCGGGAATCGAACCCGGGTCCCTGTGAGACAGCAGCGCTAACCCACTGTGCGCTGAGCCGGGAATCGAACCCGGGTCCCTGTGAGCAGCAGCGCTAACCCGGGAATCGAACCCGGGTCCCTGTGAGACAGCAGCGCTAACCCACTGTGCGCTGAGCCGGGAATCGAACCCGGGTCCCTGTGAGACAGCAGCGCTAACCCACTGTGCGCTGAGCCGGGAATCGAACCCGGGTCCCTGTGAGACAGCAGCGCTAACCCACTGTGCGCTGAGCCGGGAATCGAACCCGGGTCCCTGTGAGACAGCAGCGCTAACCCACTGTGCGCTGAGCCGGGAATCGAACCCGGGTCCCTGTGAGACAGCAGCGCTAACCCACTGTGCGCTGAGCCGGGAATCGAACCCGGGTCCCTGTGAGGCAGCAGCGCTAACCCACTGTGCGCTGAGCCGGGAATCGAACCCGGGTCCCTGTGAGACAGCAGTGCTAACCCACTGTGCGCTGAACCGGGAATCGAACCCGGGTCCCTGTGAGACAGCAGCGCTAACCCACTGTGCGCTGAGCGGGAATCGAACCCGGGTCCCTGTGAGACAGCAGCGCTAACCCACTGTGCGCTGAGCCGGGAATCGAACCCGGGTCCCTGTGAGACAGCATGCTAACCCACTGTGCACTGAGCCGGGAATTGAACCCGGGTCCCTGTGAGACAGCACGCTAACCCACTGTGCGCTGAGCGGGGAATCGAACCCGGGTCCCTGTGAGACAGCAGTGCTAACCCACTGTGCATGAGCCGGGAATCGAACCCGGGTCCCTGTGAGACAGCAGCGCTAACCCACTGTGCGCTGAGCCGGGAATCGAACCCGGGTCCCTGTGAGACAGCAGCGCTAACCCACTGTGCGCTGAGCCGGGAATCGAACCCGGGTCCCTGTGAGGCAGCAGCGCTAACCCACTGTGCGCCGAGCCGGGAATCGAACCCGGGTCCCTGTGAGGCAGCAGCGCTAACCCACTGTGCGCTGAGCCGGGAATCGAACCCGGGTCCCTGTGATTCAGCAGCGCTAACCCACTGTGCGCTGAGCCGGGAATCGAACCCGGGTCCCTGTGATTCAGCAGCGCTAACCCGCTGTGCGCTGAGCCGGGAATCGAACCCGGGTCCCTGTGAGACAGCAGCGCTAACCCACTGTGCGCTGAGCCGGGAATCGAACCCGGGTCCCTGTGAGACAGCAGCGCTAACCCACTGTGCGCTGAGCCGGGAATCGAACCCGGGTCCCTGTGAGACAGCAGCGCTAACCCACTGTGCGCCGAGCCGGGAATCGAACCCGGGTCCCTGTGAGACAGCAGCGCTAACCCACTGTGCGCCGAGCCGGGAATCGAACCCGGGTCCCTGTGAGACAGCAGCGCTAACCCACTGTGCGCCGAGCCGGGAATCGAACCCGGGTCCCTGTGAGACAGCAGCGCTAACCCACTGTGCGCTGAGCCGGGAATCGAACCCGGGTCCCTGTGAGACAGCAGCGCTAACCCACTGTGCGCTGAGCCGGGAATCGAACCCGGGTCCCTGTGAGACAGCAGCGCTAACCCACTGTGCGCTGAACCGGGAATCGAACCCGGGTCCCTGTGAGACAGCAGCGCTAACCCACTGTGCGCCGAGCCGGGAATCGAACCCGGGTCCCTGTGAGACAGCAGCGCTAACCCACTGTGCGCCGAGCCGGGAATCGAACCCGGGTCCCTGTGAGACAGCAGCGCTAACCCACTGTGCGCTGAGCCGGGAATCGAACCCGGGTCCCTGTGAGACAGCAGCGCTAACCCACTGTGCGCCGAGCCGGGAATCGAACCCGGGTCCCTGTGAGACAGCAGCGCTAACCCACTGTGCGCTGAGCCGGGAATCGAACCCGGGTCCCTGTGAGACAGCAGCGCTAACCCACTGTGCGCTGAGCCGGGAATCGAACCCGGGTCCCTGTGAGACAGCAGCGCTAACCCACTGTGCGCCGAGCCGGGAATCGAACCCGGGTCCCTGTGAGACAGCAGCGCTAACCCACTGTGCGCCGAGCCGGGAATCGAACCCGGGTCCCTGTGAGACAGCAGCGCTAACCCACTGTGCGCTGAGCCGGGAATCGAACCCGGGTCCCTGTGAGACAGCAGCGCTAACCCACTGTGCGCTGAGCCGGGAATCGAACCCGGGTCCCTGTGAGACAGCAGCGCTAACCCACTGTGCGCGACCGGGAATCGAACCCGGGTCCTGTGAGCAGCAGCGCTAACCCACTGTGGCGACGCACCGGAATGAACCCGGGTCCTGTGACAGCAGCGCTAACCCCTGTGCGCGAGCGGAATCAACCCGGGTCCTGTGACAGCAGCGCTAACCCCCACAAACCCCACCACAACCCGAGCCGGAATCGAACCCGGGCCCTGGAGACAGCACGCTAACCACTTGCGCGAGCGGGAATCGAACCCCACACCAACCAAACACCATGAACCCGGCCCTGAGCAGCAGCAACACTTGCGCGAGCCGGGAATCGAACCCGGTCCCTGTGAGACAGCAGCGCTAACCCACTGTGCGCTGAGCCGGGAATCGAACCCGGGTCCCTGTGAGACAGCAGCGCTAACCCACTGTGCGCTGAGCCGGGAATCGAACCCGGGTCCCTGTGAGACAGCAGCGCTAACCCACTGTGCGCTGAGCCGGGAATCGAACCCGGGTCCCTGTGAGACAGCAGCGCTAACCCACTGTGCGCTGAGCCGGGAATCGAACCCGGGTCCCTGTGAGACAGCAGCGCTAACCCACTGTGCGCTGAGCCGGGAATCGAACCCGGGTCCCTGTGAGACAGCAGCGCTAACCCACTGTGCGCTGAGCCGGGAATCGAACCCGGGTCCCTGTGAGACAGCAGCGCTAACCCACTGTGCGCTGAGCCGGGAATCGAACCCGGGTCCCTGTGAGACAGCAGCGCTAACCCACTGTGCGCCGAGCCGGGAATCGAACCCGGGTCCCTGTGAGACAGCAGCGCTAACCCACTGTGCGCTGAGCCGGGAATCGAACCCGGGTCCCTGTGAGACAGCAGCGCTAACCCACTGTGCGCTGAGCCGGGAATCGAACCCGGGTCCCTGTGAGACAGCAGCGCTAACCCACTGTGCGCTGAGCGGGGAATCGAACCCGGGTCCCTGTGAGACAGCAGCGCTAACCCACTGTGCGCTGAGCCGGGAATCGAACCCGGGTCCCTGTGAGACAGCAGCGTTAACCCACTGTGCACTGAACTGGGAATCGAACCCGGATCCCTGTGAGGCAGCAGCGCTAACCCACTGTGCGCTGAGCCGGGAATCGAACCCGGGTCCCTGTGAGACAGCAGCGCTAACCCACTATGCGCTGAGCCGGGAATCGAACCCGGGTCCCTGTGAGACAGCAGCGCTAACCCACTGTGCCACCAATGCTTGGGGCCTGGGTGGACAGGCTGCAGACACTGGAGAATGGGTTACCATGGGGACACTCACGTCGCATGGTATTTATGACTTGCCAGTTCTGCTGGTGTGGGCACTTTGAGGTGAACTGTGACCAATGTTTCAGCTCCATATGATTCTATCCAGGGAATTCCATCAAAATTCTTCAGAATTTACACTCTGCCAAAGAATTGGGCTTAATTGCTCTTTTAAATACATTAAAGAACTCCTGGTCCTGTCAAGCTAACAGATGGATTTTAATTCTCTCCACAGTAAGGCCCCAACACGGTTCAATACATTCCTGAAAAGAGCAACATGTTGTTGAAGTTTTTCATTTTGTACTCATCAGATTAAACCCAAAAATGCCAAATTTCAAACAGTCACCATTTATGCTGCAGGAGATAGGGGTTGGTTGACTGATTTGGGGGGGTTGCCATGGAGAATGACAGATAACTAATCAAGCTCATAATGTAGGTCATTGCCAAGTCCTCAAAGTCAGATACGCAGGGAGCCATTCCCTGCTAACTATAGGACCAAGTCCTGGGCCATTTCTCAGTCACAGAGAAGCTTGTGAGGATCGTGAGAAAGGATAGAAAACATCTACGGGTACTGGAGGGGGTGCAGAGCAGATTGATAAGGTTGATTCCAGAGTTGAGAAGGTTGGCTTATGAGGAGAGACTGAGTAGACTGGGGCTATACTCACTGGAATTCAGGGATCTATGCACATGGACACTGAGGTCTCTCTGCTCATCTACACTACCAAGTAACTTACCATTAACCCAGTACTCTGTATTCCTGTTACTCTTACCAAAGTGAATCACCTCACACTTATCCGTATTGAATTCCATTTGCCACCTCACGGCCCAGCTCTGCAACCTATCTATGTCCCTCTGCAAACTGTAACATCCATCCTCGCTGTCTACAACTCCCCCCACTTTGGTATCGTCAGCAAATTTACTAATCCAACCCTCTACACCCTCATCTAGGTCATTTATAAAAATGACAAACAGCAGTGGCCCCAAAACAGATCCTTGAGGTACACCACTTGTAACTGCACTCCAGGTTGAATATTTCCCATCAACCACCACCCTCTGTCTTCTATCAGCTAGCCAATTCCTAATCCAAACTGCTAAATTTAAATGTACTTACAAGTACATAGCTCTTTGAAAGTTGGCACCCAGGTTGATAAAGTTGTTAAGAAGACGTACGGTGTGTTGGCTTTTATTGGTAGAGGGATTGAATTTAGGAGCTGTAAGGTTATGTTACAACTGTACAAAACTCTGGTGCGGCTGCACTTGGAGTGTTGCGTACAGTTCTGGTCGCCACATTATAAGAAAGATGTGGAAGCATTGGAAAGGGTGCAGAGGAGGTTTACCAGGATGTTGCCTGGTATGGTGGGAAGGCCTTATGAGGAAAGGCTGAGGGACCTGAGGTTATTTTCATTAGAGAGAAGAAGGTTACGCGGTGACCTAATTGAGGCGTATAAGATGATCAAAGGACTGGATAGGGTGGATAGTGAGAGCCTTTTCCTCGGATGGTGATGACCAACACGAGGGGACATAACTTTAAATTAAGAGGTGGTAGTTATAGGACGGATGTCAGAGGCAGGTTCTTTACACAGAGGGTGGTGAGAGCGTGGAATGCTCTGCCTGCAGCAGTTGTGGACTCACCTACTTTGGGGGCATTCAAATGTTCGGTGGATAGGCATATGGATGATATTGGAATAGTTTAGGTTAAAGGGTCCACTGGCCGGCGCAACATCGAGGGCCGAAGGGCCTGTACTGCACTGTAATGTTCTATGTTCTATGTTCTAAATCACCTTCAATCCCATACATCTGCACTTTCTGCAGTAGCCTTCCATGGGGAACCTTATCAAACGCTTTGCTAAAATCCATCTACACTACATCAACTGCCTTACCCTTATCAACCTGTTTGGTCACCTTTTCAAAAAACTCAATAAGGTTTGTGAGGCACGACCTTCCCTTCACAAATCCATGCTGACTATCCCTAATCAATTCATTTCTCTCTAGATGATGATAAATCCTATCCCTTATAATTCTTTCCAAAACTTTCCCCACACAGATGTAAGGCTCACTGGTCTATAATTCCCAGGATGGTCTCTGCTCCCCTTCTTAAACAAGGGGACAACATTTGCCATCCTCCAGTCCTCCGGCACTAGATTTGTAGCCAATGACACAGAGAGACACGTGTCACGAACACGCAGGCACGCCCGTCACGAAGATGCTGGCACACCCGTCATGAACACGCAGGCATGTGCGTCACGAACACGCAGGCATGCACGTCACGTACACGCAGGCACATGCATCATGTACACGCAGGCACGCGCGTCACGAACACTCAGGCACATGCGTCACGAACACGCAGGGACACGCGTCACAAACACGCAGGGGCACGCGTCACAAACACGCAGGGACACGCGTCATGTTCATGCAGGGACACATATCATGGATACACGGACACACGTCATGGATACACAGGGACACATGTCATGTACACACATGATGTAAAGATGCCGGCGTTGGATTGGGGTGGTAAGAACTCAGTAAGAATTTAGCAACACCAATTTTTAATCCAACCGATTTATTTGATAGTAAATATGCGAGCTTTCAACACTCTGTGTCTTCCTCAGGCAAATGCAGTGTTCTGCACACAGTCTAACAGTCAGAGACTCACTGTAAACATGTTTGAATCCACTGAAGATTGAAGGTTAGAGCTGGGTTTAGCGCTTGTGAAATTGGAAGTCGGTCTCTCCCCACCCCCGCCCCCTCTCTCACAGGGAGCTGTAGCTCTGCCTCTGACCTTGAGTGATGGGCAGAGGATCGCAGGGACAGAGTTACCCTGAACCAGCTCCTCAGAATGTAATAGCTGGCAGCCCCCACCCCCAGCTGCCTGTGTCTCTGCAGAGAGAGGGGAGAGGGGGAGCCGCAGTGTGTGAACCTGCCCCAGAACACACACAATCATCTCAAGCTCACTCAGTCTGCAAAGAGACACAGCCATTCAAACAAACATTGCCTTACCTCCATCTCCCTGTCTCTCACTCAGAGCTGCCACCCTACCAATGCTGGCTAGAAACTCCACTGATCCAATTCACATGAATCTTGCGCTGTGTGTGCTGAGAGAGAGCACATCATTCCCACCAGGTCCTAGTGTCACATCCACACACTGCCAGTGAAGCAAGCTCCAGCCTCCCTGTCAATAAACCCTCCCTGGCAAGGAGAAAATCCATTCGAAACAGCACAGGCCCCTGCAAACCACACCGATACAAAACACACTCATTAACAACACATCATCACACACCGTTTACACAACATCACACGGCACATCTAACACGCGTGTCAGGGGCAGGACAGCAGCAAGGCAGTTAGCACACCTGCCTCAGAGACACGGCTTCAATCCCAGCTCAGGTCACTGTCTGGGTGGAGTCTGCACATTCTCCCCATGTCTGCGTGGGTTTCCTCCCACAGTCCGAAAGACGTGCTGGTTAGGGTGCATTGGCCATGCTAAATTCTCCCTCAGTGTACCCGAACAGCGGCTGGAGTGAGATAACAAGGACATTTTCACAGTAACTTCATTGCAGTGTTAATGTAAACCTACTTGGGACAAATGAATAAACATTAACTTTGCTGGTGGAACTTGGAGGGAGCATCACATTGTCAGAGGGTCAGTGCTGAGGGAGTGCCGCACTGTCAGAGGGTCAGTGCTGAGGGAGTGCCGCACTGTCAGAGGGTCAGTGCTGAGGGAGTGCCGCACTGTCAGAGGGTCAGTGCTGAGGGAGTGCCGCACTGTCAGAGGGTCAGTGCTGAGGGAGTGCCGCACTGTCAGAGGGTCAGTGCTGAGGGAGTGCCGCACTGTCAGAGGGTCAGTGCTGAGGGAGTGCCGCACTGTCAGAGGTCAGTGCTGAGGGAGTGCCGCACTGTCAGAGGGTCAGTGCTGAGGGAGTGCCGCACTGTCAGAGGGTCAGTGCTGAGGGAGTGCCGCACTGTCAGAGGGTCAGTGCTGAGGGAGTGCCGCACTGTCAGAGGGTCAGTGCTGAGGGAGTGCCGCACTGTCAGAGGGTCAGTGCTGAGGGAGTGCCGCACTGTCAGAGGGTCAGTGCTGAGGGAGTGCCGCACTGTCAGAGGGTCAGTGCTGAGGGAGTGCCGCACTGTCAGAGGGTCAGTGCTGAGGGAGTGCCGCACTGTCAGAGGGTCAGTGCTGAGGGAGTGCCGCACTGTCAGAGGGTCAGTGCTGAGGGAGCGCCGCACTGTCAGAGGGTCAGTGCTGAGGGATGCCGCACTGTCAGAGGGTCAGTGCTGAGGGAGTGCCGCACTGTCAGAGGGTCAGTGCTGAGGGAGTGCCGCACTGTCAGAGGGTCAGTGCTGAGGGAGTGCCGCACTGTCAGGGTCAGTGCTGAGGGAGTGCCGCACTGTCAGAGGGTCAGTGCTGAGGGAGTGCCGCACTGTCAGAGGGTCAGTGCTGAGGGAGTGCCGCACTGTCAGAGGGTCAGTGCTGAGGGAGTGCCGCACTGTCAGAGGGTCAGTGCTGAGGGAGTGCCGCACTGTCAGAGGGTCAGTGCTGAGGGAGTGCCGCACTGTCAGAGGGTCAGTGCTGAGGGAGTGCCGCACTGTCAGAGGGTCAGTGCTGAGGGAGTGCCGCACTGTCAGAGGGTCAGTGCTGAGGGAGTGCGCACTGTCAGAGGGTCAGTGCTGAGGGAGTGCCGCACTGTCAGAGGGTCAGTGCTGAGGGAGTGCCGCACTGTCAGAGGGTCAGTGCTGAGGGAGTGCCGCACTGTCAGAGGGTCAGTGCTGAGGGAGTGCCGCACTGTCAGAGGGTCAGTGCTGAGGGAGCGCCGCACTGTCAGAGGGTCAGTGCTGAGGGAGTGCCGCACTGTCAGAGGGTCAGTGCTGAGGGAGTGCCGCACTGTCAGAGGGTCAGTGCTGAGGGAGTGCCGCACTGTCAGAGGGTCAGTGCTGAGGGAGTGCCGCACTGTCAGAGGGTCAGTGCTGAGGGAGTGCCGCACTGTCAGAGGGTCAGTGCTGAGGGAGTGCCGCACTGTCAGAGGGTCAGTGCTGAGGGAGTGCCGCACTGTCAGAGGGTCAGTGCTGAGGGAGTGCCGCCCTGTCAGAAGGTCAGTGCTGAGGGAGTGCCGCACTGTCAGAGGGTCAGTACTGAGGGAGCGCCGCCTGTCAGAGGGTCAGTGCCGAGAGAGCGCCGCACTGTCAGAGGGTCAGTGCTGAGGGAGTGCCGCACTGTCAGAGGGTCAGTGCTGAGGGAGTGCCGCACTGTCAGAGGGTCAGTGCTGAGGGAGTGCCGCACTGTCAGAGGGTCAGTGCTGAGGAGTGGCCGCACTGTCAGAGGGTCAGTGCTGAGGGAGTGCCGCACTGTCAGAGGGTCAGTGCTGAGGGAGTGCCGCACTGTCAGAGGGTCAGTGCTGAGGGAGTGCCGCACTGTCAGAGGGTCAGTGCTGAGGGAGTGCCGCACTGTCAGAGGGTCAGTGCTGAGGGAGTGCCGCACTGTCAGAGGGTCAGTGCTGAGGGAGTGCCCATGTCAGAGGGTCAGTGCTGGGAGTGCCGCACTGTCAGAGGGTCAGTGCTGAGGGAGTGCCGCACTGTCAGAGGGTCAGTGCTGAGGGAGTGCCGCACTGTCAGAGGGTCAGTGCTGAGGGAGTGCCGCACTGTCAGAGGGTCAGTGCTGAGGGAGTGCCGCACTGTCAGAGGGTCAGTGCTGAGGGAGTGCCGCACTGTCAGAGGGTCAGTGCTGAGGGAGTGCCGCACTGTCAGAGGGTCAGTGCTGAGGGAGTGCCGCACTGTCAGAGGGTCAGTGCTGAGGGAGTGCCGCACTGTCAGAGGGTCAGTGCTGAGAGTGCCGCACTGTCAGAGGGTCAGTGCTGAGGGAGCGCCGCACTGTCAGGGGTCAGTGCTGAGGGAGTGCCGCACTGTCAGAGGTCAGTGCTGAGGGAGTGCCGCACTGTCAGAGGGTCAGTGCTGAGGGAGTGCCGCACTGTCAGAGGGTCAGTGCTGAGGGAGCGCCGCACTGTCAGAGGGTCAGTGCTGAGGGAGCGCCGCACTGTCAGAGGGTCAGTGCTGAGGGAGTGCCGCACTGTCAGAGGGTCAGTGCTGAGGGAGTGCCGCACTGTCAGAGGGTCAGTGCTGAGGGAGTGCCGCACTGTCAGAGGGTCAGTGCTGAGGGAGTGCCGCACTGTCAGAAGGTCAGTGCTGAGGGAGTGCCGCACTGTCAGAGGGTCAGTGCTGAGGGAGTGCCGCACTGTCAGAGGGTCAGTGCTGAGGGAGTGTCGCACTGTCAGAGGGTCAGTGCTGAGGGAGTGCCGCACTGTCAGAGGGTCAGTGCTGAGGGAGTGTCACACTGTCAGAGGGTCAGTGCTGAGGGAGTGCCGCACTGTCAGAAGGTGAAGAAATTTCTCCTCACCTCAGTTCTAAAAGTTTTACCCTTATCCTCAAACTCTGAGCCCTAGTTCTGGAGTCCCCCCACCACTGACCTGAGACTGGAATCAAACCCAGCTCCCTGGCACTGTGTGGCAGAGTGCTAACCCGCTGTGCCACCATGCTGCCTTGTGTCATGTTGGATCTTTGGTGAATTGCTGTTGTAGATAACACACCCTGCTGATACTGATCATCAGTGGCAGAGTGATTGAATGTTTGTAGATGTGGTGCCAATCAAGCAGGGAGCTTTGTACTGGATGGTGTGATGAATGTTGTTGGAGCTGCCCCCATCCAGACAAGTGGGGAATATTCCACCCCACTCCTGACTTGTATCCTTGTAGATGGTGGACAGGCTTTGGGGGGGTCAGGAGGTGCGTTACTCACTGCAGTATTCCCAGCCTCTGACCTGCTCTTGTAGCCACTGTGTTTATGTGGGGAGTCCAGTTGAGTTTCTGGTCAATGGTAACCCCAAGGATGTTGTCAGTGGGAGATTCAGTGATGGTAACACCATTGAATGTTCGGGGGCAGTGGTTAGAGTGCCTCTTATTGGGGATGGTCATTGCAAATAATAAACAATACTTTTCTCAATAAATAATACCTCTCTTTTAGATTCAGCTATTTGAACACAGTCCCGAATTTCAGTTACTCACCAATCAGTTGACCTTATTGATCGATAACCCTGAGCCTGGTTTGGGTTTATCTAAGGGTCAGTGACATGGCTGATATCACACTGTCTAAGCTGTCAGCACATACTGCCCAGTCTGATTGGTCTCCAAGGCTAACACATAACTGAGGTCACATTCACCCCCATCCTGTCAACAATCAGCTCACAGGCTGTTCCCTTCCTCCAAGACACTAGCCTCTCAGTCACTCAGCACTTCCCTCCTCGCTTGCCTGTTGCTCCAGGGCTCCCAGTTACTGAGGAGGCAGAAAGTGCACTGTTCCACCGAATCCAACATCATCTCTCCAAGTCAGAGCACCCAGGAAGCAGGAGAACACCACCTTGGAACCAAAAGAGACAGTGCTGGAAAATCTCAGCGGGTCTGGCGGCATCTGTGAGGAGGGACTGATATTTCGAATCTGGGTGACCCTTTGTCAAAACCCCTTTGGAAACTCGACCTGAAGGAGGTTTCTGTCCTCCAGGAGGTACGGTGAAGGTTCATCAGGCTGTTGTATGGAATGAAGTGATCGAGCTTTAAGGAGAGACTGGGTGGACTTACAGTCATAGAATTCTACAGTGCAGAAGGAGGCTATTCAGCCCATCGAGCCTGCACTGAGTCTCTGACAGAGCACCTTACCCAGATCTATCTCGGTAACCTCGCGTACATTTCCTGGTAATCCCCCTATCCATCCTGAGAGACTAAAGGGCAGTTTAGCTCGGTCAATCAAACTAACCCACACATCTTTGGACAGTTGGAGGAAATCAGAGCCTTTGGAGGAAACCCACGCAGACACGAGGAGAATGTGCAAACTCCACACAGACAGTGACCCAAAGCCAAAATTGAACCCAGGTCCCTGCAGCTGTGAAGCAGCAGAGTGGCACCATGGTTAGCTTCAAGCGGGAGCTTACTATCTCTCCATAAAATCCCACCCAGAGAGTGAGAGAGACAGACAGAGGGAGGGACAGAGAGAGAGAGACAGAGAGGGAGGCAGAGAGGGAGAGAAAGAGGGAGAGACAGACAGACAGAGAAAGACAGAAGGAGAAAGAGAGAGAGGTCAGAGAGAGAGACAGAGAGAGAGAGAAAGACAGTGAGACAGAGAGCAAGAGACAGAGAGAGAGACAGATGCAGAGAGAGAGAGAGACAGAGAGAGAGAGAGAGAGAGAGAGAGAGAGAGAGAGAGAGAGAGAGAGAGAGAGAGAGAGAGAGAGAGAGAGAGAGAGAGAGAGAGAGAGAGAGAGAGTGAGAGAGAGAGAGAGAGAGAGACAGAGAGAACAGAGAGAGAGAAGAGAGAGGAGAGAGAGAGAGAGAGAGAGAGACAGAGAGAGAGAGACAGAGAGAGAGGAGTCAGAGAGAGAGAGAAAGAGAGAGAGAGGACAGAGAGAGAGAGAAACAGAGAGAGAGAGAGAGAGAGAGACCAGAGAAGAGAGAGAGAGGACAGAGAGAGAGAGCAGAGAGAGAGAAGCAGAGAGAACCAGAGAGAGAGAGAACCAGACAGAGAGACAGAGAGAGACAGCGAGAGAACAGAGAGAGAGAGAACCAGACAGAGAGACAGAGAGAGACAGCGAGAGAACCAGAGAGAGAGAGAACAGACAGAGAGACAGAGAGAGACAGCGAGAGAACAGAGAGAGAGAGAACCAGACAGAGAGACAGAGAGAGACAGGAGAGAACAGAGAGAGAGAGAACCAGACAGAGAGACAGAGAGAGACAGGAGAGAACAGAGAGAGAGAGAACAGACAGAGAGACAGAGAGGAGAGAGACAAGAGAGAAGAGAGAGACAGGATAGAGAGAGAGAGAGAGAGAGAGAGAAGAGAGAGAGAGAGGAGACGAGAGAGAGAGAGAGAGACAGAGATAGAGAGAGAGAGAGAGAGAGAGACACAGAGAGAGAGAGACAGAGATAGAGAGAGAGACAGAGATAGAGAGAGAGAGAGAAAGAGCCAGAGAGAGGGAGTGATAGAGAGCCAGAAAGGAGAGAGATAGAGAGCAGTAATCTGCATTGACAGTTTATTTCCAATCCACAGGACTCAGACACGGGGTTTAGAAGAACATTCTCCAGCTCAGTAGCACGAGGCTGTCACCAGAATGTTTTATACCAGCTTAAATAAACAAAAATAACTTTCTCCTCACCAGATGTCTCACTGAAAGCACTTTGCTGTCAGATCAAAGTGAACGGGAAGCTCAATGAAAAGAATCTTGGGAGAATATGCAAACAACACAAGATTCTTTCAATTTAAATCACAATCTTAGGCAGGATTTTACACAGCCCCAAGCAGGTTCAGAGAGAGGCAGCATAAACTTGCTTAGAATCCTATAGTGTAAAAGAGGCCCTTCAGCCCATCGAGTCTGCACTGAACTATTAGAAACACCTGAACTCCCAGCTAATCCTGTCTGCCAGCGTATGGCCCATAGCCCTGAATGTTCTGAGGTGCCAAGGGCTCATCCAGGTACTTTTTAAAGGATGTGAGACATCCCAGCCCTGCCACCCTCCCAAACAGCACATCCCACAACCTCACCACCCCCTAAACCTCCTGCCCCACACCTTGAACCTATCTCCCCTCCTAACTGAATCTTCAATTAAGGGGAACAGCTGCTCCTTATCCACTCTATCCATGTTTCTCATCATCTTGTATCCCTCAATCAGGTCCATCCCTCAGTCTTCTCTGCTCCAATGAAGATAATGCGGAAAAGTGTGAGGTAATTCACTTGGCAGGAATAACAAATGTTAATGGTAGGATTCTTAGTAGTCTTGATGAACAGAGGGATCTTGGTGTATTTGTGCATAGATCCCTGAAAGTAGGCAGTCAGGTCGATAAGATTGTTAAGAAGGCATATGGAGTCTTAGCTTTTATTGGTAGGGGGATTGAATTTCGGAGCCACAACGTCATGCTGCAACTGTACAAAACTCTAGTGCGGCCGCACTTGGAGTATTGTGTGCAGTTCTGGTCCCCACATTATAAGAAAGATGTGGAGGCATTGGAGAGGGTACAGAGGAGGTTTACCAGGATGTTGCCTGGTATGGAGGGCAGGTCTTATGAAGAGAGGCTGAGGGATTTGAGGTTGTTTTCGTTAGAAAGAAGGCGGCTAAGAGGAGACCTTATTGAAACATATAAGATGATTAGAGGTTTAGATAGGGTGGACAGTGATAGCCTTTTTCCTAGATGGAGAAAGCTAGCACGAGGGGACATAGCTTTAAATTAAGGGGTGGTGGTTATAGGACGGATGTCAGAGGTAGGTTCTTTACCCAGAGGGTGGTAAGGGTATGGAATGCCCTGCCTGCGTCAGTTGTAGATGCGCCAAGTTTGGTGGCGTTTAAGAGGTCAGTAGATAAGTTTATGGATGAAAAAGGAATTGGTTAGGTTAGAGGGTCATTGCTTTTTCTTAATTGGTCGGTGCAACATTGAGGGCCGAAGGGCCTGTTCTGCGCTGTAATGTTCTATGTTCTATGTTCTAACCCCAGCCTATCCAACTTCTCTTCATAATTTAAATGTTCCACCCCAGGCAGCATCCTGATGAATCTTCTCTGCATCCCCTCCAGCACAATCACATCCTTCCAATAATGCGGTGACTAGAACTGCACACAGCCCTCTGTGGCCTCACCAAAGTTCAAGACAATTCCAATATGACTCCCTGTTTTTGTAATTTATGGCTGATAAAGTAAGTGTCTCATCAGCCTTTCTCACCACCCTATTAACCTGCCCTTCCCCTTTCAGAGATTTGTGGACAAACATGCCAAGATCTCTTTGTTCCATAGAACCTCCTACTATCATGCCATGCAATGAATACTTCCTTGTCAAATTACTCCTTCCAAACTGTATCACCTCACACTTTTCAGGGTTAAATTCCATCTGCCACTTATCCGCCCATTTGATCATTCTGTCTATAACTCCTTGCAGTCTGAGACACACTGCCTCACTGCTAACCACTCAACAAATCTTTGTGTCATTGGCAAAGTTAATCATCCCAATCCCCACATAGTCACCAATGTGATTTATATAAATGGTGAATAACAGCGAGCCCAGATCCCTCTGCTACACTACTGGACACTGGATTCCAGTTATTAAAGCAGTTATCGAACATAGAACATTACAGCGCAGTACAGGCCCTTTGGCCCTCAATGTTGTGCCGACCAGTGGAACCAATCTAATGACCCTCTAACCCAAACTATTCCAATGTTATCCATATGTCTATCCACTGACCATTTGAACGACCTTAAACTTGACGAGATTTTCCTGATGGAAGAAGGTGGAAGAGAGAATGTCCGGGGTGTGTGGGGACCCTAATTATTTTGGCTGCTTTTACAAGGCAACAGGAAGTGTAGACAGAGTCAATGAATGGGAATCTGGTTTGAGTGATCGATTGGGCTACATTCACAACCTCTTAGTAGTTCCTCGCGGTCTTGGGCAGAGCAGGAGCCCAGACCAAGCTGTGATACAACCAGAGAGAATGCTTTCTATGGAGCGCCTGTAAAACCAGTCTCATTGTATCATGAATGTATCTGGGTTGTCTCTCAGGATGGTGAGTATCAAATGGCTGCTACTTGGAAAACTCTGCCTTTGAATCCTTGCGGATACAGGTTCCTCACAAGGGCACAGGTTAAAAGTTAGCCCCCGTGCTTCAGATGTGAAAATAGGGGCAGAATCTTGTGCTCTCTCTCATTATGAGTTTGGGGTAGATTTAATCAGCCAGGAGGCTGTAAGAAGAGGATGGGTACAGCCTTGATGGGCAGAATGGCCTCCTTCGGCACTGTGGAGATTCTGTGATTGATTCTGCTGGCTTTCCATCTCCATCCTGAATAAATTCCTGGTGGGAAGGTGACCTTTACCCCCTCCAGGGCCAACTCAGCCCCTGAAAGAGGTAACGAATACCCTGCTCCCTGTCCCCAGCTGCTGCGAAAGGCCAGGGAAATGCGGGAGCTGACTGAGCTTCTACAAGGCAGCCAGGAGTTTTTTTGGGTAGCACTGAGGCAGCGAGTGCGATCCACACACACCCCATCCATTCCTCATCAGGAAATACCTCCTGGCAACACTGGGTTCACTGTAAAATCATCAATGGGGTCACCCAGAAACACTCATTGACTCAAAGGGATGGAAGGAATTGCTAATAGTTACAGACTAATCAGTCCCATATCAGCAGTGGGAAGATTAAGGTTTAAAGTTAAAGTTTATTTATTAGTCACTAAATAAGGTTTGCATTAACACTGCATTGAAGTCACTGTGAAATTCCGCGAGTTGTCAGACTCCAGTGCCCGTTCGGGTCAGCACATCCTAACCAAGATATCTTTCAGAATGCGGGAGGAAACTGGAGCACCCGGAGGGAACCCACGCAGACACGGGGAGAATGTGTAAACGCAACATAGACAGTGACCCAAGTCAGGAATCAAACCTGGCTCCCTGGCACTGTGAGACAGCAGTGTGAATCACTGTGTCACCGTGCTGCCCCGGGTCCCTGGCACTGTGAGACAGCAGTGTGAATCACTGTGTCACCGTGCTGCCCTGGGTCCCTGGCACTGTGAGACAGCAGCGTGAATCACTGTGTCACCGTGCTGCCCTGGGTCCCTGGCACTGTGAGACAGCAGTGTGAATCACTGTGTCACCGTGCTGCCCCGGGTCCCTGGCACTGTGAGACAGCAGTGTGAATCACTGTGTCACCGTGCTGCCCCGGGTCCCTGGCACTGTGAGACAGCAGCGTGAATCACTGTGTCACCGTGCTGCCCCGGGTCCCTGGCACTGTGAGACAGCAGCGTGAATCACTGTGTCACCGTGCTGCCCCGGGTCCCTGGCACTGTGAGACAGCAGCGTGAATCACTGTGTCACCGTGCTGCCCCGGGTCCCTGGCACTGTGAGACAGCAGTGTGAATCACTGTGTCACCGTGCTGCCCCGGGTCCCTGGCACTGTGAGACAGCAGTGTGAATCACTGTGTCACCGTGCTGCCCCGGGTCCCTGGCACTGTGAGACAGCAGTGTGAATCACTGTGTCACCGTGCTGCCCCGGGTCCCTGGCACTGTGAGACAGCAGTGTGAATCACTGTGTCACCGTGCTGCCCCGGGTCCCTGGCACTGTGAGACAGCAGTGTGAATCACTGTGTCACCGTGCTGCCCCGGGTCCCTCGCACTGTGAGACAGCAGTGTGAATCACTGTGTCACCGTGCTGCCCCGGGTCCCTGGCGCTGTGAGACAGCAGTGTGAATCACTGTGTCACCGTGCTGCCCCGGGTCCCTGGCACTGTGAGACAGCAGTGTGAATCACTGTGTCACCGTGCTGCCCCGGGTCCCTGGCACTGTGAGACAGCAGTGTGAATCACTGTGTCACCGTGCTGCCCCGGGTCCCTGGCACTGTGAGACAGCAGTGTGAATCACTGTGTCACCGTGCTGCCCCGGGTCCCTGGCACTGTGAGACAGCAGTGTGAATCACTGTGTCACCGTGCTGCCCCGGGTCCCTGGCACTGTGAGACAGCAGTGTGAATCACTGTGTCACCGTGCTGCCCGGGTCCCTGGCACTGTGAGACAGCAGTGTGAATCACTGTGTCACCGTGCTGCCCCGGGTCCCTGGCACTGTGAGACAGCAGTGTGAATCACTGTGTCACCGTGCTGCCCCGGGTCCCTGGCACTGTGAGACAGCAGTGTGAATCACTGTGTCACCGTGCTGCCCCGGGTCCCTGGCACTGTGAGACAGCAGTGTGAATCACTGTGTCACCCTGCTGCCCCGGGTCCCTCACACTGTGAGACAGCAGTGTGAATCACTGTGTCACTGTGCTGCTTCTAGTCACCATTGTTCACCGATTAATAGAATCAATCCCGAGGAATGGGAATATCTGTGGATGGACTTGTTAGGGATGGTCAGCATGGATTTGTTAAAGGAAAATCTTGCCTCACAAATTTAATTGAATTCTTTGAGGAAGTGACCGGAAGGGTTGATGAAGGTAATGCAGTCAATGTGGTGTACATGGATTTTAACAAGGAGTTTGACAAGATCCCGCATTGCAGATTGGTCAGGAAAGTAAGAGCCTATGGGATACTAGGTAATGTGGCAAACTAGCTTTGTAACAGGAAATAAAGGGCAATGATCTATGGATGTCCTTGTGAATAGAAAGTTGTTTTGTGTGGTGTTCCATAGGTATTGGAATCCTTGCTGTTTGTGTTATATGTGGGAGGTGCGATTGGGAAATTTACAGATGACACAAAGAGATTAGCCGAGTAGTGGATAGAACATAGAACATTACAGTGCAGAACAGGCCCTTCGGCCTTCGATGTTGCGCCGACCAATTAGGACAAAGCAATGACCCTCTAACCTAAACCATTCCCTTTTCATCCATAAACTTATCTACTAACCTCTTAAACGGCACCAAACTTGGCGCATCTACAACTGCAGCAGGCAGGGCATTCCATACCCTTACCACCCTCTGGGTAAAGAACCTACCTCTGACATCCGTCCTATAACTACCACCCCTTAATTTAAAGCTATGTCCCCTCGTGCTCGCTTTCTCCATCCTAGGAAAAAGGCTATCACTGTCCACCCTATCTAAACCTCTAATCATCTTATATGTTTCGATTAGGTCTCCTCTTAGCCGCCTCCTTTCTATCGAAAACAACCTCAAATCCTCAGCCTCTCTTCATAAGACCTGCCCTCCATACCAGGCAACATCCTGGTAAACCTCCTCTGTACCCTCTCCAATGCCTCCACATCTTTCTTATAATGTGGGGACCAGAACTGTACAGAATACTCCAAGGGTGGCTGCACTAGAGTTTTGTACAGTTGCAGCATGATGTTGCGGCTCCAAAATTCAATCCCCCTACCAATAAAAGCTAAGACTCCGTATGCCTCCTTAACAACCTTATCAACTTGATTGCCAACTTTCAGGGATCTATGCACATATACACCAAGATCCCTCTGTTCATCAACACTATTAAGAGTCCTACCATTAGCCCTATACTCTACACATTTGATATTCCTGCCATAGTGTAGAGGACAGCTATAATCTCCAAAACCATATCGATGGGTTGGTAAACTGGGTGGTAAACTTATAGGCGGGTTTTAACATAGAGAAGTGTGAGGTCATGTATTTAGAGAGTTCAAACAGTTATAGGAAATACTCAGTAAATAGGAATATACTAAGAAGCTTCGATGAAATGAGAGATCATATAGTACAAGAATACAGGTCCCTGAACATAGCAGTTTAAATCAACAACATTGTACAGAAAGTGTGTGGAATGCGGTCCTTCATTGGTAGAGGTATAGAATATAAAAATAAGGATATAATATTGGAATTGTATAAAGCACTGGTGAGACCACACCTGGAGTATTGTGTGCAATTCTATTCCAGGAATGACACATTTGCTCTGGAGAGACTGCAGTTACTGGTGTTGCTGTACCAGACACTTCTTCATTCACGTCTGAGATAGATTAAAACCCAATGATTGAGGGAGAGATGGCAAAGTGAGTAAGAAACCAAAACTGCTCCAATTGTCCGTAATGACAGCACAAGTTGAAGGGACTGAATGACTGTTTGTCCAAGGATGGAAGCAGAGGATTCAGTGTAAACACGGCCATGCTGAGTGGATACTGGGAGTGCGCCAATACCCTGTGGCTCAGAGGGTTCTGCCCTGCCACACTAGGTAAAAATATACAGACACACACAGCTGCCAACAGCCCTGCTCACGTCACTCGAACATGGGACAAAATCAGATTACTCTGTTCAGCAAGGACGTACAGCTCACAATCAACAGGGCCATTACATTCCAAATCACACACAATAACAGTGCCAAGGTTCACAAACTCACACAAAACAAAGCTAAACTTACAGGCAGCAGAAAACGATCAACACTCCTGTATATGTCACAACATCACATGTTAATCAAACAATAAACAGCAACTTCCCCAAGGTGAAAGGACAGGTAAAGGACTGCGTTAGATACAGAGTAAAGCTCCCTCTACACTGTCCCCCCATCAAACACTCCCAGGACAGGTACAGCACGGGGTTAGATACAGAGTAAAGCTCCCTCTACACTGTCCCCCATCAAACACTCCCAGGACAGGTACAGCACGGGGTTAGATACAGAGTAAAGCTCCCTCTACACTGTCCCCCCATCAAACACTCCCAGGACAGGTACAGCACGGGGTTAGATACAGAGTAAAGCTCCCTCTACACTGTCCCCCCATCAAACACTCCCAGGACAGGTACAGCACAGGGTTAGATACAGAGTAAAACTCCCTCTACACTGTCCCCATCAAACACTCCCAGGAAAGGTACAGCACGGGGTTAGATACAGAGTAAAGCTCCCTCTACACTGTCCCTCCATCAAACACTCCCAGGACAGGTACAGCACGGGGTTAGATACAGAGTAAAGCTCCCTCTACACTGTCCCCCCATCAAACACTCCCAGGACAGGTACAGCACGGGGTTAGATACAGAGTAAAGCTCCCTCTACACTGTCCCCCCATCAAACACTCCCAGGACAGGTACAGCACAGGGTTAGATACAGAGTAAAGCTCCCTCTACACTGTCCCCCCATCAACACTCCCAGGACAGGTACAGCACAGGGTTAGATACAGAGTAAAGCTCCCTCTACACTGTCCCCCCATCAACACTCCCAGGACAGGTACAGCACGGGGTTAGATACAGAGTAAAGCTCCCTCTACACTGTCCCCCATCAAACACTCCCAGGACAGGTACAGCACAGGGTTAGATACAGAGTAAAGCTCCCTCTACACTGTCCCCATCAAACACTCCCAGGACAGGTACAGCACGGGGTTAGATACAGAGTAAAGCTCCCTCTACACTGTCCCCCATCAAACACTCCCAGGACAGGTACAGCACGGGGTTAGATACAGAGTAAAGCTCCCTCTACACTGTCCCCATCAAACACTCCCAGGACAGGTACAGCACGGGGTTAGATACAGAGTAAAGCTCCCTCTACACTGTCCCCCATCAAACACTCCCAGGACAGGTACAGCACGGGGTTAGATACAGAGTAAAGCTCCCTCTACACTGTCCCCATCAAACACTCCCAGGACAGGTACAGCACGGGGTTAGATACAGAGTAAAGCTCCCTCTACACTGTCCCCCATCAAACACTCCCAGGACAGGTACAGCACGGGGTTAGATACAGAGTAAAGCTCCCTCTACACTGTCCCCCCATCAAACACTCCCAGGACAGGTACAGCACGGGTTAGATACAGAGTAAAGCTCCCTCTACACTGTCCCCATCAAACACTCCCAGGACAGGTACAGCACGGGGTTAGATACAGAGTAACCCCAAAACAAAGCTCCCTCACTACACTGTCCCCCCATCAAACACTCCCAGGACAGGTACAGCACACGGGGTTAGATACAGAGTAAAGCTCCCTCTACACTGTCCCCATCAAACACTCCCAGGACAGGTACAGCACGGGGTTAGATACAGAGTAAAGCTCCCTCTACACTGTCCCCCATCAAACACTCCCAGGACAGGTACAGCACGGGGTTAGATACAGAGTAAAGCTCCCTCTACACTGTCCCCCCATCAAACACTCCCAGGACAGGTACAGCACGGGGTTAGATACAGAGTAAAGCTCCCTCTACACTGTCCCCCATCAAACACTCCCAGGACAGGTACAGCACGGGGTTAGATACAGAGTAAAGCTCCCTCTACACTGTCCCCCATCAAACACTCCCAGGACAGGTACAGCACGGAGTTAGATACAGAGTAAAGCTCCCTCTACACTGTCCCCCCATCAAACACTCCCAGGACAGGTACAGCACGGGGTTAGATACAGAGTAAAGCTCCCTCTACACTGTCCCCCATCAAACACTCCCAGGACAGGTACAGCACGGGGTTAGATACAGAGTAAAGCTCCCTCTACACTGTCCCCATCAAACACTCCCAGGACAGGTACAGCACGGGGTTAGATACAGAGTAAAGCTCCCTCTACACTGTCCCCATCAAACACTCCCAGGACAGGTACAGCACGGGGTTAGATACAGAGTAAAGCTCCCTCTACACTGTCCCCATCAAACACTCCCAGGACAGGTACAGCACGGGGTTAGATACAGAGTAAAGCTCCCTCTACACTGTCCCCATCAAACACTCCCAGGACAGGTACAGCACGGGGTTAGATACAGAGTAAAGCTCCCTCTACACTGTCCCCCCATCAAACACTCCCAGGACAGGTACAGCACGGGGTTAGATACAGAGTAAAGCTCCCTCTACACTGTCCCCATCAAACACTCCCAGGACAGGTACAGCATGTGTTAAAGCTAGCACGAGGGGACACAGCTTTAAATTAAGGGTATGAGTTATAGGACGGAGTCAGAGGTAGGTCTTTACTCAAAGAGTGATTAGGGAGTGGAATGCCCTGCCGCAGCTGTTGTAGATGCGCAAGTTTGGTGGCGTTTAAGAGTTAATGATAAGTATATGGAAGAGAAGGGAATGGTTTAGTTTGGAGGGCATTGCTTTTTATTTTGGTCGGCACAACTTGAAGGCCGAAGGGCCTGTTCTGTGCTGTATTGTTCTATGTTCTTGTTTAGATACAGAGTAAAGCTCCCTCTACACAGTCCCCCCATCAAACACTCCCAGGACAGGTACAGCACGGGGTTAGATACAGAGTAAAGCTCCCTCTACACTGTCCCCCATCAAACACTCCCAGGACAGGTACAGCACGGGGTTAGATACAGAGTAAAGCTCCCTCTACACTGTCCCCCATCAAACACTCCCAGGACAG
>JAGIQG010000005.1:435328-463379 GCA_024679065.1 Sphyrna mokarran
TGTGTGTGGGTGTGTGAGTGTGTGTGTGTAGTGTGTGAGTGTGTGGGTGAGGATGGTGTGCGTGTGTGTGTGAGTGTGTGCTGTGTATGTGGTGTGTTGTGGGTAGGTGAGGATGTTGTGTGTGTGTGTGAATGTGAGTGTGTGTGGGTGTGTGAGTGTGTGTGTGTATGTGTGTGAGTATGTGTGGGTGTGGGTAGGTGGTTGGGTGACACAGGGTGAGGGTTCAGGGGGTGGGGGACTGGGTAAAGACAGTGTGTTCAGAGGAATGATCGATAATGGAGCCAGTCACACAGTGAGCAGCTGCTGGAATCTGATATCTGACAATGCTTTCTTACACAAATCCGTTTCCTAAGTTTCGAAACAACACACACCAACTGCCAGTCCTGAGGTCAGGGTAAGTATTTCACAGAAGGCGATCCTTGTGATTCACTGTCACAATCACAAACAGGGGTTACACCCACAGCCTCTGAGCTGTACACATCTCAGAACCCCTCTCTGGACACGCACTATCTACACAATTCACCAATTAACACACAACTATACACACTCCCATCATCGAATCCCTGTAAGAATCATTAACAAAACTCCCACTGTCCCTGTGCTAACCCACACCAACCCTCCCCAAAACTCCCACTGTCCCTGTGCTAACCCACACCAAACACCCCCCACAAACTCCCACTGTCCCTGTGCTAACCCACACCAAACACCCCCCCAAAACTCCCACTGTCCCTGTGTTAACCCACACCAAACACCCCCCCCAAAACTCCCACTGTCCCTGTGCTAACCCACACCACACCCCCCCCAAACTCCCACTGTCCCTGTGTTAACCCACACCAAACACCCCCCCCCAAAACTCCCACTGTCCCTGTGCTAACCCACACCAACCACCCCCCCAAACTCCCACTGTCCCTGTGCTAACCCACACCAAACACCTTCCCCCAAATCTCCCACTGTCCCTGTGCTAACCCACACCAAACACCCCCCCAAAACTCCCACTGTCCTGTACTAACCCACCCAAACCCCCCCCCAAAACTCCCACTGTCCCTGTGCTAACCCACACAAAACACCTCCGCCCAAAACTCCCACTGTCCCTGTGCTAACCCACACCAACCACCCCCCCAAACTCCCACTGTCCCTGTGCTAACCCACACACCCCCCAAACTCCCAGTGTCCCTGTGGTAATTCACACCAACCCGCCCCCCTCCACAAACTGGGGGAGTGTGAGGGTGTGTGTCTGGGTGTTTAGCTGGGGGGAGTGTGAGTGTGTGTGTGTGTGTGTCTAGGAGTTTAGCTGGGGGAGTGTGAGTGTGTGTGTGTGTCTAGGAGTTTAGCTGGGGGAGTGTGATGGGATGTGTGTGGGTGTTTAGCTGGGGGAGTGTTAGGGTGTGTATGTGGGTATTTAGCTGGGGGAGTGTGAAGGTGTGTGTGTGTGTGTTTAGCTATGTCAGTTATGAGCCTGTGTCAGTGTGGGTCTCTGTCTGTGAGGGTCACTGTCAGTGTGGGTCTCTATCTGTGAGGGTCACTGTCAGTGTGGGCCTGTGTCTGTGTGGGTCTCTGTCAGTCTGGGTCTCTGTCTGTGTGGGTCTGTGTCAGTGTGAGCCTGTGTCTGTGTCTCTCAGTGTTTGTCTGGGGTTCTGTCCTCTCTCCCTCCTGCAGTATGAGAGTCTCTCTCTCTCTATGGTTCCCTGCTCTATTCCACAGACTCAGTGCTGAGCTGGGTACAATCGCAGCCTCTCCACATTATCCTCAGTCCAGCTGGCCAGCTCACAGCTAGTCAGAGCTTCCAGCAATTTACTGTGGAAATTTCAATATAATGAGTGGAATTTCGTGAAGTGTCCAGCTAGTTTGAATGTGGGATGATTCCAGATTATTTTTTGGCTGTGTTATTGTGCCCAGTCCGATGCACTCTGGGGGTGATTTTTCCTTTGAGTTGTGCCTGATTGTGGGGGTGAATATTTGGTAAAGTTGGGTGTGAGGGGACCAGTGTAATCTGCACCCCCCTGTCCACGCTGGTTCCCCCCTTTTACCAGGGGCTGAATATGGTGATGACTGGGATCCTGCCGGAAACGGGCGCAATGGTTATTAAAATATCTGTGAATGTATCTTAATTGATTTTAATGAGCTGCCTGTCCAACTTTACCGAAACCTCCCCCTTTACTGAAACCTCTCCCTTTATCGAAACCCCCCCTTTACCGAAACATCTCCCTTTACCGAAACCTCCCCCTTTACCAAAACTTCCCCCTTTACCGAAACATCTCCCTTTACCGAAACCTCTCCCTTTACCGAAACCTCCTCCTTTACCGAAACCTCTCCCTTTACCGAAACCTCCCCCTTTACTGAAACCTCTCCCTTTACCGAAAACCCCCCCTTTACCGAAACCCCCCCTTTACCGAAACATCTCCCTTTATCGAAACTCTCCCTTTACCGAAACCCCCCCTTACCGAAACATCTCCTTTACCGAAACCTCCTCCTTTACCGAAACCTCTCCCTTACTGAAACCTCCCCCTTTACCGAAACCTCCTCCTTTACCGAAACCTCCTCTTTACCGAAACCTCTCCCTTTACCGAAACCTCCCCCTTACCGAAACCTCCCCCTTTACCGAAACCCCCCCCTTTACCAAAACCTCCCCTTTACCGAAACTCCCCCTTTACCGAAACCCCCCCTTTACCGAAACCCCCCTTTACCAAAACCTCCCCCTTTACCGAAACCTCCCCCTTTACCGAAAACCCCCCCTTTACCGAAACCTCCCCCTTTACCGAAACTCCTCCTTACCGAAACCTCCTCTTTTACCGAAACCTCTCCCTTTACTGAAACTCTCCCTTTACCGAAACCTCCCCCTTTACCCGAAAACCCCCCCCTTACTGAACCCCTCCCTTTACCGAAACCCCCCTTTACCGAAACCTCCCCCTTTACTGAAAACTCTCCTTTACGAAAACTCCCCCTTTACCAAAACCTCTCCCTTTACCGAAACCCCCCTTTACCGAAACCTCCCCCTTTACGAAACCCCCCCTTTACCGAAACCTCCCCCTTTACCGAAACCTCTCCTTACAAAACCTCTCCCTTTACTGAAACCTCCCCCTTTACCGAAACCTCCTCCTTTACCGAAACCTCCCCCTTTACCAAAACCTCTCCCTTTACCGAAACCTCCTCCTTTACCCAAACCTCTCCCTTTACCGAAACCTCCCCCTTTACCAAAACCTCCCCCTTTACCAAAACCTCTCCCTTTACCGAAACCTCCTCCTTTACCGAAACCTCCTCCTTTACCGAAACCTCCTCCTTTACCGAAACCTCTCCCTTTACCAAATCCTCGCCCTTTACCAAAACTTCCCCTTTTACCGAATCCTCCTCCTTTACCGAAACCTCCCCTTATTCCATCACTTTCACCAATCTGGAATCACTGCAGTTCCCAGTGCCCAGTGCCGAGTGTCCAGTGCCGAGTGTCCAGAGCCCTGAGCCCAGTGCCCCAAAGCTCTCTGCTGCTGTTTTCAGGAATCCTTTTGGTGTGGTCATTTCCTTTCTTGGGTCGGTGATGGTTCCGCGAGCGTGTTGGGGGTGGGGGGCGAGGTTCTCTGCGAGTGCGTGGGGGGGACTGGGGTCTCTGCTAGTGTGGGGGCAGAGTGTGGGGGCTCTGTGAGTGTGGGGCGTGGGCGGGGGGCACTGTGAGTGTGCAGAGGGGAGAGGAAGGGACTGTTGTTCCGCAGAGTCTCTAATGTCCACATTGAAGCACTGACCACGGGTCTCAGCACTGACCCTAGGTCTTGTGGTGCTGCTGGGTCCTGGTGCACTCAGCACCCTTCCAGCTGAAGGAGCTGCACTTATGACGGTGCTGCAGTCTCTCAGCACTGTAAGGAGCTGTGTGTGTACTCATGGGTTCAGGGTGTGAGTTACAGCAGGGGGGAGGATTTGGGGAGATCGCTCTGAGGGGGATGGACAGTCATGTGTTGCTGGGCTTGGGGCAAGCAGCATTCCTGAACCTCTCCACGTGTCCCTCACTCCTCAACAGCATCAAGATAACAGAATAACTTCCCTGAAACAGGCAATTGATCCCTGCTGGGGATGAGGAGGAAAAACAGGAGGGGGAATTGTGGGAGGGGGTGGGGAGAAGTGGTGTGTGGGATTGGAGGTGGGGGCTGGCGGTGAGGTGGGGTCGATGGGGGCTGCGGGTGGGGGAGGGGGCGTGTGGGGGCATTGGAGTGGGGAGCCGGGTGTGGGGCGTGGGTGGGGGATGTTTTGGGGGTTGGGTGAGGGAAGGGTGTGGGAGACGTGCGTGGGGGCGTGTGCGGGGATTTGGGTGGGGGCAAGGGTGTGGGGACGGGGTGGGGGCCTGTGGGGGATTTTGGTGGGGCCGGTGTGGGCTGTGGAGTGGGGGCTGTGTGGGGGGCTTTGGGGGGGGTCAGGTTGTGGGCTGTGGGTGGGTCTGTTTGGGGATGTGGGTTGGGGAAGATGTGGGAGGGACGGTGGTGGGCTGTGGTTGGGGGCTGTGGGTGCAGCAGGAGGGGTTGGGCTGTGGGCGATGGTGAGGGCGCGGGTGGGAGTGGGCTGTGTGGGGGATGTGGGTGGGGTGGGGTTGGGAAATGTGGCGTGGGTGCGGTTGCAGCGTGGGAGAAGTGGGTGGGTGGGTGGGGATGGGGGGCTGGGTGGGTGGGGTTGGAAGATGGGCTGTGGGTGGGGGTGTGGCATGGAGGCTGGTTGTGGCTGGGGGTTGCAGTGGGGAGGTGGGGGTGGGGATGTGTGGGGGTGGGGGTGTCGGTGGGGGTTGTGTGGGGTGTGACTGAGGGCTGTGTGGGGATGGGGCTGGGGGGGGGTGTGGGTGGGGGCTGTGGGGGGAGTGGGTGATTGTGGGGATGGGGGTGGGGGTGGGGGTTGTGTGAGCCATCCAGCCGATCCCCACGGAGTGAGATGATACCCACCAGTGAGCTGGGATAATCCTGTTTGTAATTTTATAAAGATCTGAGAGGGTATTGAAGGATGGATTAGTAAATTTGCAAGATGACACATAAACGTCGTGGAGTGTAGATAGTGAAGAGGGGTGTTATAGTTTGCAGAGAGACTGGACAAGGCAGAACTGGGCGAGAGTGGCAAATGGAGTTTAAATGTGGAAAAGTGTGAGGTAATGCACTTGGCAGGAAAACAAATGTGTAGAGTATAGGGCTAATGGTAGGAACTCTTAATAAGTGTGATGAACAGAAGGATCTGGTGAAGTCAATAGAATCCCTGAAAGTAGGCAGTCAAGTCGATAAAGTTGTTAAGAAGGCATATGGAGTCTTAAGCTTATATTGGTAGGCGGAGATTGAATTAGGAAGCCACAACATCATGTTGCAACTGTACAAAAACTCTAGTGCAGACGCACTGGAGTATTGTGTGCAGTTTGGTCCCAAATTATAAGAAGATGTGGAGAGCATTGGACGAGGGTACAGACGAGGGGGCGCAGGTTTACCAGGAGTTGCCTGGTATGGAGGGCAGGTCTTATGAAGAGAGGCTGAGGGAATTTGAGGTTGTTTTCGTTAGAAAGGAGGCAAGCTAAGAGGAGACCTATTGAAACATATAAATGATTAGAGAGTTAGATAGGGTGGACCCCAGTGATCAGCCTTTTATCCAAGGATGAAAAAGCTAGCACGAGCGGGACACAGCTTTAAATTAAGGGGTATAGTATAGGACGGATATCAGACGGTGGTTCTTACCAAAGGGGGTAAGGGAATGGAATGCCCTGACGCAGCAGTTGTAGATGCACCAAGTTTGGTGGCGTAAAGAGGTTAGTTGAATAATATAGGAAGAGAAGGGAATTGTTAGTTTGGAGGGTCATTGCTTTTTATATTGTCGGCACAACATCGAAGGACGAAGGGCCGTTCTGTGCTGTAATGTTCATGTTCTATGTTTCCAATCCTTTGGTGAACACTGATGTATCTGTCTGCTGTATAACACTCTGAGAAACAGTGACCACAAAACCACACAACCCTGCCACACAACCCTGCCACAGCAACCCTACCACACAACCTACCACAGCAACCCTACCACACAACCCTGCCACAGCACCCTACCACACAACCCTAACACCACAACACTACCACAAACCCTGCCCAACAACCCTGCCACCACAAACCCTACACACCAACCCTGCCACACAACCCTACCACACAACCCTGCCACACAACCTGTCACCAACCCTGCCACACAACCCTGTCACACAACCCTACCACACAACCCTGCCACACAACCCCTGCCCACACAACCCTGCCACACAACCCTACCACACAACCCTAACCACATACCCTGCCACACAACCTGTCACAAACCCGCCACACAACCCTGCCACACAACGATACCACACAACCCTACCACACAACCCTGCCACACAACCCTGCCAACACAACACTACCACACAACCCACACACCCTACCACACAACCCTACCACACAACCCTACCACACAACCCTACCACACACCCTACCACACAACCCTTACCACACAACCCTACCACACAACCCTACCACACAACCTACCCACACAACCCTGCCACACAACCCTGCCACCACAACGCTACCACACAACATACCACAACAACCTAACACACAACCCTACCACACAACGCTACCACACAACCCTGCCACACAACCCTGCCACACAACCCTGTCACCACACCCCTACCACACAACCCTGCCACACAACGCTACCACACAACCCTAACCACACAACCCTGTCACACAACCCGCAACAACCCGCCACACAACCCTGCCACACAACCCTGCCACACAACCCTACCACACAACCCTACCACACACCCTACCACACAACCCTACCACACCAACCCTACCACACAACCCTGTCACACAACCCTGCCACACAACCCTGCCACACAACCCTGCCACACAACCCTACCACACAACCCTGTCACACAACCCGCCACACAACCCTACCACACAACCCTACCACACAACCCTACCACACAACCCTGCCACAGCAACCCTACCACACAGCCCTGTCACACACACCCTACCATACAACCCTACCACACAACCCTACCACACACCCCTGCCACAGCAACCTCTGCAAGACATGCCGGATCATAGACATGGACGACATCATCAAACGTGAGGATACCATTCACCAGGTACACGGTACATACTCTTGCAACTCGGCCAACGTTGTCTACCTAATACGTTGCAAGAAGGAAGTCCCGAAGCATGGTACATTAGAACATAGAACATAGAACATTACAGCGCAGTACAGGCCCTTCGGCCCTCGATGTTGCACCGGCCAGTGGACCCTCTAACCTAAACTATTCCAATATCATCCATATGCCTATCCACCGAACATTTGAATGCCCCCAAAGTAGGCGAGTCTACAACTGCTGCAGGCAGGGCATTCCATGCCCTCACCACCCTCTGTGTGAAGAACCTGCCTCTGACATCCGTCCTATAACTACCACCTCTTAATTTAAAGTTATGTCCCCTTGTGTTGGTCAACACCATCCGAGGAAAAAGGCTCTCACTATCCACCCTATCCAATCCCTTGATCATCTTATACGCCTCAATTAGGTCACCGCGTAACCTTCTTCTCTCTAATGAAAATAACCTCAGGTTCCTCAGCCTTTCCTCATAAGGCCTTCCCACCATACCAGGCAACATCCTGGTAAACCTCCTCTGCACCCTTTCCAATGCTTCCACATCTTTCTTATAATGCGGCGACCAGAACTGTACGCAATACTCCAAGTGCGGCCGCACCAGAGTTTTATACATTGGGGAGACCATGCAGACACTACGACAGCGGATGAATGAGCATCGCTCAACAATCACCAGGCAAAATTGTTCCCTTCCTGTGGGCGAACACTTCAGCGGTCACGGGCATTCGGCCTCCGACCTTCGGGTAAACGATCTTCAAGGGGGCCTTCATAACACACGACAGCGCAGAGTCACTGAGCAGAGACTGATAGCCAAGTTCTGCACACATGAGGACGGTCTTAACAGGGATCTTGGCTTCATGTCACACTATCTGTAACCCCCGTAACTTGCCTGGGTTATCAAAAAACCTCACTTACTGTGCTGTCTGGAGACAATACACAATTCTCTAACCAATGCTCAGGATCCCCTTCACACACATTGTTAGCCACTTTAACACTTGAATAGCAGGTTAGATGTAAGGGTTCGCATTCTAATCAGCAATCTGTAACTGACTGTGTGGATATGTGTGCCTCTGCAGATCAGAACACTGCATTCACCTGACGAAGACGAAAAGTTGAAAGCTTGCAGATTTACTATCAAATAAATTGGTTGGATTTAAAATTGGTGTTGCCAGATTCTTACTGAGTTCACCCTCTGATCCAGGGGGAAGAGCAGAGCCAGAAAACACATCCCAGAAACCTGGGTGTCAAGCAGATAATTGTGTGGCTGCAGAGCAGGTCAATGGGGGTGGTTTACAACCCTGAGACATTGGGGCAGCCTTTCGGGAAGGTGGGGACCTGAACAGAGCTGCGACTGAGTCTTTTCCTTGTGCTGTTGGCGAGGTTTTAAACTAACTTGACCAGGGGAGTGGCAGCTAAGAAATATCAAAGAGAGGTATAGAATAACCAGAATACTGGAGTAGATGTTTATTGAAACATATAAGATGATTAGAGGTTTAGATAGGGTGGACAGTGATAGCCTTTTTCCTAGGATGGAAAAAGCTAGCACGAGGGGACACAGCTTTAAATTAAAGGGTGATAGTTATAGGACGGATATCAGAGGCAGGTTCTTTACCCAAAGGGTGGTTCGGGAGTGGAATGCCCTGCCTGCAGCGGTTGTAGATGCGCCAAGTTTGGTGGCGTTTAAGAGGTTAGTTGATAAGTTTATGGATGAAAAGGGAATGGTTTAGTTTAGAGGGTCACTGCTTTTTCCTAATTGGTCGGCGCAACATCGAAGGCCGAAGGGCCTGTTCTGCGCTGTAATGTTCTATGTTCTATGTTCTATAGATAGAACATAGAACATAGAACATAGAACATAGAACATAGAACATAGAACAATACAGCACAGAACAGGCCCTTCGGCCTTCGATGTTGTGCCGACCAAAATAAATCTCATAGAATCGAGAATAGTGAGCAAATAGGAGTGTGCAGAATAGGGGAGAATGTCATACTTTTGATTTGGTTTATTATTGTCACGTGTATTAACATACAGTGAAAAGTTTTGTTTCTTACACACTACAGACCATAGAACATCAAAAAACTACAGCACAAACAGGCTCTTTGGCCCAGAAATTGCACCGATCTTATCTCTACCTACTAGTCTTATCTATAACCCCCAATCCCATTAAATCCCATATTCTCATCCAAAAGTCTCTTAAAAGACCCTATCGTATTTGCCTCGACCACCATCGACAGCAACCAATTCCATTCACTCACCACCCTCTGAGTGAAAAACTTACTGCCATTGGAGGTTGTTGAGGCAAACTCACTGGGGTCTTTTAAGAGACTTCTGGATGAATATATGGAAAAGAATAGGATAGGGGGTTATAGATAGGTCTGTAGATTGGTAGATGTGATCGGTGCAACTCGTGGGCCGAAGGGCCTGTTTGTGCTGTATTGTTCTATGTTCTATGTTCTATGTTCTAACATCTCCTCTGTACTTACCCCCAGCACCTTAAATCTGTGTCCTCTTGTAGCGACCATTTTAGCCCTGAGAAATAGCCTCCAAGAATCCACTCTATCTATTCCTCTCAACATTTTATAAACCTCTATCAGGTCGCCTCTCAACCTACGTCTCTCCAGGAAGAAGAGTCCTAGCTCTCTCAACCTGTCTTCATAAGGCCTGCCTTCCAATCCAGGCAACTTCCTTGTAAATCTCCTCTGCATCCTTTCAATAGCTTCCACGTCCTTCCTATAGTGAGGCGACCAGAACTGCACACAATACTCCACGTGGGGTCTGACAAGGGTCTTATAAAGCTGCAGCGTTACCTCCCGACTCCTAAACTCAATTCCTCTATTAATGAAGGCCAGTACACCATATGCCTTCTTGACCACATCCTCCACCTGTGAGGCCGATTTAAGAGTCCTATGGACCCAGACCCCAAGATCCTTCTGCTCCTCAACACTGCCAAGACTCCTACCCTTAATATTATACTCCTTCATCCCATTGGTCCTGCCAAAATGGACCACCACACATTTATCAGTGTTGAAGCCTATCTGCCACTTCTCTGCCCAATCTTGCATCCTATCTATGTTTCGCAGCAACTTCAGACATCCCTCCAGACTATCCACAACACCACCAACCTTTGTATCGTCGGTGAACTTACTAACCCATCTCTCCACTTCCTCATCCAGGTCATTTATGAAAATGACAAACAGCAGGGGTCCCAGAACAGATCCCTGGGGCACTCCACTGGTGACCGACCTCCGTACAGAAGAAGACCCATCCACAACTACTCTCTGCCTTCTGCCGGCAAGCCAGTTCAAAACCCCTTGGATCCCATGCCCTCTCATGTTCTCAAGAAGTCTTGCATGGGGAACCTTATCAAATGCCTTGCTGATATCTATGTAAACCATGTCCACTGCTTTTCCTTCGTCAATGTGTTCAGTCACATTTTCAAAGAACTCAACTAGGCTCGTAAGGCATGATCTGCCCTTAACAAAGCCGTGTTGACTATTCCTGATCACATTGAATTTCTCTAAATGCTCATAAATCCTATCTCTCAGAATCCTCTCTATCAACTTACCGACCACTGAGGTCAGACTCACCGGTCGGTAATTCCCCAGGCTATCCCTGTTCCCTTTCTTGAAAATAGGCACCACATCCACAATCCTCCAATCCTCTGGAACCTCTCCCGTCTCCATTGACGATGCAAAGATCATCGCCAGGGGCTCTGCGATCACTTCCCTCACCTCCCACAATAACCCGGAGTACATCCCATCCAGACCTGGCGACTTATCTACCTTGATGGAATTTAACAGTTCCAACACCTCCTCTTTCTTAATGTTCACATACTCAATCTTTTCAGTTTGCCGCATTCCTGTAGTACAACCCCCAGATCACTCTCCACTGTGAATACTGAGGCAAAGTACTTGTTAAGCACCTCTGCCATTTCTTCTGGTTCTATCCAAACTTTCCCATCTTCACATTTTATACATCCTATTCCTTCACATCTCATCCTTTTACTTTTGCTAAACAGACAAAACATACCATTCATAGAGAAGGAAAGGAGAGAGGGCAGAATGTAGTGTTACAGTCATAGCTAGGGTGTAGAGAAAGATCAACTTAATGCCAGATGGATCCATTCAAAAGTCCGACAGCAGTAGGGAAGAAACTGGTCTTGAGTTGGTTGGTATACAAATAACAAAGAACAAAACAGCATGGGAAACAGGCCCTTCGGCCCAACGAGCCCGATGTTCCCACCTCTATCCGTGAACCCTGTCCATGTTTATAGATCTATGAATTAAAAACCAAATTTGAGACAATTTAGGGAGAATTTGTTTTGCCAATTAGCCTAAGGGCACATCTTTGGGATGTGGGAGGAAACCGGAGCACCCGGAGAAAACCCACGCAAGCACAGGGAGAATGCGCAAACTCCCACAGACACAGGCCCAAATCCATGTACCTGCACAGCACAGCGATAGTCACTGAGCTGTTGTGTTGCCCATCAAATGGTCCAGGTCAAGCGTACACTAACAATGTGAAGCACTAGGATGCTCTCGAAAAAAATCCAAGAGCAGCCCTCTCTCGACCCATCGTGTGTATGCCCCTCGTTAGACAACAAGGTGGACCGAAGCATCTGTAGGATAAAAACAAGTACATCAATATCATCATCTATTTACACACTTCCCAGGGACTCCCAAGGCTCATGATCCCTATTTTTAAATCAGTTTTCTATACCCCTCCATTCCCATTCTGTTCATGTGCCCATCTAAGTATTTCTTAAATAACTCCAGAGTACCTGCCTCCACCACTTTACTCGGCAGTGCATTCCATACCCCCACCACCCTCTGTGTGAAAAAACTCCCTCTAGCATCCAAATTATACCTTACCCCCCTCACTCTAAGCCCGTGATCCCTCGTGCTATTCGAGTCCATCCTAGGAAAACGCTTAACCCTGTTTACTCTATCTATACCCCTCGTAATCTTGTACACCTCTATTAGATCTCCTCTAAGTCTACGTCTTTCTAAGGAAAACAGTCCCAATTTGCCTAACCTCTCCTTGTAACTCAGACCTTCCATACCAGGCAACATCCCGTGTGTGATCTCAGACTTTTGTATCTTTTTCCCGATGGAAGAAGGTGGAAGAGAGAATGTCCAGGGTGCGTGGGGTCCTTAATTATACTGGCTGCTTTTCCCGAGGTAACGGGAATGTAGACAGAGTGAGTGGATGGGAGCTGGTTTGTGTGATGGATTGGGCTACATTCACCAACCTTTTGTAGTTCCTTGCGGTCTTGGGCAGAGCAGGAGCCCAGACCGAGCTGTGATACAACCAGAAAGGATGCTTTCTATGGGGCATCTGTAAAAGTTGGTGAGAGTCGTAGCGGACATGGCAAATTTCCTGAGTCTTCTGAGAAAGTAGAGGCGTTGGTGGGGCTTTCTTAACTATAGTGTCGGCATGGAGGGGATCAGGATAGGTTGTTGGTGATCTGGACACGTAAAAACTTGAAGCTCTCAACCATTTCTACTTTGTCTCCATTGATGTACAAAGAACAAAGAAAATTACAGCTCAGGAAGAGGCCCTTTGGCCCTCCAAGTCTGCATCGATCATGCTCCGGACTGAACTAACCTTCCGGGGCCCATATCCTTCTATTCCCTTCCTATTCATGGATTAGTGAAGAAGCCCCTTAAAAGTCACTCCCTATCTGCTTCCACTACCACCCCGGGCAACGAGTTCCAGGCACCCACCACCCTGTGTATAAAAAATCTGCCTCGTACATCTCCTTTAAACCCTGCCCCTCGCATCTTAAACCTGTGTCCCCGAGTAACTGACTCTTCCACCCTGGGAATAACCTTCTGACTATCCACTCTGCCTCTCAATCTTGTAGACTTCTATCAGGTCTCTCCTCAAACTCCATCGCTCCGATGAGAACAAACCAAGTTTCTCCAACCTCTCCTCATAGCTAATACCCTCCATATCAGGTATGATAAATCTTTTCTGTACCCTCTCCAAAGCCTCCACAACCTTCTGGTAGTGTGGCGACCAGAATTGAACTCTATATTCCAAGCGCGGCCTCACTAATTTTCTATAAAGCTGCAGTGTGACTTGCCAGTTTTTAAACTCAGTGCCCCGGCCGATGAAGGCAAGCATGCCGTATGCCTTCTTGACTACCTTCTACATCTGCATTGCCCAACTTCCAGTGACCTGTACACCTGTACACCCAGATCCCTCTGCCTATCAATACTCTGAAGGGTTCTGCCATTTACTGTATATTTCCTATCTGTATTAGATCTTCCAAAATGCATTACCTCACATTTGTCCAGATTAAACTCCATCTGCTATCTCTCCGCCCAAGTCGCCAACTGATCTATATCCTGCTGTATCCTCTGATGGTCCTCATCGCTATCCACAAATCCACCAACCTTTGTGTCGTTCACAAAAGTTACTAAGCAACGTAGACAGGGGCATGTTCTCCTTTACACTTCCTGAAGTTGATGACAATCTCCTTTGTTTTGTTGACATTGAGGGAGAGATTATTGTTACCGCACAGATAGAACATAGAACATTACAGCGCAGAACGGGCCCTTCGGCCTTCGATGTTGCGCCGACCAATTAGGAACAAGCAGGTTGGTTTAGGAACAACCTAAACCATTCCCTTTTCATCCATAAACTTATCTACTAACCTCTTAAACGCCACCAATCTTGGCGCATCTACAAGTGATACGTTCTCTATCTCATTCCTGTACTCTGCCTCGACATTGTTTGAGATCTGACCCACTACAATGCTGTCGTCAGCAAACTTGAAAATCAAACTGGAGGGGAATTTGGCCACACAGTCATAGGTGTATAAGGAGTACAGTCAGGGGCTGAGAACACAGCTTTGTGGGGCACTGGGGTTGATCATGAAGGTGTTGTTGCCTTTCCTTACTGACTGTGGTCTGTGAGTTAGGAAGTTCAGGATGCAAAGGGAGGAGCCAAGGCCCAGGTCACGGAGTTTGGAGATGAGTTTTGCGGGAATAATAGAACGTAGAACATTACAGCACAGAACAGGCTCTTCGGCCTTCGATGTTGTGCCGACCAATTAGGAAAAAGCAATGACCCTCTAACCTAAACCATTCCCTTTTCATCCATAAACTTATCTACTAACCTCTTCAACGCCACCAAACTTGGTGCATCTACAACTGACCGCAGGCAGGGCATTCCACTACCCGAAACCACCCTTTGGGTAAAGAACCTACCTCTGATATCCGTCCTATAACTATCACCCCTTAATTTAAAGCTGTGTCCCCTCGTGCTAGCTTTCTCCATCCTAGGAAAAAGGCTATCACTGTCCACCCTATCTAAACCTCTAATCATCTTATATGTTTCAATAAGGTCTCCTCTTAGCCGCCTTCTTTCTAACGAAAACAACCTCAAATCCTTCAGCCTCTCTTCATAAGACCTGCCCTCCATACCAGGCAACATCCTGGTAAACCTCCTCTGTACCCTCTCCAATGCCTCCATATCTTTCTTATAATGTGGGGACCAGAACTGCACACAATACTCCAAGTGCGGCCGCACTAGAGTTTTGTACAGTTGCAACATGACGTTGCGGCTCCGAAATTCAATCCCCCTACCAATAAAAGCTAAGACTCCATATGCCTTCTTAACAACCTTATCGACTTGATTGCCAGCTTTGAGGGATCTATGCACATATACACCAAGATCCCTCTTTTCTTCAACACTATTAAGAGTCCTACCATTAGCCCTATACTCTACACATTTGTTATTCCTGCCAAAGTGAATTACCTCACACTTTTCCACATTAAACTCCATTTGCCACCTCTCGGCCCAGCTCTGCAACTTGTCCAAGTCTCCCTGTAAACTATAACACCCCTCTTCGCTATCTACCACTCCACCGACTTTAGTGTCATCTGCAAATTTACTAATCCATCCTTCAATACCCTCATCCAGATCATTTATAAAAATTACAAACAGTGAAGGGAGTCTGACATAGGTGTCCTTGTTGTCTCGATGTTCCAGGGTTGAGTGCAGGGCCAGGGAGATGGCATCTGCTGTGGACTGTGTTGCAGTGATAAACAAACTGTAGTGGATCCAGGTAGTCCGGGAGGCTGGAATTGATTTGTGCCGTGACTAACCTTTCAAAGCACTTCCTAATGATTGATATCAGAGCCACCGGCCGATAGTCATTAAGGCTATCTTGGTTTTTCTGAGGTACTGGGATGATAGTCATCTTGTTGAAGCAGATAGAGACCTCAGATTGTTGTAAAGAGAGATTGAAGATGTCTGTGAATAACTCCGCCAGCTGATCCGCACAGGATCCTTGTGTGTGTGTCCGGGTATCCCATCCGAACCCGGCACTTTCTGTGAGTCAATCTTCGAGAAAACTGCTCTGACATCTGCAATGGTGATCCCCAGATACAGATTCACTCAGAGTTTCTGAGTTGGAGGGCCTGCTCTCACTGACCTCTTGCTCAAAATGGGCGTAAAATGCATTGAGCTGATCAGGGAGGGGGTGCATTCGAGCCGGTGATTTTACATACCTTCATCTTGTGGCCTGTTCTGTCTTTCAAACCTTAGTCAGCAGGAGTCTGTGTGACTAGCCCTGGGACTCTAGCTTGGTCCGATACTGTCATTTGGCATCTTTGATGGATCTCCTTAGATCGTATCTGGATTTCTCGTATTGATCATTGTTGCCTGACTTGAACACCTCAGGTCTGGACTTTAGCAAGCAGTGGATATCCCTGTTCATCCATAGTTTCCAGTTGGGGAACACATGGATTTGCTTCTTCAGCACACAGTTTTCTACACACTTACTAACGCAGTCAGCTCCTGTTGTGGTAAACTGCCATCAGGATAATGGTGGTGAACTTCCACAGAAGATAGTTGGGGTGGCATTTTAGTGTCAGGTATTCTAGGTCTGGGGAGCAGAAAGGTGGTAGTGTTGCTACTTCTAGGCACCACAAGGTGTTGATGAGGAAGCAGAACCCAGCTCCCCTAGCCTTGCCTGTGAGTGCTGTACAATCCATTCAATGGATTCAGACTCTCTCTGATTATGGGACAGTCCAGAGAGGCAGGAATGAGCCATGTCTGTGTGAAGCAGAGTATGATGTAGAGATGCCGGCGTTGGACTGGGGTCAACACAGTAAGAAGCAGAGTTCACAGCAGTCCCTCAGTCTGAATCAAGGTTACAGTGTGAGTATGTGCTCACACAGAGTGTGCTAGATAAGGTTAGTGAGTTACAGGTGTTTTTTGCCCTGTAGAATGATGATGTTGTGAGTATAACAGAGAGCTGGTTCCAGGGGAACCGGACAATCTTCCTGAATACAAGCTGCTGAGAAAAATAGAAGAGATGGACCTGTGATATTGATTACAGAGATTATCACAGTGCTGGAGAAAGTGGACGTCTCAGAGAGTTCAAGGACAGAGCGAAGGAACACAGGGGATTGTATCACATTGCTTGGTGAGGTACAGAGACACCAACTAGTGAGAAGGATGTGGAAGAACAAATCTGCATGGGAATGACAGACAGCGGCAAATATTATACAGTGAAGGGATTCCCCAAATACAGGCTGGGAGAGCGGGAGCGACAGAGGGGTAAAATATTCTGGAACCGTGTCTATAACAGTGTGTGTCCTGTCCAGGATATGCCGTCGGATCTGCTTCCTGGGAATCAGGAGGGCAAAGTGGATGAAGGGTCAGTGGGAGAACACATAGGAAATAGTGATCATTGTATTATCAGCTTGAGAATGATGATTGGAAACAGTAGAGAGTTAATCCGCAGTCAGAGTAACTAACTGGGAAGAGCTGGATCCATGGGGAAGAGGAGTGGAGCTGGCCAGTTAGGCTGGAAGGAAAGGATAGCGGGAAAACTGGAACTGAACAGCGATCCAGGCGGATCCCTTCAAAACTCTGCGACAGGATTATAAAGATTAAAAGGAGAGCAGAAGCACCCAGGATGTCAATCTTCTTCAGCTGGAGTTTACAGGCAGTAATTCAGACACCTCAACAAGCCTGAGGTCCCCAGAGCCGCAGGAGGCTCCGCCTCTCTGGGGAAGCTGTGACATCATTGTGCCACCTGATTGGCCTGGAGATCGGCCCCTAGCCAATGGGCATGGCTCTGAGAGTGAGCGGGCCAGTGGAGTTTCCCAATTGGTTATCCCCCATCGCCTCAAACTCATCACCGTGGACACACCCACACATTCACTCCAACATGGCTGACCCAGTGAGCTCAGGTACCCAAGCTGGGTGATCCTGACCTACATGAGAAACCCATATAGGAGCTACAGAGAGGGGCACAGTGGTTAACGCTGCACCAGGGACCCCGATTCAATATCAGCCCCCAGTCACTGTCTGTGCAGAGTCTGCACATTCTTCCTGTGTCTGCGTGGGTTTCCTCCAGTTTCCTCCCACATTCTGAAAGATGTGTGGGTCAGGTGGATTGGCCGTGCTAAATTGTCCCATTGTGTCAGGGGGGATTAGCAGGGTAAATGTGTGGGGTTACGGGAATCGGACTTGGGTGGGATTGTGGTCAGTAGACATTCAATGGGCTGAATGGCCCCCTTCTGTACTGTAGGGATTCTATGAAGATGCCAGGAGACAGTACCAGAGCAAGCTGGTGTCGCAGGCCAGCCACAAGGATATCCACTGAATATGGCAAGGTTTGTAAGACATAACAGGCTACAAGATGAAGGCGTGTAGAACACCAGCTCCATCACATCCCTTCCAGCTGAGCTCAGTGTATTCAATACCTGTCTGGAGCAGTGAGAGGAAGTGTCAGGTGAACCGACATCGCATACATCTGATCAGCTGAAAGTTAAGGTACGGAAAGCGACTGACCGGGTGTTCACGTGTGTGATTTCACGTGTATATTCCTGTGTTCACTTGTGTGATTTCACGTGTATATTCCTGTGTTCACTTGTGTGATTTCACGTGTATATTCCTGTGTTCACGTGTGTTATTTCACGTGTATATTCCTGTGTTCACGTGTGTGATTTCACGTGTATATTCCTGTGTTCACGTGTGTTATTTCACGTGTATATTCCTGTGTTCACTTGTGTGATTTCACGTGTATATTCCTGTGTTCACTTGTGTGATTTCACGTGTATATTCCTGTGTTCACTTGTGTGATTTCACGTGTATATTCCTGTGTTCACTTGTGTGATTTCACATGTATATTCCTGTGTTCACGTGTGTGATTTCACGTCTATATTCCTGTGTTCATGGGTGTGATTTCACATGTATATTCCTGTGTTCACGTGTGTGATTTCACGTGTATATTCCTGTGTTCACATGTGTGATTTCACATGTATATTCCTGTGTTCACGTGTGTTATTTCACGTCTATATTCCTGTGTTCATGGGTGTGATTTCACATGTATATTCCTGTGTTAATGTGCATGATTTCACGTGTATATTCCTGTGTTAATGTGCATGATTTCACGTGTATATTCCTGTGTTAATGTGCATGATTTCACGTGTATATTCCTGTGTTAACGTACATGATTTCATGTGTATATTCCTGTGGTCAGGGACGTGATTTCACGTGTATATTCCTGTGTTCCCATGCACGATTTCACATGTATATTCCTGTGTTCACGTGTGTGATTTCACGTGTATATTCCTGTGTTAAGGGACGTGATTTCACTTGTATATTCCTGTGTTCGGGGCATGATTTCACGTGTATATTCCTGTGTTCAGGGGTATGATTTCACGTGTATATTCCTGTGTTCACGTGTGTGATTTCACGTGTATATTCCTGTGTTCACGTGTGTGATTTCACGTGTATATTCCTGTGTTCGGGGCGTGATTTCACGTGTATATTCCTGTGTTCAGGGGTATGATTTCACATGTATATTCCTGTGTTCAGGGGTATGATTTCACGTGTATATTCCTGTGTTCATGTGCACGATTTCACGTGTATATTCCTGTGTTCAGGGACGTGATTTCACATGTATATTGCTGTGCTCGGGGCATGATTTCACGTGTATATTCCTGTGTTCAGGGGTATGATTTCACGTGTATATTCCTGTGTTCAGGGACGTGATTTTATGTGTATATTCCTGTGTTCGGGGCGTGATTTCACGTGTATATTCCTGTGTTCAGGGGTGTGATTTCACGTGTATATACCTGTGTTCACGTGTGTGATTTCATGTGTGTATTCCTGTGTTCACGTGTGTGATTTCACGTGTATATTCCTGTGTTCACGTGTGTGATTTCACGTGTATATTCCTGTGTTCAGGGGTGTGATTTCACGTGTATATTCCTGTGTTCGGGGCGTGATTTCAAGTGTATATTCCTGTGTTGACATATGTGATTTCATGTGTATATTCCTGTGTTCACCTGTGTGATTTCACATGTATATTCCTGTGTTCACGTGTGTGATTTCACGTGTATATTCCTGTGTTCAGGGGTGTGATTTCACGTGTATATTCCTGTGTTCAGGGGCGTGATTTCACGTGTATATTCCTGTGTTCACGTGTGTGATTTCACGTGTATATTCCTGTGTTCACGTGTGTGATTTCACGTGTATATTCCTGTGTTCACGTGTGTGATTTCACGTGTATATTCCTGTGTTCACGGGTGATTTCACGTGTATATTCCTTGTTCACAAACCTGTGCTGATTTCACGGTATATCCTGTGTTCAGGTGATTTCACGTGTATATTCCTGTGTTCAGGTGATTTCACGTGTATATTCTGTGTTCGGGTGATTTCACGTGTATATTCCGGTCGGGTGATTCGTGACTGTATATTCCTGTGTTCACGTGTGTGATTTCACGTGTATATTCCTTGTTCAGGGGCGTGATTTCACGTGTATATTCCTGTGTTCATGTGTGTGATTTCACGTGTATACTCCTGTGTTCAGGGGTGTGATTTCACGTGTATATTCCTGTGTTCAGGGGGGATTTCACGTGTATATTCCTGTGTTCACGTGTGTGATTTCACGTGTATATTCTGTGTTCAGGGGTGACACCCCAGTGTGATTTCACGTGTATATTCCTGTGTTCACGTGTGTGATTTCACGTGAATATTCCTGTGTTCAGGGGTGTGATTCACGTGTATATTCCTGTGTTCAGGGGTGTGATTTCACGTGTATATTCCTGTGTTCACGGGGTGATTTCACGTGTATATTCCTGTGTTCAGGGGCGTGATTTCACGTGTATATTCCTGTGTTCAGGGGCGTGATTCACGTGTATTCCTGTTTCAGGGCGTGATTCACGTGTATATTCTGTGTTCAGGGCGTGATTTCACGTGTATATTCCTGTGTTCAGGGCGTGACGGGCGTGATTTCACGTGTATATTCCTGTGTTCAGGGGCGTGATTTCACGTGTATATTCCTGTGTTCAGGGGCGTGATTTCACGTGTATATTCCTGTGTTCACGTGTGTGATTTCACGTGTATATTCCTGTGTTCAGGGGCGTGATTTCACGTGTATATTCCTGTGTTCAGGGGCGTGATTTCACGTGTATATTCCTGTGTTCAGGGGTGTGATTTCACGTGTATATTCCTGTGTTCAGGGGCGTGATTTCACGTGTATATTCCTGTGTTCACGGGCGTGATTTCACGTGTATATTCCTGTGTTCACGTGTGTGATTTCACGTGTATATTCCTGTGTTCAGGGGTGTGATTTCACGTGTATATTCCTGTGTTCACGTGTGTGATTTCACGTGTATATTCCTGTGTTCAGGGGTGTGATTTCACGTGTATATTCCTGTGTTCACGGGCGTGATTTCACGTGTATATTCCTGTGTTCAGGGGCGTGATTTCACGTGTATATTCCTGTGTTCAGGGGCGTGATTTCACGTGTATATTCCTGTGTTCAGGGGCGTGATTTCACGTGTATATTCCTGTGTTCACGGGCGTGATTTCACGTGTATATTCCTGTGTTCACGTGTGTGATTTCACGTGTATATTCCTGTGTTCAGGGGCGTGATTTCACGTGTATATTCCTGTGTTCAGGGGCGTGATTTCACGTGTATATTCCTGTGTTCACGTGCGTGATTTCACGTGTATATTCCTGTGTTCACGTGTGTGATTTCACGTGTATATTCCTGTGTTCACGTGTGTGATTTCACGTGTATATTCCTGTGTTCACGTGTGTGATTTCACGTGTATCTGTGTTCGTGTGTGATTTCACGTGTATATTCCTGTGTTCGTGTTTCACGTATTCCTGTGTTCACGTGTGTGATTTCACGTGTATATTCCTGTGTTCACGTGTGTGATTTCACGTGTATATTCCTGTGTTCACGTGTGTGATTTCACGTGTATATTCCTGTGTTCACGTGTGTGATTTCACGTGCATATTCCTGTGTTCACGTGTGTGATTTCACGTGCATATTTTGTGTTTTTCAATTGATCGTGTTGCCGTTTCATTCCTTCTGTCGCTTGTGAGCTTTCAGATTGAGTTATTTTCAGGAATATTCCTTGGAAAGCACTTTGTTCGGCTCGATCCAACAACCAGTTTTTATTCACAGAAACAGCTTGAGGTTCTGTTGCTGCATTCCACACATTTTTCACATTCAACTCTCAATCTCATCAGCACAATCAAATTCCAACACTTTTGTAGTTTTGTCTTTTAAATCTCCACTCAACCCATTATTCTGAGCTGTCCAAAATTCCTTTCCCTGTTCAAGACATTTTCCACAATACTTCATAAATATTTCTGATTCATCTTATTTGAACTGAAGATCATTCTTTGTGTCCAGTTCTGGTTGTCACTCCCTCCTATGCTTCCCTTCATCCCTCGGGGAGTTGAGTGTCTGAGTTGGAAAATCACATTGCTGCTGTTTGAGACTTTGGTTCGGCTGCATTTGGAGTATTGTGTACAATTCTGGTCACCACACTACCGGAAGGATATTGATGCAGAAGAGATTGACCAGGATGGTGCCTGGTTTGGAGGATATGGATGATGAAGAAAGGTTGAACAAAGTTGGATTGTTCTTTGGGAATTTTATTAATGACTTGGAAGAGGGGGCTGAAGGGTGGGTCAGTAAATTTGCTGATGACACCAAGATTGGTGGAGTAGTGGATGAGGTGGAGGGCTCTTGCAGGCTACAAAGAGACATTGATAGGATGTATAGCTGGGCTGAAAAGTGGCAGATGGAGTTTAACCCTGAGTTTAAGTGTGAGGTAATTCATTTTGTAGGACAAACTTGAATGAAGAATACAGGGTCAATGGCAGGGTTCTGAGGAATGTGGAGCAGAGAGATTTTGGGGTTCATATCCACAGATCTCTGAAGGTTGTCACTCAAGTGGATAGAGCTGTGAAGAAGGCTTATAGTGTGTTAGTGTTTATTAACAGGGAGTTTGAGTTTAAGAGCCGTGGGGTTATAGAACATAGAACATAACAGCACAGAACAGGCCCTTCAGCCTTCGATGTTGTGCCGACCAAAATAAAAAGCAATGCCCCTCCAAACTAAACCATTCCCTTCTCTTCCATATACTCATCAATTAACCTCTTAAACGCCACCAAACTTGGCGCATCTACAACAGCTGCAGGCAGGGCATTCCACTCCCTAATCACTCTTTGAGTAAAGAACCTACCTCTGATATCCGTCCTATAACTCATACCCCTTAATTTAAAGCTGTGTCCCCTCGTGCTAGCTTTCTCCATCCTAGGAAAAAGGCTATCACTGTCCACCCTATCTAAACCTCTAATCATCTTATATGCTTCAATAAGATCCCCTCTTAGCCGCCTCCTTTCTAACAAAACAACCTCAAATCCTTCAACCTCTCTTCATAGGACCTGCCCTCCATACCAGGCAACATCCTGGTAAACCTCCTCTGTACCATCTCCAATGCCTCCACATCTTTCTTATAATGTGGGGACCAGAACTGCACACAATACTCCAAGTGCGGCCGCACTAGAGTTTTGTACAGTTGCAACATGATGCTGCGGCTCCTAAATTCAATCCCCCTACCAATAAAAGCTAAGACTCCATATGCCTTTTTAACAACTTTATCCACTTGACTGCCTACTTTCAGGGATCTATTGACACATACACCAAGATCCTTCTGTTCCTCAACACTATTAAGAGCCCTACCATTAGCCCTATACTCTACACATTTATTGTTCCTGCCAAAGTGCATTACCTCACACTTTTCCACATTAAACTCCATTTGCCACCTCTCGGCCCAGCTCTGCAACTTGTCCAAGTCACTCTGTAAACTATAACACCCCTCTTCACAATCTACCACTATATAGTTATGCTATAACTATATTCAGATCTTGGTAAGACGACAGATTCCAGACCTACGCCCACTCACTTAGACTATCTATATCTCTTTGCACTCTTTCAGCTTCCTCTGCAAACTTTGCTCTGCCACTCATCTTAGTGTCATCTGTGCATTTTGACACAAAACCTTGGTCCCCAACTCCAAATTATCTATGTAAATTGTAAACAATTGTGGTCCCAACACTGCTCCCTGAGGCCCACCATCAGTCACTGATCGCCAACCAGAAAAACACCCATTTACCCCCACTCTTTGCTTTCTGTTAGTTAACAAATCCTCTATCCATGCTAATACATTACCTGTAACACCATGTAGATTTATCAAGATGTAGCATGGCAGATGGAGTTTAATCTGGACAAATGTGAGGTAATGCATTTTGGAAGGTCTAATACAGATAGGAAATATACAGTAAATGGCAGAACCCTTAAGAGTATTGATAGGCAGAGGGATCTGGGTTTACAGGAACACAGATCACTGAAAGTGGCAATGCAGTTGGAGAAAGTAGTCAAGAAGGCATAAAAGAACAAACAAAACAGCACGGGAAACAGGCCCTTCGGCCCAACGAGCCCGTGCCGCCACCCCGATGTTCCCACCTCTACCCGCGATCCCCGACCATGTTTATAGATCTATGGATTAAAAACCAAATTTGAGACCATTTAGGGAGAATTTGTTTTGCCAATTAGCCTAACAGCACATCTTTGGGATGTGGGAGGAAACCGGAGCTCCCGGAGAAAACCCACACAAGCACGGGGAGAATGCGCAAACTCCCACAGACACAGGCCCAAATCCATGTATCTGCACAGCACAGCGATAGTCACTGAGCTGTCGTGTTGCCCATCAAATGGTCCAGGTCAAGCGTACACTAACGACGTGAAGCACTAGGATACTCTCGAAAAAAATCCAAGAGCAGCCCTCTCACGACCCATCGCGTGTATGCCCCTCGTTAGACAACAAGGTGGACCAAAGCACCTGTAGGATAAAAACAAGTACATCAATATCATCATCTATTTACACACTTCCCAGGGACTCCCAAGGCTCATGATCCCTATTTTAAATCAGTTTTCTATACCCCTCCATTCCCATTCTGTTCATGTGCCCATCTAAGTATTTCTTAAATAACTCCAGAGTACCTGCCTCCACCACTTTACTTGGCAGCGCATTCCATACCCCCACCACCCTCTGTGTGAAACAAAATACAGAATACTTGCCTTCATCGGCCGGGGTATTGAGTTTAAAAATTGGCAAGTCATGTTGCAGCTTTATAGAATCTTAGTGAGGCTGCACTTGGAATATAGTGTTCAATTCTGGGTCACCACGCTACCAGAAGGATGTGGAGGCTTTGGAGAGGCTATAGAAAAGATTTACCAGGGTGTTGCCTGGTATGGAGGGCATTAGCTATGAGGGGAGATTGGAGAAACTTGGTTTGTTCTCACTGGAGCGATGGAGGTTGAGGGGAGACCTGATAGAAATCTACAAGATTATGAGAGGCAGGGACAGAGTGGATAGTCAGAAGCTTTTTCCCAGGGTGGAAGAGTCAATTACTCAGAGGTATAGGTTTAAGGTGCGAGGGGCAAGGTTTAAAGGAGATGTACAAGGCAGATATTTTACACACAGAGTGTGGTGGGTGCTTGGAACTCGCTGCCAGGGGAGGGAGCGGAAGCAGATACTGTAGTGAGTTTTAAGGAGCATCTTAACAAATCCATGAATAGGATGGGAATAGAGGGATATGGTCCCCGGAAGGGTAGAGGGTTTTAGTTCAGTTGGAAGCAGCATGGTCAGAGCAGGCTTGGAGGGGCCGAAGGGCCTGTTCCTGTGTTGGAATTTTCTTTGTTCAACAAAGTCCTGTATTGAATGTTCTGTCTGATGAAACAAAGCATGCCGAATGTCTTCATCACTCTGTCCACCTGCGATTCCACTTTCCAAAGAGTACGAACATAAATCTGACATCTCTTCACTCTATAACTCTCCCCAGCGCCCTACCATTAACTGAATAAGTCCTGCCTTGGTTCAATCTACCAAAATGCATCACTTTGCATTTATCTAAATTAAACTCCACCCGCCCTTTGGTGCAGCACCTTGTTAAATGTCTTCTGGAAATCCAGATACACCACGTCCACAGGTTCCCCATTATCCACTGTTCTTTGCTCAGTTTCCTTCTACAGGTTATCAGCTGTTCCTCTTTCGCTTCTCAATAATTCTGTTTCTTCATGAGCAACCTCCTCTCTCACTGGTGAAGCTGGTTTGTGACATTCACTGGCGTTCTCTTTGATTGCTTGTTGGCTGCATTAAGAATCTCATGTTTACCCCCAATAGTTTTCAAAAACTGGTTCAGATCAATACAATTTCACATTACTGTCTCTACAAGAGAGTAAGAAGTCTCACAACACCAGATTTAAGTCCAATCAGTTTATTTGACCTTCCATTAATCTTCCTTACAAGTATTTTTTCCTTCATAAAATTATTTGGAACACAAATGGTATCACCAACCACCATAAAATTATTTAACTGTCCTCAGATCTCTCACAATTCTCATTTACTTACTTATTTTGTTGGACATTTTCTGCCTTTGAAATAAAACCAATCAGAACATTCAGAAATCTGACTTCCTTCCTCAGTACTCAAAGAATTCTCTATCTTCAGCCCTATTCTCTTTACTGAAATATTCTGAGGGAGCACATTTCACCTCTGCTACATCTTTAATAGCCATTAACTTTCCTGGTGTTTCCCTTCCAGCTACTGCACTTGGTCTTCATTTAGTTTCTAGCATGTCCCACCTTGTTACAACGGAAACAGTCAGCACCTTCCCTTCTGGTCTGAGGTGAAACTTCCTGACCATTCCCATCTGTCCCCACCCCTTCCCCCCCTGCTTGTTACCTTCTCAATTGGGCCAGTGGGCTGACGAATGGCAGATGGAGTTTAATTTAGACAAATGGAAGGTGTGAATTTTGGTTGATTGAACCAGGGCAGGACTTACTCTGTTAATGGTAGGGCGTTAATGGATTGTGTTATAAGGAGAGGCTGGATGGACTGGGACTTTTTATTCTGGAGTGTAGGAGGCTGAGGGGTGATCTTATAGAGGTCTATAAAATAATTAGAGGCACAGATCAGCGGGATAGTCAATATCTTTTCCCAAAGGTAGGGGAGTCTAAAACTAGAGAGCGTAGGTTAAAGGTGAGAAGGGAGAGATAGAAAAGTGTCCAGAGGGGCAATTTTTTCACACAGAGGGCGGTGAGTGTCTGGAACAAGCTGCCAGAGGTAGTAGTAGAGGTGGATACAATTTTATCTTTTAAAAAGCATTTAGACAGATACACAGATAAGATGGAATATAGAGGGATATGGGCCAAATACCCTTCCCCCCCACCTCCTGATGTGTGTCACACTGGGAGCTAACTGTTCTCTCTGGAACTCTGCACCCACACGAGTGTTTCCAAACTCCACTCTTAAACCTGACTGTCAACTTTCCCTTCCACCTTGATCCCAAAGTAACCAACCTGCCCCCAAAAAAGTAACCAACTCCCCCTCTTTCTCCCCCCCCCCCGCCCCTCCCCAGGTCAGAAACTCCAACGTGTGTTATGAAGTCTGCCTGGATCATAAGGTTTGCAATGTGAATTTGTCTAGGGTGAGCATGTGTTTCACTTCAGGTTTGATTCAAATGACCCACTAGAAGCTTTTAACAAACAAAGTTTATTTAAGAATATAGTTAACATGTATAGAAAGAAAATTGGCTATCACTTTTCCCAATTACAAACAAGAGAAAAAACATGTTATTGTACAAACTTTGATAAATATATGAAATGTTCCAATCAGACAAACCTCCTTAAAAAAAAAACCCTGCCACAGGCTTAGCACAGAAAATACGAATGCTCATGTGATGCTGGAACTCTGTCCTTTGGTTGGAGAATTGAAACTCTCACTTCCCGGCCTTGTAACTTCCAGCAACCGTCGAGGTAGAAATACGGGGTGGGATTTTGTGGCTTTGCTCAACACAAGCGTGGAAACTCTCGCCTGAGGTCAATGAGCATTTGCATTGTCCGCTCCTTGCCCACTCTGTTTCCATGGCAGCAGGGTGGTAAAATTCCAGCCATTAATGATGTCTCTCTCCACAATGTGGAGATGTTGGTGTTGGCTTGGGGTCAGCACAATAAGAAATCATATAATGTAGTATTTGTGAGGGTTGGGTTGTGGGTTGGGAGTGTGGGGGTGGGTTGGGGGGTGTCTGGGGAGGTGTTGGGGAAATGAGCAGGGAGGTGTGAGTTGGGGATGTCTGGGGGGGGTTGGGGTAGAGTGCGGGATGGAGTGTGGGTTGGGGTATGTCTGGGGGCATGTGGGGGGGTGTTAGGAAGGTGTGTAGGGGGATGGGTGGGGGGATGTCTGGGGAGGTGCTGGGGAAGTATGCAAGGCGCGTTGGTGGTATCTGGGAGGGGATGTTTGGGGAGCTAAGCTGGGGGTGTCTGAGGAGGTGTGCGGGGGAGGTATCTGGGGAGTTGTTGGCGAAGTGAACAACAGTTGTTGGAGAGAATTATTAGGGATAGGATTTATAGTTATTTAGAGAAAAATGAATTGATTGGGGATAGTCAGCATGGTTTTGTGAAGGGTAGGTCGTGCCTTACTAACCTCATTGAGTTTTTTGAAAAAGTGACCAAAGAGGTGGATGGGGGTAAGGCGGTTGATGTGGTATATATGGACTTTAGTAAGGCGTTTGATAAGGTGGCCCATGGAAG
>JAGIQG010000005.1:463479-491155 GCA_024679065.1 Sphyrna mokarran
GGGGGGTGGTGGGGGGGTGCCTGAGGGGATGTGGGGGAAGCGTGTGGGTGGTTTGGGGATGGGGGAGATGCTCTGTTTTTGTTTTTATATCAGGTTCCTCTTCAGATCCCTGTTGACAGTTTCCCAGATATATTCCCCTCTGTGGGAGCTGATTTAATGTGATATCACAGAACATAGAACACTACAGCACAAACAGGCCCTTTGGTATCAGTGTCAGTACCGACCAGGCCACAGAACTATCTGTAACTCCCAATCCCATTAAATCCCATATACTCATCCAGAAGTCTTTTAAAAGACCCCAGTGAGTTCACCTCGACCACCACCGACAGCAACCGATTCCATTCATTCACCACCCTCTGAGTGAAAAACTTACCTCTAACATCCCCTCTGTACTTGCTTCCCTGCACTTTAAACCTGTGTCCTCTCGTCGCGACCATTTCAGCCCTGGGGAAATAGTCTCTGAGAGTCCACCCTATCTATTCCTCTCAACATTTTATAAACCTCTATCAGGTCGCCTCTCAACCTACGTCTCTCCAGTGAGAAGAGTCCAGCTCCCTCAACCTATCTTCATAAGGCCTGCCTCCCAATCCAGGCAGCATCCTTGTAAATCTCCTCTGAACTCTCTCAATAGCTTCCACATCCTTCCTATAGTGAGGCGACCAGAACAGCGCATAGTAGTCTAACTGGGGTCTGACAAGGGTCTTATAAAGTTGCAGCATTACCTCCCGACTCCTAAACTCAATCCCTCTATTAATGAAGGCCAGTACACCATATGCCTTCTTGACCACATCCTCCACTTGTGGGGCCGATTTAAGAGTCCTATGGACCCGGACCCCAAGATCCTTCTGCTCCTCAACACAGCTAAGACTCCTACCCTTAATATTGTACTCCTTCATCCCATTGGTCCTGCCAAAATGGACCACTACACGTTTATCCGTGTTGAAGTTGGGTGCGATATCCCCACACTGCTCTCCCACCCCGGTGACGGAAGATAAAGTGACTCCTTTCTTGATTCAAGCCCCTCAGTTTGTCACATCAAGATTAGTTTAAAGGGGATCCTTCCATTCTTCTCCAGTTTGAATGTATTTATATGCTGAAAGTTTCCAATCGAACCAGGCTCTCTGAGTTAAACAGTAAGTTCATTTGTTAGTAAAATGCAAGAAAAGTAATAAAATTGTGCCAGACACACACACACACACACACACACACACAGATTAAAAATGAGAAGTGGGTGCAAACATGAACGTTAACAAAGATCTTTATCTTTTGGCAAGAAATTTGATGGTGAAATGTTGTGGTCATTAATATCGGCTGCTCAACAGTTGGTTTAAAAATTCTTGTTTTTGAACTTTGTCGAGAGGAGTTGTCCTGTTTCCTTTCCAACAGCGGCTTTGCTGACTTGACTCACATCCAACACCCAGAGAGAGAGGGTGAGACTTTTTACCTGCAATCGTCATGAGTCAATATTCTTCAGCTGTGACCTACGCAGCACCCACGAGTACAGTGGAACTTGGCTATCAGACCGGCATGTGGAAACCAGAGTTACAAAAAGTATTTAATCCTTTTTCTTCCTAAAAAGGAAAAAAAACACAAATAGGTCTGTGACATAACTTACAGGCTATGCTTTTTACTGACATGATAATCAACTTCTATTATCTCCACAGGAGATTACAGTCAATTTCTATCTTGCTGCTTCCTTTAAAATATCTTTGCCTGAAAAAGTATAACATTACATTGTCCTAATCCATACAAAAACATTCAGACAGTCACTGAATTACATTTATAACCATCTTCAACTTGTCTAATTTAAAAATTCAATACATCCATACGTAATTTGAGATATTCGCCAATGTTATGACAAGGGTGAGACTGGGGAACTAACAATAGGAAACAAGTAACATGAATGGGCAGCTTGGATCAAGTGAATCCTTGAAAAGTATAGAGGGTGTAGGAGTAGAGTTGAGAGAGAAATCAGGAGGCCAGAAAGGGGGGCACAAGATTGTTTTAGCAGATAAGGCAAAGGAGAATCCAAAGGGTTTCTATAAATACATAAAGAGTAAAAGAGTAACAAGGGAGGGAGTAGGGCCTCTTAAGGATCAACAAGGTCATCTATGTGCAGATCCACAAGAGATGGGTGAGATCCTAAATGAATATTTCTCATCAGTATTTACTGTTGAGAAAAGCATGGATGTTAGGGAACTTCGGGAAATAAATACTGATGTCTTGAGGAGTGTATATATTACAGAGATGATGATGCTGGAAGCCCTAAAGCACATCAAGGTAGATAAATTCCCGGGACCTGATGAAGTGTATCCCAGGAGACTGTGGGAGGTTAGGGAGGAAATTGTGGGTCCCCTAGCCGAGATATTTAAATCATCGATAGTCACGGGTGAGGAGCCTGAAGGTTGGAGAGGGGCAAATGTTGTGCCTTTGTTTAAAAAGGGTTGGAGGGAAAAGCCTGGGAACTACAGGCCAGTGAGCCTCACATCTGTGGGTAAATTGTTGGAAGATATTTTGAGAGACAGGATCTACAGGCATTTAGAGACTAATGACTGATTAGGAACAGTCAGCATGGCTTTGTGAGCGGAAAATCGTGTCTCACAAATTTGATTGAGTTTTTTGAAGGGGCGACCAAGAAGGTAGATGTGGGCAGTGCAGTTGATGTTGTCTACATGGATTTTAGCAAGGCCTTTAATAAGGTTCCGCATGGTAGGTTGTCGCATAAGGTTAAATCTCACAGGATCCAGGGTGAGGGATCTAAATAGATACAAAATTGGATGATTGTAGAGGGTTGTTTTTCAGACTGGAGGCCTGTGACCAGTGCTGTGATGTGAAGATGCTGGTGTTGGACTGAGGTAAAACAGAAAGAAATCCCACAACATCAGTTTAAAGTCCAAACATGTTTATTTGTTACAAAAGCTGCAAGCTTTTGGGACGGCCTATCTCTTCACAGCTGTGTGCCTCAGGGATCAGTGCTGGGTCCACTGTAATTTGTCATTTATATTAGTGATTTGGATGAGAATATAGGGGACATGGTTAGTAAGTTTGCAGAGGACACCAAGATTGGTGGCATAGCGGACAGTGAAGAAAGTTATCTCCAATTGCAACAGGATCTTGATCAATTGGGCCAGTGGGCTGACAAATGGCACATGGAGTTTAATTTAGACAAATGTGAGATGTTGTATTTTGGTCGATTGAACCAGGACTGGACTTACTCAGTTAATGGTGGGGCGTTGGGGAGAGTTACAGAACAAAGAGATCTCGGGGTACAGGTTCATAGATCCCTGAAAGTGGAGTCACAGGTGGACAGAGTGGTGAAGAAGGCATTCGACATGCTTGGTTTCATTGGTCAGAACATTGAATACAGGAGTTGGGACGTCTTGTTGAAGTTGTACAAGACATTGGTAAGGCCACACTTGGAATACTGTGTACAATTCTGGTCACCCGATTATAGAAAGGATATTATTAAACTAGAAAGAGTGCACAAAAGATTTACTGGGATTTGATGGATTGAGTTATAAGGAGAGGCTGGATAGACTGGGACTTTTTTCTCTGGAGTGTAAGAGGCTGAGGGATGATCTTATAGAGGTCTATAAAATAATGAGGGGCACAGATCAGCGAGATAGTCAATATCTTTTCCCAAAGGTAGGGGAGTCTAAAACTAGAGGGCAGAGGTTTAAGGTGAGAGGGGAGAGATACAAAAATGTCCAGAGGGGCAATTTTTTCACACAGAGGGTGGTGAGTGTCTGGAACAAGCTGCCAGAGGTAGTAGTAGAGGTGGGTATAATTTTATCTTTTAAAAAACATTTAGATAGTTACATGGGTAAGATGAGTATAGAGGGATATGGGCCAAATGTGGGCAATTAGGATTAGTTTAAGGGTTTAGAAAGGGTGGTCTGGACAAGTTGGGCCGAAGGGCCTGTTTCCATGCTGTAAACTTCTCTGACTCGAAGGAAATGCAATCTGTCTTTGCTACAGGAAACACAAGAATGGTCAAAAATAAAAGGGTAAAAGTGACAGAGGAACTTAAAACAATCAAAAATCAAAATGGTATTTGGAAAACTACTCAGATCCAGAGGCTGGCAAGTTCCCAGGAGTTAACGGCCTGTATCTCAGGAAGCTATAGAGATTTCAGATCGATTGTGATCGATCTATAATTCCCTACATTCTGGGGAAGTTCCAGCAGAATGAAGAATTGTAAATGAAATATCTCTGCTCATGAAAGGGGATGGGAGACAGAAAGCAGGAAACTACAGGCCAGTTAATCTAATATCTATCATCGAGAAAATGCTGAGGAAATGATCACAGGGAGCTTTAGAAAATCATAATCAAACCAGGCACTCAGCATGATGGTCCAATCGTGTGAATCTAATTTATTTGAGTGCTTTGAGGGAGTAATGAGCAAGGTGGATAAAGGGGAAGCGGGAGATGTGCTGTCATTGGATTTCCACAAGATGTCACATTACAGATTACTTTACCCAGAGGGTGGTTAGGGTGTGGAATGCCCTGCCTGCAGCTGTTGTAGATGCGCCAAGTTTGGTGGCGTTTAAGAGGTTAGTAGATAAGTTTATGGACGAAAAGGGAATGGTTTAGTTTGGAGGGTCATTGCTTTTTCCTAATTGGTCGGCGCAACATCGAAGGCCGAAGGGCCTGTTCTGCGCTGTAATGTTCTATGTTCTATGTACTTCAAAACAAGATAGTAATATCCATATTAGCTGGGATAAGGATTCGTTCGCTAACCGGAAGCAGAGAGTATGGATGAATGGGTCATTTTCTATCAGATTGGCCTGAAGTCAGTGCTGGGCTATTTACTGATATGACTGATTGGGGGGGTAGGATAATGGTCACTAAATTTATTGATGGCACTAAGATAGATCGGAAGTTAAGTTGTTAAGAGGACATAATATTTGCCGGGGAATGTAGATCATGACTGGATTGGGAAATGATGCGTGTAGATGTGAATTTTTCCAGGTTGTTCTGGCTCATTGAGAGCACAGTGAGAGGAATTAAAAATTGTGGTCTCTGTATCTTCAAATAAAATTCATTGTATGAGAGGCAGCTCACTCGCCTGATGCCTGGGATTAAGAGTTAGTTTATTAGGACACATTGGGTTAAACATTTCAAACTTATGGAAATAATCTTAATCTTCATAAATCTCACAATGTGACCAGCAACATCACAATGGTAAGAACCAATTACACACACACACACAGACACCACTCCACACACACACACACAGACACGCTCTCTCTCTCTCACACACACACACACACACACGCACACACAGACAAGCTCTCTCCTCTCTCTCTCTCACACACACCACACACACACACACACACACAACACACACAGACAAGCTCTCTCACTCTCTCTCTCTCACACACACACACACACACTGACACACACAGAGACAAGCTCTCTCACTCTCTCTCTCTCACCACACACACACACACGGACACACACAGAGACAAGCTCTCTCACTCTCTCTCTCACACACACACACATAAAACATAGAACATAGAACTTACAGCACAGAACAGGCCCTTCGGCTTCGATGTTGCATCCGACCAAAATAAAAAGCAATGCCCCTCCAAACTAAACCATTCCCTTCTCTTCCATATTTTATCAACTAACCTCTTAAACGCCACCAAACTTGGCGCATCTACAACTGCTGCAGGCAGGGCATTCCACTCCCGAACCACCCTTTGGGTAAAGAACCTACCTCTGATATCCGTCCTATAACTATCACCCCTTATTTAAAGCTGTGTCCCCTCGTGCTAGCTTTCTCCATCCTAGGAAAAAGGCTATCACTGTCCACCCTATCTAAACCTCTAATCATCTATGTTCGATAAGTCCCCTCTTAGCCGACCTCCTTTCTAATGAAAACAACCTCAAATCCCTCAGCCTCTCTTCATAAGACCTGCCCTCCATACCAGGCAACATCCTGGTAAACCTCCTCTGTACCCTCTCCAATGCCTCCACATCTTTCTTATAATGTGGGGACCAGAACTGCACACAATACTCCAAGTGCGGGCCGCACTAGAGTTTTTGTACAGTTGCAACATGACGTTGCGGCTCCGAAATTCAATCCCCCTACCAATAAAAGCTAAGACTCCGTATGCCTTCTTAACAACACTTCTCGACTTGACTGCCTACTTTCAGGGTTATGCACATACACACCAAGATCCCTCTGTTCATCAAGACTACTAAGAATCCTACCATTTGCCCTATACTCTACACATTTATTATTCCTGCCAAAGTGTGAATTACCTCACACTTTTCCACATTAAACTCCATTTGCCCCTCTCGGCCCAGCTCTGCAACTTGTCCAAGTCTCTCTGCAAACTATAACACCCCTCTTCACTATCTACCACTCCACCGACTTTAGTGTCATCTGCAAATTTACTAATCCATCCTTCAATACCCTCATCCAGATCATTTATAAAAATTACAAACAGCAGGGGCCCCAAAACAGACCCCTGAGGTACACACTTGTCACCGAACTCCACGATGAATATCTCCCATCAACCACCACCCTCTGTCTTCTATCTGCTAGCCAATTCCTAACCCAATTAGCTAAATCACCCTCTATCCCATACATCTGCATTTTCTGCAGAAGTCTTCATGGGCCACCTTATCAAACGCCTTACTAAAGTCCATATATACCACATCAACCGCCTTACCCCCATCCACCTCTTTGGTCACTTTTTCAAAAAACTCAATAAGGTTAGTAAGGCACGACCTACCCTTCACAAAACCATGCTGACTATCCCCAATCAATTCATTTCTCTCTAAATAACTATAAATCCTATCCCTAATTATTCTCTCCAATACTTTGCCCACAACAGAAGTAAGACTCACTGGCCTATAATTCCCTGGAAGGTCTCTCTTCCCCTTCTTGAACAATGGGACCACATTCGCTATCCTCCAGTCCTCCGGAACCACACGGACACACACAGAGACAAGCTCTCTGTCTGTCTCTCTCTCACACACACACACACACATACAGACAAGCTCTCTCTCTCTCACACACACACACACACACACAGACAAGCTCTCTCTCTCACACACACACACACACACACACACACACACACAGAGACAAGCTCTCTCTCTCTCACACACACAGAGACAAGCTCTCTCTCTCACACACACACAGAGACAAGCTCTCTCTCTCACACACACACACACACAAACATACACACACACACAAGCTCTCTCTCTCTCTCACACACACACACACAGACAAGCTCTCTCAGACATAGACATGCTCACACAACACACACACTGACATGTTCTCACACACACAGACATGTTCTCTCACACACACACAGACATGTTCTCTCTCTCACACACACACACACCACACACAGACAAGCTCTCTCACACATAGACATACTCACACACACACAGACATGTTCTCACACACACACACACACACACAAGCTCTCTCACACATAGACATGCTTACACACACACACACACAGACATGTTCTCTCTCACACACACACACAGACAAGCTCTCTTACACATAGACATGCTCACACACACACTGACACGTTCTCACACACACACACAGACATGTTCTCTCACACACACACAGACACGTTCTCACACACGCACACTGATACGTTCTCTCACACACAGACACACACTCACACATGCACACACAAACTCACTGACACACACATACTCAGTCTCACTCATACAGACACACACACACACTGACACACTTACACATACACTAACACACATTCACAGACAGACATACACACACACACATTTTCACTCAGATACACACACTCACACTCAGACACACACTCACTCACACACAGATATACACGCTCACAGATACACACAGTCAGTGCTGGGACAGTTAGTGTTTTTACATATTTAACAGCTGTATGTTTGTTGTCTGAGATTATCCCAATTCCACCTTTAATCCAGTGTGTGAGTGTGAATAGAGAGAATATCTCACTGTTTGATTGGCAGTGCTCATTACTGTGATTGAGGCCACATTTAGAATATTAGGAGAAATGTTGGCCCTGTCTCTAAGGAAGGAAGTGCTGACCCTGGAAAGGATCCAGAGGAGGTTCACAAGAATGATCCCTGGAATGAAGAGCTTGTCATGTGAGGAATGGGTTGAAGACTCTGGGTTCTGTACTCAATGGAGTTTAGAAAGACGAGGAGGTTCTTATTGAAACTTACAGGATACTGCGAGGCCCTGGATAGAGAGAACGTGGAGAGGATGTTTCCACTAGAAGGAGAGACTAGGATCTGAGGGCATAACTTCAAGCGAAGGGGACAAACCATTCTGCTCTTGTGTCTTATGGTTTAATGGACTGAGAGCGGTCAGTTGTACTGAGCCAATGCAGCTGATAGAGAAGGATCTCTGGAAGTGGGAGGGCATGTTAATAGGGTGGTGAGAAAGGGATAGTCATTCTCAGACTCAATGGGCCAAAGGGCCTCTTCTGCACGGTCAGATTCTGTGATTTATCCCAGAGGTAGGAGCTGTATTCGAGACTCTCAGCAACAGGAGGTCGAACTCTGGACTCTGACTGATGTGGACCTGTTGAAATGCTCGGTGTGATAGCGATATCACTGGATTTACAGCCTAGTGTCACCCCCAGCCCTCCAGATAGTAGCTCACCCAGAGTGCTTACCTTACAGTGAGAGTGTGGCAGGGGGGTCTCCCTGTCACCGGGTGGTCTCTATGATTGTTAGAGCTGATAGCCAGATCTTCATTCCCCTTCACAGCCCCCATGTGGCCTTCCTCCTTCAGGGTGGAGATTGCGATCTCTGTAGCAGAGTTCCAGGTCTCAGTCTGATCCTCTTCCCGGTGTTCGGAGCCGGCAGTGGACCCAGACATCTCCACTGCCCGTGACGGTGAGGGCAGGAGGAGGCAGGAAGAGGAGGCGTGTTGCCGTTCCTCACCAGCTGGGTGCTGGTTGGCAGGGTCGGTGTGCTGGAGGGGTGAGGGCAGTGACAGACTGGACCCCGTGGTGAAAGGTGGAACAACACACCTCAGCATGCTGAGCCCCAACAAGGAACGGGCAAGATACAAGAAACAGTGAATACTGGGGGTCAGAGAGGGGTGTGGGAGTGTGGGGGAGGGGGGGAGGGTGTGGGGGGGAGGGGGGGAGGGTGTGGGAAGGTGGGGGTGTGGAGGAGGGTGGGGTTGGAGGTCAGGGGGGGTTGGGAGTATGGAGGGAGGGGGGGCAGGAGTGTGGGGGGAGGGGGGTGCGGGAGTGTGGGGGGGAGAGGGGCGCAGGGTGTGGGAGGGTGAGGGTGTGGAGGAGGAGGATGGGGGTGGAGGTCAGGGGGGGTGTGGGAGGTGGGGGGCGCAGGGTGTGGGGGAGGTGCAGGGTGGAGGTCGGGGATGTGCAGGAGGAGGGGGGCAGGGGTGGGAGGGTAGCGGTGTGGAGGGAGGGTGGCGTTTGGAGGTCGGGGGGAGGGGGGTTGGGGTGTGGGGTTGTAGGGTCAGACGGAGGGGACGCGAGGGTGTGGGGGTCGGAGGGAGGGGGGTCAGGGGAATACTCAGCGATCAGGATCCCTCTTGTGTAGATTGAGGACACAGATCAGACAGGAGAGGACGGCAGTGCGGAACTGCGAGGCACTGAGGGAAAGCCAAGCGTCTCGCAGTAACACAGTAAATCGAGAGGTGACTATTACCAGCCGCTCCCTAAGAAACTGCAGGACAGATAACACCAATTTACTCCTGAGCATCCGGAGAAGCAGCATACGGAGCAGGAATACAGCAGGCATGTTTCTCACTCTCAGTGGGTCTGTGGAATGAAGGCAGTGTGTGCAGCACACACACACACACACACAGACAGACAGACAGACACACAGACAGCAGCGAACCAGCCTCAACAGCAACTGTCCACAATCTCACCTTTCACTTGGGAAAGCAGCTGAGCAGAGACAGACCGAGGAAAATAAACTCTACAAACAAACCAGCTCAGCCTCTTCATCCTGACAGCTGGATAGGGACATATACACACACACACTGACACACACATACTGACATACAAACACACAGAAACACCCGCACACACTCTCACCCGCACACACTCTCACCCGCACACACTCTCACCCGCACACACTCTCACCCGCACACACACTTGCATGGCAGATGGTGAAATTTATACTCAATTAAATATCTGGAATTGAAAGACCATCTGGTTGAGGGAATCTGTTGTCCTTATCAATAACAAGAAAGAACAAAGAACAAAACAGCACGGGAAACAGACCCTTCGGCCCAACGAGCCCGTGCCGCCACCCCGATGTTCCCATCTCAACCCACAATCCCTGTCCATGTTTATAGATCAATGCATTAGAACCAGTCTACAGATAACTCCAGAATCACAGCAAAGTCATTCTGAATGGGCCAAGCAAGAAACACAGCTACAGTATTGGGACAGCACAATGCACAGTGATTCACACTGCTGTCTCACAGTGCCAGGGACCCGGGGCAGCACGGTGACACAGTGATTCACACTGCTGTCTCACAGTGCCAGGGACCCGGTGCAGCACGGTGACACAGTGATTCGCACTGCTGTCTCACAGTGCCAGGGACCCGGGGCAGCACGGCGACACAGTGATTCGCACTGCTGTCTCACAGTGCCAGGGACCCGGGGCAGCACGGCGACACAGTGATTCGCACTGCTGTCACACAGTGCCAGGGACCCGGGGCAGCACGGCGACACAGTGATTCGCACTGCTGTCTCACAGTGCCAGGGACCCGGGGCAGCACGGCGACACAGTGATTCGCACTGCTGTCTCACAGTGCCAGGGACCCGGGGCAGCACGGCGACACAGTGATTCGCACTGCTGTCTCACAGTGCCAGGGACCCGGGGCAGCACGGCGACACAGTGATTCGCACTGCTGTCTCACAGTGCCAGGGACCCGGGCAGCACGGTGACACAGTGATTCGCACTGCTGTCTCACAGTGCCAGGGACCCGGGGCAGCACGGCGACACAGTGATTCGCACTGCTGTCTCACAGTGCCAGGGACCCGGGGCAGCACGGTGACACAGTGATTCACACTGCTGTCTCACAGTGCCAGGGACCCGGGGCAGCACGGTGACACAGTGATTCACACTGCTGTCTCACAGTGCCAGGGACCCGGGGCAGCACGGTGACACAGTGATTCGCACTGCTGTCTCACAGTGCCAGGGACCCGGGGCAGCACGGCGACACAGTGATTCGCACTGCTGTCTCACAGTGCCAGGGACCCGGGACAGCACGGCGACACAGTGATTCGCACTGCTGTCTCACAGTGCCAGGGACCCGGGACAGCACGGCGACACAGTGATTCGCACTGCTGTCTCACAGCGCCAGGGACCCGGGACAGCACGGCGACACAGTGATTCGCACTGCTGTCTCACAGTGCCAGGGACCCGGGGCAGCACGGCGACACAGTGATTCGCACTGCTGTCTCACAGTGCCAGGGACCCGGGGCAGCACGGCGACACAGTGATTCGCACTGCTGTCTCACAGTGCCAGGGACCCGGGGCAGCACGGCGACACAGTGATTCGCACTGCTGTCTCACAGCGCCAGGGACCCGGGGCAGCACGGCGACACAGTGATTCGCACTGCTGTCTCACAGCGCCAGGGACCCGGGGCAGCACGGCGACACAGTGATTCGCACTGCTGTCTCACAGCGCCAGGGACCCGGGGCAGCACGGTGACACAGTGATTCGCACTGCTGTCTCACAGTGCCAGGGACCCGGGGCAGCACGGTGACACAGTGATTCGCACTGCTGTCTCACAGCGCCAGGGACCCGGGGCAGCACGGGACACAGTGATTCGCACTGCTGTCTCACAGCGCCAGGGACCCGGGGCAGCACGGCGACACAGCGATTCGCACTGCTGTCTCACAGCGCCAGGGACCCGGGGCAGCACGGCGACACAGTGATTCGCACTGCTGTCTCACAGCGCCAGGGACCCGGGGCAGCACGGCGACACAGCGATTCGCACTGCTGTCTCACAGCGCCAGGGACCCGGGGCAGCACGGCGACACAGCGATTCGCACTGCTGTCTCACAGCGCCAGGGACCCGGGGCAGCACGGCGACACAGCGATTCGCACTGCTGTCTCACAGCGCCAGGGACCCGGGGCAGCACGGCGACACAGCGATTCGCACTGCTGTCTCACAGCGCCAGGGACCCGGGGCAGCACGGGACACAGCGATTCGCACTGCTGTCTCACAGCGCCAGGGACCCGGGGCAGCACGGACACAGCGATTCGCCTGCTGTCTCACAGCGCCAGGGACCGGGGGCAGCACGGCGGACACAGCGATTCGCACTGCTGTCTCACAGCGCCAGGGACCCGGGGCAGCACGGCGACACAGCGATTCGCACTGCTCTCACAGCGCCAGGGACCCGGGGCAGCAGCGGCGACACAGCGATTCGACTGCTGTTCCGCGCCAGGGACCCGGGGCAGCACGGCGACACAGCGATTCGCACTGCTGTCTCACAGCGCCAGGGACCCGGGGCAGCACGGCGACACAGCGATTCGCACTGCTGTCTCACAGCGCCAGGGACCCGGGGCAGCACGGCGACACAGCGATTCGCACTGCTGTCTCACAGCGCCAGGGACCCGGGGCAGCACGGCGACACAGCGATTCGCACTGCGTCTCACGCGCCAGGGACCCGGGGCAGCACGGCGACACAGCGATTCGCACTGCTGTCTCACAGCGCCAGGGACCCGGGGCAGCCACGGCGACACAGCGATTCGCACTGCTGTCTCACAGCGCCAGGGACCCGGGGCAGCACGGCGACACAGTGATTCGCACTGCTGTCTCACAGCGCCAGGGACCCGGGACAGCACGGCGACACAGTGATTCGCACTGCTGTCTCACAGCGCCAGGGACCCGGGGCAGCACGGCGACACAGCGATTCGCACTGCTGTCTCACAGCGCCAGGGACCCGGGGCAGCACGGCGACACAGCGATTCGCACTGCTGTCTCACAGCGCCAGGGACCCGGGGCAGCACGGCGACACAGCGATTCGCACTGCTGTCTCACAGCGCCAGGGACCCGGGGCAGCACGGCGACACAGTGATTCGCACTGCCGTCTCACAGTGCCAGGGACCCGGGGCAGCACGGTGACACAGTGATTCACACTGCTGTCTCACAGTGCCAGGGATCCGCGTCCAATTCCTGGCTTGGGTCACTGTCTATGTGGAGTTTGTACATTCTCCCTGTGTCTGCGTGGCTTTCCTCCGGGTGCTCAGTTTGCTTCCTTTCCAAAGATATGTGGGTTATGTGCATTGGCGATTCTAAATTGATCTTAATGTCATGGGGGGTGGAGGTGGCGTTAGCAGTGTAAATTTGTGGAGTGTAGGAACTTGCTGGGACTGTATTAGGTACAGACTCGATAAGCTGAGCAGCCTCCTTATCTATTGCAGTTATGGAACCACTATAAACTCCACAAAAAGAATAAAATCAGGTGGCCCTGATATTGACCTCAGGACCCCTGTGCACCCTGCAAAGTCCTCCTTACTAACACCCGGGGCTAGTGACAAAACTGGGAGAGGTACAGCCTGACCCAGTCATTCTCACAGAATCAAACCTTCTAGATAACATCCCAGACACCACAGTCACTATCCCTGGATATGTCTTTCCCAGTGGCAGCACAGACCCAGCTGGGGTAACAGCAGCCCAGGGCTGTACAGTCAGGAGGGAGTTACCCTCAGAGTCCTCAACCTCAACCCCATGAACTCTCACGGCACCAGGTCAGACATGGACAAGGAAACCTCCTGCTGGTTACCGCGTACCGTCCCCCCCCCCTCAGCTGACGAATCAGCACTTCATCGTGTGAAACACCACTTGGAGGGAGCACTGAGGGTGGACAGGGTGCAGAATGTGCTCTGGGTGGGGCTTCACTGTCCATCACCAAGAGTGACTCAAAGAGATATCACCACAGACCCAGCTGCTGAGTCCTAAAGGACATCACTGTTAGACTGGGACTGGGCAGGGTGGGGTGAGGGAACCAACAAGAGGGAAAAGCATACTGACCTCTTCCTCACCTGCAGATGGATCTGTTCGTGGCAGTATCGGTAAGAGTGAGCATCGCACAGTCCCATCTTCACATTGAGAATAACCTCCATTGTGTTGTGTAGCACTATCACCGTGCTAAATGGGACAGACTTCAAACTGATCTAACAACTCCAGACTGGGTGCCCATGAGGTGCTGGGGGCCATCAGCAGTGGGGCTGTACTCCAGTACAATCTGTAACCCCACAGACCAGCACATCCCCAACTCAAACATTACCAACAAGGCAGGGGATCAACCCTGGATCACGGGAGAGGGCAGGAGGGCATGTCAGGAGTAGCACCAGGCATCCCGAAAAATAAGGTGTCAACCTGGTGAAGCTACAACCCAGGAATATTTACATGTTAAACAGCAAGTGACAGACAGAGCTAAGGATTCCACAGCCAAAAGGATCAGATCTAAGCTCTGCAGTTCTGCCACATCCAGCTGTGAAAGGTGATGGATAATTAAACAACTCACTGGAGGAAGAAACTCCACAAATATCCCCATCCTCAATGATAGAGGAGTTCAGCACCTCGGTGTAAAAGATAAGGCTGAAATATTCACAGCAATCTTCAGCCTGAAGTATCGAGTGGATGATCCATCTCCACATCCTCCAGTGATCCCCAACATTTCAGATTCCAGTCTCCACCCAATTCCATTCACTCCCCGTGATATCAAGAAACAGTTAGAGACACTGGATGCTGCAAAGGCAATGGGTCCTGAGAACATTCCAGCAATAGTCCTGAAGACTTAGAACATAGAACATAGAACATAGAACATAGAACAATACAGCACAGAACAGGCCCTTCGGCCTTCGATGTTGTGCTACCAAAATAAAAAGCAATGCCCCTCCAAACTAAACCATTCCCTTCTCTTCCATATACTTATCAATTAACCTCTTAAATGCCACCAAACTTGGCGCATCTACAACAGCTGCAGGCAAGGCATTCCACTCCCTAATCACTCTTTGAGTAAAGAACCTACCTCTGATATCCGTCCTATAACTCATACCCCTTAATTTAAAGCTGTGTCCCCTCGTGCTAGCTTTCTCCATCCTAGGAAAAAGGCTATCACTGTCCACCATATCTAAACCTCTAATCATCTTATATGCTTCAATAAGATCCCCTCTTAGCCGCCTCCTTTCTAACGAAAACAACCTAAAATCCTTCAACCTCTCTTCATAGGACCTGCCCTCCATACCAGGCAACATCCTAGTAAACCTCCTCTGTACCCTCTCCAATGCCTCCACATCTTTCTTATAATGTGGCGACCAGAACTGCACACAATACTCCAAGTGCGGCCGCACTAGAGTTTTGTACAGCTGCAACATGAGGCTGCGGCTCCTAAATTCAATCCCCCTACCAATAAAAGCTAAGACTCCATAAGCCTTCTTAACAACTTTATCCACTTGACTGCCTACTTTCAGGGATCTATTGACACATACACCAAGATCCTTCTGTCCTCAACACTATTAAGAGCCCTACCATTAGCCCTATACTCTACACATTTATTGTTCCTGCCAAAGTGCATTACCTCACACTTTTCAACATTAAACTCCATTTGCCACCCCTCGGCCCAGCTCTGCAACTTGTCCAAGTCACTCTGTAAACTATAACACCCCTCTTCACTATCTACCACTCCACCGACTTTAGTGTCATCTGCAAATTTACTAATCCATCCCTCAATACCATCATCCAGATCATTTATAAAAATTACAAACAGCAGGGGCCCCAAAACAGACCCCTGAGGCACACCACTCGTCACCGAACTCCACGATGAATATCTCCCATCAACCACCACCCTCTGTCTTCTATCTGCCAGAGATATTCTGTCTTCTATCTATCTTCTTGTGCTCCAGAACTTGCTGCTCCCCTAGCCAAGCTCTTCCAGCACTGTTACAACACTGGCATCTACCTGACAATGTCCAGATATGTCCTGTACATAAAAAACAGGATAAATCCAACCCAGCCAATTACCATCCAATCAGTCTACTCTCCATCATCAGTAAAGTGATGGAAGGGATCATCGACAGCGCTATCAAGCAGCTGCTGCTCAGCAATAACCTGCTCAGCGATGTCCAGTTTGGGTTTCTCCAGGGTCACTCAGCTCCTGATCTCATTACAGCCTTGGTTCAAACACGGACAAAAGAGCTGAATTCCAGAGATGGGGAGAGAGTGTCAGCCCTTGATATCAAGGCTGCATTCGACCGGGTGTGGCATCAAGGAGCCCGAGTGAAACTGGAATCAGTGGTTATCAGGGGGAAAACTCTCCGCTAGTTGGAGTTACCCCAGGTACATAGGAAGATGGTTGTGGTTCTGGAGGGTCAGTCATGTCAGCTCCAGGACATCTCAGCAGGAATCCCTCAGGATAGTATCCAAAACCCAACAATCTTCAACCTCTTCATCAATGACCTTCCCTCCATCGTAAGGTCAGAAATGGGGATGTTCGCTGATGATTGCACAACGTTCAACACCATTCACCAATCGTCACATACTGAAACAGTTCATGTTCAAATACAACAAGATCTGGACAGTATCCAGGTTTGGGCTGACAAGTGACAATGACCATCCCCAATAAGAGGCACTCTAACCACTGCCCCCTAACATTCAATGGTGTTACCATCACTGAATCCCCCACTGTCAACATCCTTGGGGTTACCATTGACCAGAAACTCAACTGGGCTCCCCACATAAACACAGTGGCTACAAGAGCAGGTCAGAGGCTGGGAATACTGCAGTGAGTAACGCATCTCCTGACCCCCCCAAAGCCTGTCCACCATCTACAAGGACACAAGTCAGGAGTGGGGTGGAATACTCCCCACTTGTCTGGATGGGGGCAGCTTGACACCATCCAGGACAAAGCAGTCCCGCTTGATTGCTATCCCTTCCATTAATATTCACTCCCTCCACCACTGACACTCGGTGAGAGCCATGTGTATCGTCCACACGATTCACTGCAGCAACTCTCCAAGGCTCCTTTGACACCACCTTCCAAACCTATGAGCACTGTCATTTAGGAATAGTAGCAGCTATCTGGGAACACCAGCACCTTGAAATACCCTCCAAATCACTCACCATCCTGGTTTGGAAAAATATGGCCATTCCTTCACTGTCGTTGGGTCAAAACCTGAGAAGTCTCCTCTCTAACAGCACTGTGGGTGTACCTACATCTCAGGGACTGCAATGGCTCAACAGAGGTTCACCATCACCTTCTCAAGGGCAATTAATGATGGGTAATAAAAGCTGGTCTGGCCAGTGACACCCAAATCCTGTCAATGAATTCAAAAGAAGCCAATGACATCCTTTGTTGTTGTGAGGTCAATGATGTAATTTAGGAAGCGCAGTAATCCGTTTGCACAGCACGATCCCAGTTGGAGTATTGTGCGCAGTTCTGGTTGCCTCATTATAGGAAGGATGTAGAGGCTATTCAGAGAGTTCAGAGGAGATTTACAAGGATGCTGCCTGGATTGGGAGGCAGGCCTTATGAAGATAGGTTGAGGGAGCTGGGACTCTTCTCACTGGAGAGTCGTAGGTTGAGAGGCGACCTGATAGAGGTTTATAAAATGTTGAGAGGAATAGATAGGGTGGACTCTCAGAGACTATTTCCCTGAGCTGAAATGGTCACTACGAGAGGACACAGATTTAAAGGTGCAGGGAAGCAAATACAAAGGAGATGTCAGGGGTAGGTTTTTCACTCAGAGGGTGGTGAGTGAATGGAACCGACTGCCGTCGGAGGTTGTTGAGGCAAACTCGCTGGGGTCTTTTAAAAGACTTCTGGATGAGTATATGGAAAAGAATAGGATAGGGGGTTATAGATAGGTCTGTGGATTGGTAGATGTGATCAGCGCAACTTGTGGGCCGAAGGGCCTGTTTGGGCTGTATTGTTCTATGTTCTTAACAACAATGCGCTTGTGACCACATTACCCTACATTTTAAAAATACTGACTGAAGAACAAGATAGCTGGATTGTCGGTGAGACAAATCGCCGTCCCAACATGACATCTTCCACATCTACATGAGAAATCTTATACACCACTGCTTCATTTCTCCTCTGACAAACAGAAAATGCAGGCAACAGAAACAAGAAATAGTTTAATTCGAATCACACTGAGCAAAAGGCCAATGACAACTGTGCTGGGAGAGACAGGGCTAAGATGGGAAAATTGTGAGTATTTGCCCGTCTGTGTGAGAGGGTCAGTTGGCAGGGATTGGGTGGATATCGGTTCAACAGCACCATTCCGATCCTGGAATGTTTTCCCAGCTGCTGCACAAGGCTGGCCCCAGGATAACAGACCCTCTGTGATCATCACTGACTGTACAGCTGCTCACACACACACACCACAAAGAACTTGTTCAATCTGACAGCAGGCAGTCTCACTCAGCCTCACTCTGCCCAGCAGCTGCATTCAACATGGTCTGAGAGGCAAAACACACCAACATCATCTTTACATCACATATATACAGACACTGTCTGCACTGAAAACAAATTAAATATTGCAAATACGTCCATAAAACTGGCTCTGTCTAACAGAGGCCCATTTACAGAATCTCTCCCACTGTGTCTCTCTCTGTCCCATTTATAGAAACTCTCCCTGTGTCGCTCTCTCTCTCTCTGTCTCATTTACAGAATCTCTCTCTCTTTCTCTTTCTCTGTCCCATTTACAGAATTCTCCCCATGTCTCTCTCTGTCCCATTTACAGAATCTCTCTCCCCATGTCTGTCTCTGTCCCATTTACAGAATCTCTCTCCCTGTGTCTCTCTCTGTCCCATTTACAGAATCTCTCTCCCTGTGTCTCTCTCTGTCCCATTTACAGAATCTCTCTCCCTGTGTCTCTCTCTGTCCCATTTACAGAATTTCTCTCCCCATGTCTGTCTCTGTCCCATTTACAGAATCTCTCTCCCTGTGTCTCTCTCTGTCCCATTTACAGAATCTCTCTCCCTGTGTCTCTCTCTGTCCCATTTACAGAATCTCTCCCCCTCTCTTTCTGTCCCATTTACAGAATTCTCCCCATGTCTCTCTCTGTCTCATTTACAGAATCTCTCCCCCTGCATCTCTCTGTCCCATTTACAGAATCTCTCCCCCTGTGTCACTCTCTGTCCCATTTAGAACATAGAACATAGAACATAGAACAATACAGCACAGAACAGGCCCTTCGGCCTTCGATGTTGTCCCGACCAAAATAAAAAGCAATGCCCCTCCAAACTAAACCATTCCCTTCTCTTCCATATACTTATCAATTAACCTCTTAAACGCCACCAAACTTGGCGCATCTACAACAGCTGAAGGCAGGGCATTCCACTCCCTAATCACTCTTTGAGTAAAGAACCTACCTCTGATATCCGTCCTATAACTAATACCCCTTAATTTAAAGCTGTGTCCCCTCGTGCTAGCTTTCTCCATCCTAGGAAAAAGGCTATCACTGTCCACCCTATCTAAACCTCTAATCATCGTATATGCTTCAATAAGATCCCCTCTTAGCCGCCTCCTTTCTAACGAAAACAACCTCAAATCCTTCAACCTCTCTTCATAGGACATGCCCTCCATACCAGGCAACATCCTGGTAAACCTCCTCTGTACCCTCTCCAATGCCTCAACATCTTTCTTATAATGCGGGGACCAGAACTGCACACAATACTCCAAGTGCGGCCGCACTAGAGTTTTGTACAGTTGCAACATGATGCTGCGGCTCCTAACTTCAATCCCCCTGCCAATAAAAGTTAAGACTCCATATGCCTTCTTAACAACTTTATCCACTTGACTGCCTACTTTCAGGGATCTATTGACACATACACCAAGATCCTTCTGTTCCTCAACACTATTAAGAGCCCTACCATTAGCCCTATACTCTACACATTGATTGTTCCTGCCAAAGTGCATTACCTCACACTTTTCCACATTAAACTCCATTTGCCACCTCTCGGCCCAGCTCTGCAACTTGTCCAAGTCTCTCTGCAAACTATAAACCCCTCTTCACTATCTACCACTCCACCGACTTTAGTGTCATCTGCAAATTTACTAATCCACCCCTCAATACCCTCATCCAGATCATTTATAAAAATTACAAACAGCAGGGGCCCCAAAACAGACCCCTGAGGTACACCACTCGTCACCGAACTCCACGATGAATATCTCCCATCAACAACCACCCTCTGTCTTCTATCTGCCAGCCAATTCCTAATCCAATTAGCTAAATCACCCTCTATTCCACACATCTGCATTTTCTGTAGAAATCTCTCTCCCCGTGTCTCTCTCTGTCCCATTTACAGAATCTCTCTCCCCATGTCTCTCTCTGTCCCATTTACAGAATCTCTCTCCCCATGTCTCTCTCTGTCCCATTTACAGAATCTCTCTCCCCGTGTCTCTCTCTGTCCCATTTACAGAATCTCTCTCCCCGTGTCTCTCTCTGTCCCATTTACAGAATCTCTCTCCCCGTGTCTCTCTCTGTCCCATTTACAGAATCTCTCTCCCCGTGTCTCTCTCTGTCCCATTTACAGAATCTCTCTCCCCGTGTCTCTCTCTGTCCCATTTACAGAATCTCTCTCCCCGTGTCTCTCTCTGTCCCATTTACAGAATCTCTCTCCCTGTGTCCTCTCTGTCCCATTTACAGAATCTCTCTCCCTGTGTCTCTCTCTGTCCCATTTACAGAATCTCTCTCCCTGTGTCTCTCTCTGTCCCATTTACAGAATTTCTCTCCCTGTGTCTTCTCTGTCCCATTTACAGAATCTCTCTCCCTGTGTCTCTCTCTGTCCCATTTACAGAATCTCTCTCCCTGTGTCTCTCTCTGTCCCATTTACAGAATCTCTCTCCCTGTGTCTCTCTCTGTCCCATTTACAGAATCTCTCCCCTCTTTTCTGTTCATTTACTGAATTCTCCCCGTGTCTCTCTCTGTTCATTTACAGAATCTTCCCTGCATCTCTCTGTCCCATTTACAGAATCTCTCCCCCTGTGTCTCTCTCTGTCCCATTTACAGAATCTCTCCCCCTGTGTCTCTCTCTGTCCCATTTACAGAATCTCTCTCCCTGTGTCACTCTCTGCCCCATTTACAGAATCTCTCTCCCTGTGTCTCACTCTGTCCCATTTACAGAATCTCTCCCCCTGTGTCTCTCTCTGTCTCATTTACAGAATCTCTCCCCCTGTGTCTCTCTCTGTCCCATTTACAGAATCTCTCTCCCTGTGTCACTCTCTGCCCCATTTACAGAATCTCTCTCCCTGTGTCTCACTCTGTCCCATTTACAGAATCTCTCCCCCTGTGTCTCTCTCTGTCTCATTTACAGAATCTCTCTCCCCGTGTCTCTCTCTGTCCCATTTACAGAATCTCTCTCCCTGTGTCACTCTCTGCCCCATTTACAGAATCTCTCTCCCTGTGTCACTCTCTGCCCCATTTAGAGAATCTCTCTCCCTGTGTCTCTCTCTGTCCCATTTACAGAATCTCTCTCCCTGTGTCACTCTCTGTCCCATTTACAGAATCTCTCTCCCTGTGTCACTCTCTGCCCCCTTTACAGAACCTCTCTCCCCGTGTCTCTCTCTGTCTCAGTTACAGAATCTCTCTCCCTGCGTCTCTCTGTCCCATTTACAGAATTTCTCTCCGTGTCTTTCTCTGTCTCATTTACAAAATTTCACACGCGATGTCTCTCTCCACGACACATTGACAGAATCTCCCCCCATATATCACTCTCACCTGATGTAAGTAGTTTCAAAATGATGAGCCCTCAAACTGAAAGATCTCTGAGACGAAGTCGATCCCTTCAAAAATTCCCTCAGGAGTTCAAACATTTCACAGAACACAGTTCTCCCGACATTGGTCCATCATTAACAGTGATTCTGATTCAGTGAAGACAGTTCCCTATCCATCATTAACATTGATTCAGTGAAGACAGTTCCCTCTCCATCATTAACACTGATTCAGTGAAGACAGTTCCCTCTCCATCATTAACATTGATTCAGTGAAGACAGTTCCCTCTCCATCATTAACATTGATTCAGTGAAGACAGTTCCCTCTCCATCATTAAAATTGATTCAGTGAAGACAGTTCCCTCTCCATCATTAACACTGATTCAGTGAAGACAGTTCCCTCTCCATCAATAACACTGATTCAGTGAAGACAGTTCCCTCTCCATCATTAACAATGATTCAGTGAAGACAGTTCCCTCTCCATCATTAACACTGATTCAGTGAAGACAGTTCCCTATCCATCATTAACACTGATTCAGTGAAGACAGTTCCCTCTCCATCATTAACATTGATTCAGTGAAGACAGTTCCCTCTCCATCATTAACACTGATTCAGTGAAGACAGTTCCCTCTCCATCATTAACACTGATTCAGTGAAGACAGTTCTCTCTCCATCATTAACAGTGATTCAGTGAAGACAGTTCCCTCTCCATCATTAACATTGATTCAGTGAAGACAGTTCCCTCTCCATCATTAAAACTGATTCAGTGAAGACAGTTCCCTCTCCATCATTAACACTGATTCAGTGAAGACAGTTCCCTATCCATCATTAACACTGATTCAGTGAAGACAGTTCCCTCTCCATCATTAACACTGATTCAGTGAAGACAGTTCCCTCTCCATCATTAACACTGATTCAGTGAAGACAGTTCCCTCTCCATCATTAACACTGATTCAGTGAAGACAGTTCCCTCCCCTTCATTAACACTGATTCAGTGAAGACAGTTCCCTCTCCGTCATTAACCGTGATTCAGTGAAGACAGTTCCCTCTTCGCCATTAACAACGATTCAGTGAAGACAGTTCCCTCTCCATCATTAACAACGATTCAGTGAAGACAGTTCCCTCTCCGTCATTAACAGGGATTCAGGAAAGACAGATCCCTCTGCATCATTAGCAGTGATTCAGTGAAGACAGTTCCCGCTCCATCATTAACACTGATTCAGTGAAGACAGTTCCCTCTCCATCATTAACACTGATTCAGTGAAGACAGTTCCCTCTCCATCATTAACACTGATTCAGTGAAGACAGTTCCCTCTCCATCATTAACACTGATTCAGTCAAGACAGTTCCCTCTCCATCATTAACACTGATTCAGTGAAGACAGTTCCCTCTCCATCATTAACACTGATTCAGTGAAGACAGTTCCCTCTCCATCATTAACAATGATTCAGAGAAGACAGTTCCCTCTCCGTCATTAACACTGATTCAGTGAAGACAGTTCCCTCTCCATCATTAACACTGATTCAGTGAAGACAGTTCCCTCTCCATCATTAACACTGATTCAGTGAAGACAGTTCCCTCTGCATCATTAGCAGTGATTCAGTGAAGACAGATCCCTCTCCATCATTAACACTGATTCAGTGAAGACAGTTCCCTCTCCATCATTAACAATGATTCAGTGAAGACAGTTCCCTCTCCACCATTAACAATGATTCAGTGAAGACAGTTCCCTCTCCATCATTAACATTGATTCAATGAAGACAGTTCCCTCTCCGTCATTAACATTGATTCAATGAAGACAGTTCCCTCTCCATCATTAACACTGATTCAGTGAAGACAGTTCCCTCTACATCATTAACACTGATTCAGTGAAGACAGTTCCCTCTCCGTCATTAACACTGATTCAGTGAAGACAGATCCCTCTGCATCATTAGCAGTGATTCAGTGAAGACAGATCCCTCTCCGTCATTAACACTGATTCAGTGAAGACAGTTCCCTCTCCATCATTAACACTGATTCAGGGAAGACAGTTCCCTCTCCATCATTAACACTGATTCAATGAAGACAGTTCCCTCTCCGTCATTAACCGTGATTCAGTGAAGACAGTTCCCTCTCCATCATTAACATTGATTCAGTGAAGACAGTTCCCTCTCCATCATTAACAGTGATTCAGTGAAGACAGTTCCATCTCCATCATTAACATTGATTCAGTGAAGACAGTTCCCTCTCCATCATTAACACTGATTCAGTGAAGACAGTTCCCTCTCCATCATTAACAATGATTCAGTGAAGACAGTTCCCTCTCCATCATTAACAGTGATTCAGTGAAGACAGTTCCCTCTCCGTCATTAACACTGATTCAGTGAAGACAGTTCCCTCTCCATCATTAACATTGATTCAGTGAAGACAGTTCCCTCTCCATCATTAACACTGATTCACTGAAGACAGTTCCCTCTCCATCATTAACAGTGATTCAGTGAAGACAGTTCCCTCTCCATCATTTAACAGTGATTCAGTGAAGACAGTTCCCTCTCCGTCATTAACAGTGATTCAGGCAAGACAGATCCCTCTCCATCATTAACACTGATTCAGTGAAGACAGTTCGCTTTCCATCATGAACACTCATTCAGTGAAGACAGTTCCCTCTCCATCATTAACACTGATTCAGTGAAGACAGTTCCCTCTCCATCATTACAGTGATTCAGTGAAGACAGTTCCCTCTCCATCTTACATTGATTCAGGTGAAGACAGTTCCCTCTCCACATTAACATTGATTCGTGGAAGACAGGTGTACAAGATGCCATCCTTACAATGATTCATGAAGACAGTTCCCTCTCCATCATTAACACTGATTCAGTGAAGACAGTTCCCTCTCCATCATCTAACATTGATTCAGTGAAGACAGTTCCCTCTCCATCATTAACAGTGATTCAGTGAAGACAGTTTCCTCTCCATCATTAACACTGATTCAGTGAAGACAGTTCCCTCTCCATCATTAACATTGATTCAGTGAAGACAGTTCCCTCTCCATCATTAACATTGATTCAGCGAAGACAGTTCCCTCTCCATCATTAACACTGATACAGTGAAGACAGTTCCCTCTCGATCATTAACATTGATTCAGTGAAGACAGTTCCCTCTCGATCATTAACATTGATTCAGTGAAGACAGTTCCCTCTCCATCATTAACACTGATACAGTGAAGACAGTTCCCTCTCGATCATTAACATTGATTCAGTGAAGACAGTTCCCTCTCCATCATTAACACTGATACAGTGAAGACAGTTCCCTCTCGATCATTAACATTGATTCAGTGAAGACAGTTCCCTCTCCATCATTAACAATGATTCAGTGAAGACAGTTCCCTCTCCATCATTAATATTGATTCAGTGAAGACAGTTCCCTCTCCATCATTAACACTGATTCACTGAAGACGTTTCCCTCTCCATCATTAACAGTGATTCCCTGAAAGCAGTTCCCTCTCCACATTAACATTGATTCATGGAAGACAGTTTCCCTCTCCGCACATTAACATTGGATTCAGTGAGACAGTTCCCTCTCCATCATTAACACTATTCTGAAGACAGTTTCCTCTCCATCAGTACGACTGATTCAGTGAAGACAGTTCCCTCTCCATCATTAACCGTGATTCAGTGAGACAGTTCCCTCTCCATCATTAACAGTGATTCAGTTAAGACCGTTCCCTCTCCATCATTAAGACTGATTCAGTGAAGACAGTTCCCCCTCCATCATTAACAGTGATTCAGTGAAGACAGTTCCCTCTCCATCATTAACACTGATTCAGTGAAGACAGTTCCCTCTCCATCATTAACACTGTTTCAGTGAAGACAGTTCCCTCTCCATCATTAACATTGATTCAGTGAAGACAGTTCCCTCTCCGTCATTAACACTGATTCAGTGAAGACAGTTCCCTCTCCATCATTAACAATTATTCAGTGAACACAGTTCCCTCTCCATCATTAACAATGATTCAGTGAAGACAGTTCCCTCTCCGTCATTAACACTGATTCAGTGAAGACAGTTCCCTCTCCATCATTAACAGTGATTCAGTGAAGACAGTTCCCTCTCCATCATTAACAGTGATTCAGTGAAGACAGTTCCCTCTCCATCACTAACACTGATTCAGTGAAGACAGTCCCCTCTCCATCATTAACATTGATTCAGTGAAGACAGTCCCTCTCCTCATTAACAATTGTTCAGTGAAGACAGTTTCCCTCTCTCATTTAACATTGATTCAGTGAAGACAGTTTCCCTCTCCATCATTAACACTGATTCAGTGAAGACAGTTTTTTTTTTTTTTTTTTTTTTTAGTTAGTTAGTTTTTTCGTTATTTAGTTTTTTTAAGTTTTTTTAGTTTTTTTTTGTTTTTTTTAGTTAGTATTTTTTTTTTTTGTTTATCCCTCTCCATCATTAACATTGATTCAGTGAAGACAGTTCCCTCTCCATCATTAACAGTGATTCAGTGAAGACATTTCCCTCTCCATCATTAACACTGATTCAGTGAAGACAGTTCCCTCTCCATCATTAACACTGATTCAGTGAAGACAGTTCGCTCTCCATCATTAACACTGATTCAGTGAAGACAGTTCCCTCTCCATCATTAACAGTGATTCAGTGAAGACAGTTCCCTCTCCATCATTAACACTGATTCAGTGAAGACAGTTCCCTCTCCATCATTAACAATGATTCAGTGAAGACAGTTGCCTCTCCATCATTAACAGTGATTCAGTGAAAACAGTTCCCTCTCCATCATTAACACTGATTCAGTGAAGACAGTTCCCTCTCCATCATTAACAGTGATTCAGTGAAGACAGTTCCCACTCCATCATTAACATTGATTCAGTGAAGACAGTTCCCTCTCCATCATTAACATTGATTCAGTGAAGACAGTTCCCTCTCCATCATTAAGACTGATTCAGTGAAGACAGTTCCCTCTCCATCATTAACACTGATTCAGTGAAGACAGATCCCTCTCCATCATTAAGACTGATTCAGTGAAGACAGTTCCCTCTCCATCATTAACAGTGATTCAGTGAAGACAGTTTCTCTCCATCATTAAAACGATTCAGTGAAGACGTTCCCTCTCCATCATAACCAGTGGATCAGTGAAGACAGTTCCCTCTCCATCATTAACACTGATTCAGTGAAGACAGTTCTCACCATCATTAAAAACATGAATTCAGTGAAGACAGTTTTCCCTCTCCATCATTACACTGATTCAGTGAAGACAGTTCCCTCTCCCATCATTAACACTGAATTCAGGAAGACAGTTCCCTCTCCATCATTAGCACTGATTCAGTGAAGACAGTTCCCTCTCCATCATTAACACTGATTCAGTGAAGACAGTTCCCTCTCCATCATTAACAATGATTCAGAGAAGACAGTTCCCTCTCCATCATTAACACTGATTCAGTGAAGACAGTTCCCTCTCCATCATTAACACTGATTCAGTGAAGACAGTTCCCTCTGCATCATTAGCAGTGATTCAGTGAAGACAGATCCCTCTCCATCATTAACACTGATTCAGTGAAGACAGTTCCCTCTCCATCATTAACAATGATTCAGTGAAGACAGTTCCCTCTCCACCATTAACAATGATTCAGTGAAGACAGTTCCCTCTCCATCATTAACATTGATTCAATGAAGACAGTTCCCTCTCCGTCATTAACATTGATTCAATGAAGACAGTTCCCTCTCCATCATTAACACTGATTCAGTGAAGACAGTTCCCTCTCCATCATTAACAATGATTCAGTGAAGACAGTTCCCTCTCCGTCATTAACACTGATTCAGTGAAGACAGTTCCCTCTCCATCATTAACAATGATTCAGTGAAGACAGTTCCCTCTCCATCATTAACACTGATTCAGTGAAGACAGTTCCCTCTCCATCATTAACACTGATTCAGTGAAGACAGTTCCCTCTCCATCATTAACACTGAT
>JAGIQG010000005.1:491255-624548 GCA_024679065.1 Sphyrna mokarran
AACAATGATTCAGTGAAGACAGTTCCCTCTCCATCATTAACACTGATTCAGTGAAGACAGTTCCCTCTCCATCATTAACACTGATTCAGTGAAGACAGTTCCCTCTCCATCATTAACACTGATTCAGTGAAGACAGTTCCCTCTCCATCATTAACACTGATTCAGTGAAGACAGTTCCCTCTCCATCATTAACAGTGATTCAGTGAAGACAGTTCCCTCTCCATCATTAACAGTGATTCAGTGAAGACAGTTCCCTCTCCATCATTAACACTGATTCAGTGAAGACAGTTCCCTCTCCATCATTAACATTGATTCAGTGAAGACAGTTCCCTCTCCATCATTAACACTGATTCAGTGAAGACAGTTCCCTCTCCATCATTAACACTGATTCAGTGAAGACAGTTCCCTCTCCATCATTAACACTGATTCAGTGAAGACAGTTCCCTCTCCATCATTAACACTGATTCAGTGAAGACAGTTCCCTCTCCATCATTAACAATTATTCAGTGAACACAGTTCCCTCTCCATCATTAACAATGATTCAGTGAAGACAGTTCCCTCTCCATCATTAACACTGATTCAGTGAAGACAGTTCCCTCTCCATCATTAACATTGATTTAATGAACTTTGTTCTATCTCCTCCCCCTGTCTCTGCGCAGGCGCACTGCCCTGTTCCTATCCCCCCCTATTCTGGAATGGTTGTGTCCTTTTCCTCCCCCGGGGTTTCGATGACCCTGGGCCGTACCAACCCCTTTGTAGGGGTGTACATGGTGTCTCTCCGTTACCGGGGGAGTTTGTGTCGGTGTCCGGGGGCCGGAGCGGGATTCCCGGCCTGGGACCGAGCGGGAGCACCGGGCGGACCGAGCGCCGAGTACCGGGCTAGGCCTCGGGCTCTCTGATCAGGTAAGGGAGCCGGGAGAGCGGATCCGGGCTTTGAGGCAGAGTCTGTGAGGGAGAGAGAGACCTGAGCCGGTAGGCCCGAGATTGGGGAGAGGGAGAGACCCGAAATATACCCCTAAATATACCCGGGAGAGACCCGAAATATACCCCTAAATATACCCGGGAGAGACCCGAAATATACCCCTAAATATACCCGGGAGAGACCCGAAATATACCCCTAAATATACCCGGGAGAGACCCGAAATATACCCCTAAATATACCCGGGAGAGACCCGAAATATACCCCTAAATATACCCGGGAGAGACCCGAAATATACCCCTAAATATACCCGGGAGAGACCCGAAATATACCCCTAAATATACCCGGGAGAGACCCGAAATATACCCCTAAATATACCCGGGAGAGACCCGAAATATACCCCTAAATATACCCGGGAGAGACCCGAAATATACCCTAAATAACCCGGGAGAGACCCGAAATATACCCTAAATATACCCGGGAGAGACCCGAAAATACCCCTAAATATACCGGGAGAGACCCGAAATATACCCCTAAATATACCCGGGAGAGACCCGAAATATACCCTAAATACCCGGGAGAGACCCGAAATATACCCTAAATATACCGGGAGAGACCGAAATATACCCCTAAATATACCCGGGAGAGACCCGAAATATACCCCTAAATATACCCGGGAGAGACCCGAAATATACCCCTAAATATACCCGGGAGAGACCCGAAATATACCCCTAAATATACCCGGGAGAGACCCGAAATATACCCCTAAATATACCCGGGAGAGACCCGAAATATACCCCTAAATATACCCGGGAGAGACCCGAAATATACCCCTAAATATACCCGGGAGAGACCCGAAATATACCCCTAAATATACCCGGGAGAGACCCGAAATATACCCCCCGGGAGAGACCCGAAATAAATATACCGGGAGAGACCCAAATATACCAAATATCCCGGGAGAGATTTGGGGGGTAAATATACCCGGGAGAGACCCGAAATATACCCCTAAATATACCCGGGAGAGACCCGAAAATATACCCCTAAATATACCCGGGAGAGACCCGAAATATACCCCTAAATTAACCCGGGAGAGACCCCGAAATATACCCCTAAATATACCCGAAAACCCTAAATATACCCCAAATATACCGGGAGAGACCGAAATAACCCCAATATACCCGGGAGAGACCCGAAAATACCCCTAAATATACCCGGGAGAGACCCGAAATATACCCCTAAATATACCCGGGAGAGACCCGAAATATACCCCTAAATATACCCGGGAGAGACCGAAATATACCCTAAATATACCGGAGAGACCCGAAATATACCCTAAATATACCGGAGAGACCCGAAATATACCCCTAAATATACCGGGAGAGACCCGAAATATACCCTAAATAACCGGAGAGACCGAAATACCCTAAAATACCGGGAGAGACCCGAAATATACCCCTAAATATACCCGGGAGAGACCCGAAATATACCCCTAAATATACCCGGGAGAGACCCGAAATATACCCCTAAATATACCCGGGAGAGACCCGAAATATACCCCTAAATATACCCGGGAGAGACCCGAAATATACCCCTAAATATACCCGGGAGAGACCGAAATATACCCCTAAATACCGAATATACCCTAAATTACCCGGGAGAGACCCGAAATATACCCCTAAATACCCGGAGCCGAAAATAAATATACCCGGAGAGACCCGAAATATACCCCTAAATATACCCGGGAGAGACCCGAAATATACCCCTAAATATACCCGGGAGAGACCCGAAATATACCCCTAAATATACCCGGGAGAGACCCGAAATATACCCCTAAATATACCCGGGAGAGACCCGAAATATACCCCTAAATATACCCGGGAGAGACCCGAAATATACCCCTAAATATACCCGGGAGAGACCCGAAATATACCCCTAAATATACCCGGGAGAGACCCGAAATATACCCCTAAATATACCCGGGAGAGACCCGAAATATACCCCTAAATATACCCGGGAGAGACCCGAAATATACCCCTAAATATACCCGGGAGAGACCCGAAATATACCCCTAAATATACCCGGGAGAGACCCGAAATATACCCCTAAATATACCCGGGAGAGACCCGAAATATACCCCTAAATATACCCGGGAGAGACCCGAAATATACCCCTAAATATACCCGACCCGGAGAGACCCGAAATATACCCCTAAATATACCCGGGAGAGACCGATCCCCTAAGAACGAATATACCCCTAAATATACCCGGGAGAGACCCGAAATATACCCCTAAATATACCCTGGAGAGACCGAAATATACCCCTAATACCCGGAGAGACCCAAATATACCCTTAAATATACCCGGGAGAGACCCAAATATACCCCTAAATATACCCGGGAGAGACCGAAAATCTACCCTTAAATATACCCCGGAAGACCCGAAATATACCCTAAATATACCCGGAGAGACCCGAAATATATACCCTATATATACCCTAGAAGACCCGAAATTATACCCCAAATATACCCGGGAGAGACCCGAAATATACCCCTAAATATACCCGGGAGAGACCCGAATATACCCCTTAAATATACCCGGGAGAGACCCGAAATATACCCTAAATATACCCGGGAGAGACCCGAAAATACCCCTAAATATACCCGGGAGAGAGAGACCCGAAATATACCCAAATATACCCGGAGAGACCGAAAATACCCTAAATACCCGGGAGAGACCCGAAATATACCCCTAAATATACCGGGGAGACCAAATTACCCCTAAAACCTACAAACCAGGAGAGGACCCCCGAAATATACCCTAAATATACCCGGGAGAACCCGACCCTAAATATACCCCTAAATATACCCTGGAGGACCCGAAATATACTCCTAAAATACCCGGAGAGACCCGAAATATATCCCCTAATAAATATACCCGGGAGAGTCCCGAAATATACCCCTAAATATACCCGGGAGAGACCCGAAATATTACCCCTAAATATACCGGAGAGACCAGAAATATACCCCTAAATACCGAGAGACCCGAAATATACCCCTAAATATACCCGGGAGAGACCCGAAATATACCCTAAATATACCGGGGACAAAATATAAAATATACCCGGGAGAGACCCGAAATAACCCCGAAATATACCCGGAGGACCCGAAATATACCCCTAAATATACCCGGGAGAGACCCGAAATATACCCCTAAATATACCCGGGAGAGAAATATACCCCTAAATATACCCGGGAGAGACCTAATATACCCCTAAACCTTACCCCTAATATACCGGGAGAGACCGAATATCCCTTAAATATACCCGGGAAATATACCCTAAATATACGACGGGAGAGACCCGAAATATACCCGGGACCCCTAAATATATCCCGAAATACACCCCTAAATATACCCGGAGGAGACCCGAAATATACCCTAAAATATACCCGGGAGAGACCCGAAATACCCCTACCCCTATACCCCTAATATACCCGGGAGAGACCCGAAATATACCCTAAATACACCCCCCTAAATACCCGGGAGAACCCGAAATATACCCTAATATAACCCGGGAGAGACCCGACCCCTAAATATACCGGAGAGACCTGAATATACCCCTATCCCCCCGGGAGAGACCCGAATATACCCTAAATATACCCGGGAGAGACCCGAAATATACCCTAAATTACCGGAGAGACCCGAAATATACCCCTAAATATACCCCGGGAGAGAAATAACCCTTACCCGGGAGAGAAATATACCCCTAAATATACCCGGAGAGGACCCGAAATATACCCCTAAATACCCGGGACAGACCCGAAATACCCTAAATATACCGTGAGAGACCCGAAATATACCCCTCCTGAAATATACCCGGAGAGACCCTAAATACCCCCCTAAATACCCCGGGAGCGACCCGAAATATACCCCTAAAATTTTATATACCCGGGAGAGACCCGAAATATACCCCTAAATATCCCCGGGAGAGACCCGAAATATAACCCCTAAATATACCCGGGAGAGACCCGAAATATACCCCAAATATACCGGGACCCGAAATATACCCCTAATATACCCGGGAGAGACCGGATACCCTGGAAGACCCGAAATATACCCTAAATATACCCAGAGACCCGAAATATACCCCTAAATATACCCGGGATAGACCGAAATATACCTAAATATAACCCAGGAGAGACCCGAAATATACCCCGAGAACGCGAAATATATACCCCTAAATACCGGGAGAGACCCGAAATAACCCTGGAGAGACCCGAATATACCCCTAAATATACTAGACCCAAATATACCCCTAAATATACCCGGAGCCGAAATATACCGGAGGAAATATACCCCTAAATATAACCGGGAGACCGAAAATATACCCTAAAATATACCGGGAGAGACCCGAAATCTACCCCCAAATACAACCCGGGAGATATCCGAAATATACCCCTACACCCGGGAGATATCCGAGTCCCCCTAAATACACTATCAGGTGCCCCTCACTCAGATATATACCCTAAATATACCCGGGAGAGACCCGAAATATATCCCTAAATATACCCGGGAGACACCCGAAATATACCCCTAAATATACCCGGGAGATATCCGAAATATACCCCTAAATTTACCCGGAAGAACCCAAATATACCCCTAAATATACCCGGGAGAACCCACCCGAAATATACCACTAAATAACCCGATACCGAAATATACCCCTAAGTAACCCAGGAAGACCCGAAATATACCTAAATAAGAGTATCCCCTAATATTATACCCGGGAGGCAAAATATACCCCTAAATATACCCGGGAGCGACCCAAAATACACCCCTAAATACACCCGGGGGGACCCGAAATACACCCCTAAATACACCCGGGAGAGACCCGAAATACACCCCTAAATACAAGACCCGATATACACCCCTAAATACACCCGGGAGAGACCCGAAATATACCCCTAAATACAACCCCGAAATATACCCCCAAATACACCCGGAGACGCGGTCCCCAAATACACCCGGAGACGCGGTCCCCAAATACACCCGGAGACGCGGTCCCCAAATACACCCGGAGACGCGGTCCCCAAATACACGGAGACGCGGTCCAATAATGTACTTGGAGACCCAGGATACCCCCTTAAAATATACCTTCAGATAAACCCCCAAATACACCCAGAGACCCGGGACAGTCCCCTGATATACTGTCAGGTGCACTCTCTAAATATACCCCTAAATATATCCTCACGCCCTAAATACACCCGGAGACCCAGGACACCCCCTCCACCCCCTGATATACCCTCGCAAACATCCTCAGACCCCTCCCCCCTCCCTTTCCCGGCAGACACAACCGGAGACCCAGGACACGCTTCAATAGAACCCCAAATACTCTTCCAAACCATCCAGATACATCCCTAAATACGCCCCCAAAACACCCCGTCACACCCTTAAATACACCCCCAAAAACATCCCTAAATCACCCAGATACACCCCCACATACACCCCCAAAATCACCCAGACACACCCGTAAATACACCCCCAAAAACACCCTAAATCACCCAGATACACCCCTAGATCCATCCCCAATACATTCCTAAATCACCCAGATAAGCCCCCAAAAACACCCCCCAAATCACCATGATCCCTTAATCCAGCCCCAAGTACATCCCCAAATACAACTTGCAACAAGCCTCCAGATACACTGCTAAATCATCCACATATACACTCCCTAATCACCTTAAATCACCTAGTGTCGTGGAATGTGAAGAGCAGGGCAAGACAGAAGAAATGAGGCTCCGCATCAGACCCAAGAGACGACCACGAGTAAGCAAGGCTCTGATAAGAATCAATGTGGCCAAGCTAAAGAATCCTAGCACAGCTTCAGCATTGGCTGAAGACTTAGAAATCATGCTTGCTGACCTATACCTCGCAGGCAGTGCTGAGGACGATTGGGAACGCTTCAGGGATGCTATCTATACATCTTCACTGAAGATGCTCGGCCCTCTACCCGCAAGCAGCATGACTGGTTCAATAAGAATGATGAGGAGATAAAGGCTCTACTTGTTGAAAAGTACTGTCTTCATTGGGCCTGTCAGAATGACCCATCATCACTGCCAAGAAAAATGCTTTTACCAGTGCTCGCAAGACCATCCAGATTAAACTGCGTAAAATGCAGGATGCCTGGTTGAACACCAAAGCAGTTGAAATGCGGGGATATGCTGACAGAAACGGTTTGAAACAGTTCTGTGAATCCTTCAACACTTTCTATGGACTTCAGTCTCTCGGGAGTTCCCTCCTCCTGAGTATAGATAGTACAACTCTCATTATAGAGAGGGCTCAGTTCCTGCAGAGATGGGCTGACCACTTTGAAACTGTCCTCAACCAATCGTCATCTATTAACGATGAGGCAATAGACAGGATTCCCCAGATTGATACCAACAGCGCCATGGATGACCCAATGGTAGTAGCTGAACTCATGAAAGCTGTCAGCCAGCTATCCAGTGGCAAAACCCCAAGGGCACATGCCATACCCGCAGAGATCTACAAAGCTGCTGGTCCTGTACTTATCGAGAAGCTCACTGAGTTGTTCCAGTCCTTTTGGAAGCAAGGATCCATTCCCAGGTACTTAAAGATGCTTCCATTGTACACTTTACAAGAGGAAGGGCAATTGGCAAGTATGCGACAACCACTGAGGAATCTTGCTGCTCTTCATCACAGGAAGAATGCTTGCAAGATTCCTGCTAAATTGTCTGGTCACTCATCTGGAGTGGGGCTGCTTCCAGAGTCATGTTGTAGCTTCTGCAAAGGACAGGGCACTATTGACATGATTTTTGCTGCGCACCAACTTCAGGAGAAGTGTCAGGAGTAGAATCACGAGCTCTACACAACCTTTGCTGACCTTGCAAAAGCCTTCGACACTGTAAGCCAACAAGGCCTGTGGAGGATCATGTCAAAGTTCGGCTGCCTCCCAAATTCATTTCAGGTGGTTTGCTAGTTCCATGGTGGCCATGATACTGGATGGTGGCGAATCCTCTGAGACATTCCCAGTCACCAATGATGTCAAACAGGGCTGTGTGCTCGCACTCACTGTTCAGAATGACGTTTACTGCCGTGCTGAATGATGCCTCCCAGGACAGTGTTGCTGGAATCAGCCTCAAGTACAGAGTAGATGGGAAGCTTTTCAAACTGAAGAGACTTCAAGCTATTACCAAAGTGAAAGAGACTGTTCTGAGAGGTTTCCTTTTTGCCGATGATTGCATCCCGTATACTGGCTCAGAAAGAAGTCTCAAACACTAGGTTAAAGTCCAACCAGTTTATTGGATAGTAAACTCACAAGCTTTCAGGGTTTTCCCCTTCATCAGGTGAATGGAGAGCTCTGGCCTCAGACAGAGCATATAACAGCACAGGCATTTTACAGAATGCGAGTTCTAATCAGTAATCGCGTTCTAATCTATTCACTTCCCACAATCCTATCCACTTTAATCTTGCACGATAATCTCTTGTGCGGGACTTTGTCAAACACTTTTTGAAAGTCCAAAAATACCACATCGATCGGCTCCCCCTTTGTCAGCTCTGCTAGTTACATCTTCAAAGAATTCCAACACATTTGTCAAGCATCATTTCCCCAGAGGAAACCCACACAGATACAGGAAGAACATGCAGACTCCGCACAGACAGTCACCCAAGCCAGGAATTGAACCTGGGTCCCACACACAGTGAGGCAGCAGTATTAAACACTGTCCCACCATGCTGCCCAGCACGGCATGGACAGAGAATCAGCTAATGGGTAGGAAACAGCGGATGGGGTTAAGGGGTTCTTTTCTTGGTTGGGAATCTGTAACCGGTACAGTTCCACACAGGGATCACTGCTGGGAGAGCAGTTCTTTACAATATATATTACTGACTTGGAGAAAAAAAATGAATGTACTGTCACCAGATTTACAGACAACACAAAAATAGAAGGAAAGACAAGTTACAAGAGGGAAACGAGCAGTTTACAGAGAGATATTGATAGGTTAAGTAATTAGGGAAAAGTAGGCAAATGGAGTATAATGTGGAAAAATGTAAAGTTGTTCATTTTGGAAAGGAAAGTTGCAATACAAAGGGATTTGAGGGTACTTGTGCATAAAACACAGAAAGCCAGCACACAGGAATAGCAGGTAATCAAAATGGAATATTTTTTGCTTTGATTTATTATTGTCACATGTATTAATGTACAGTGAAAAGTATTGTTTCTTGCGTGCTATACAAAGTGTACCTTTCATAGAGAAGGAAAGGAGAGAGTGCAGAACGTAATATTACGGTCATAGCTACGGTGTAGAGAAAGATCCATTTAATGTGAGGTAGGCCCATTCAAAAGTCTGACAGCAGCAGGGAAGAAGCTATTCTTAAGTCAGTTGGTACATTTTATATTGAATGTTTTTAAGGCAAGGATAGATAATTTTTTTGACTAATAAAAGGGAATGAAGGGTTATGGTGAGCGGGCGGGTAAGTGGAGCTGAGTCCACGAAAAGATCAGCCATGCTCTTATTGAATGGCGGAGCAGGCTCGAGGGGCCAGATGGGATACTCTTGCTCCTAGTTCTTATATTCTTATGTACTTACGATACACAACCTCAGACTTTTGTATCTTTTTCCTGATGGAAGAAGTTGGAAGAAAGAATGTCCGGGTTACGTAGGATCCTTAATTATACTGGCTGCTTTTCCGAGACAGTGGGAAGTGTAGACAGAGTCAATGGATGGGAGGCTGGTTTGTGTGATGGATTGTGCTACATTCACCACCTTTTGTAGTTCCTTGCTGTCTTGAACAGAGCAGGAACCCATACCAAGCTGTGATACAACAAGAAAGAATGCTTTCTATGGGGCATCTGTAAAAGTTGGTGAGAGTCGTAGTGGACATGCCAAGGTTCCTTAGACTCTTGATAGAGAAAGAAGAGGCGTTGGTGGGATTTCTTAATTATAGTGTCGACATGGAGAGACCAGGGCAGGTTGTTGGTGATCTGGACACCTAAAAACATGAAGCTCTCGACTCTTTTTACTTTGCACCGTTCACGTAGAAAAGGGCATGTTCTCCTTTACACTTCCTGAAATTGATGACAATCTCCTTTGATTTGTTGACATTGAGGGAGAGATTATTGTTGCTGCACCAGTTCACCAGATTCTCAATCTCATTCCTGTACTCTGTCTCGAAATTGTTTGAGATCTGACCCACTACAGTGATGTTGTCAGCAAACTTAAAAATCAAATTGGAGGGGAATTTGGCCGTACAGTTATAGGTATATAAGGAGTATAGTAGGGGGCTGAGAACACAGCCTTGTGGGGCACTGGGTTTGAGGATGATCATGGATGAGGTGTTGTTGCCTTTCCTTACCGATTGTGGTCTGTGAGTTAGGAAATTCAGGATCCAGTCACAGAGAGAGGAACTGAACCCGAGGCCATGGAGTTTAGAGGTGAGTTTTGTTGGAATAATGGTGCTGAAGGCTGAGCTGCCGTCGATAAATAGGAGTCTGACTGCAAAGAACAGAGAAAAGTACAACACAGGGAGCGGGCCCCATCCGGCCCGCAATGTTGTGCTACCAATATACTGCCAAATTAAACTAATCCCTTCTGCCTGCCCTTGGTCCATATCCCTCTATTCCTTATATAGTTATGTGTTTATTTAAAAGCTCTTTAAACACCCCTATTGCATCTGTCTCCAACACCATCCATGGCAGTGTGTACCAGACACCTACACTCAGAATCATAGAATCTATGGCACAGAGACAGACCATTTGGTCCAAACCGATCCACGCTTAGAATACCCATCTAATCTAACTCCATTTGAATCACACAATCCCTATAGTGCAGGAGGAGGCCATTCAGCCCATCGAGTCTGCACCAATCACAATCCTATCCAGGCCCTATTCCCGTAACCCCATACACTTACCCTGCTAATCTCCTGACACTAATGGGCGATTTATCATGGCCCATCAATGTAACCTGCACATCTTTGGACTGAAAGGAACATAGAACATAGAACAAAACAGCACAAACAGACCCTTCGGCCCACGAGCTGCGCCGATCACATCTACCAATCCACAGACCTATCTATAACCCCCTATCCTATTCTTTTCCATATACTCATCCAGAAGTCTCTTAAAAGACCCCAGTGAGTTTGCCTCAACAACCTCCGACGACAGTCGGTTCCATTCACTCACCACCCTCTGAGTGAAAAACCTACCCTGACATCTCCTTTGTATTTGCTTCCCTGCACCTTAAGTCTGTGTCCTCTCGTAGTGACCATTTCAGCTCGGGGAAATAGTCTCTGAGAGTCCACCCTACCTATTCCTCTCAACATTTTATAAACCTCTATGAGGTCGCCTCTCAACCTATGTCTCTCCAGTGAGAAGAGTCCCAGCTCCCTCAACCTATCTTCATAAGGCCTGCCTCCCAATCCATGCAGCATCCTTGTAAATCTCCTCTGAACCCTCTCAATAGCCTCTACATCCTTCCTATAATGAGGCGACCAGAACTGCGCACAATACTCCAACTGGGGTCTGAAAGAGTCTTATAGAGCTGCATCATTACCTCCTGACTCCTAAACTCTATTCCTTGATTAATGAAGGCCAGTACACCGTACGCCTTCTTGACCACTTCCTCCACCTGCGAGGCCGATTTAAGAGTCCTATGGACCAGGACCCCGAGATCCTTCTACTCGACAACACAGCTAAGACTCCTGCCCCTTATATTGTACTCCTTCATCCCATTATTCCTCCCAAAATGGACCACTACACATTTAGAACATAGAACATTACAGCGCAGAACAGGCCCTTCGGCCTTCGATGTTGCGCCAACCAATTAAGAAAAAGCAATGACCCTCTAACGTAAACCATTCCCTTTTCATCCATAAACCTATCTACTAACCTTTTAAACGCCACCAAACATGGCACATCTACAACTGCAGCAGGCAGGGCATTCCATACCCTTACCACCCTCTGGGTAAAGAAGCTACCTCTTGCATCCATCCTATAACTACCACCCCTTAATTTAAAGCTATGTCCCCTCGTGCTAGCTTTCTCCATCCTAGGAAAAAGGTTATCACTGTCCATCCTATCTAAACCTCTAATCATCTTATATGTTTCAATAAGGTCTCCTCTTAGCCGCCTTCTTTCTAACGAAAACAACCTCAATTCCCTCAGCCTCTCCTCATAAGATCTGCCCTCCATACCAGGCAACATCCTGGTAAACCTCCTCTGTACCATCTCCAATGCCTCCACATCTTTCTTATAATGTGGGGACCAGAACTGCACACAATACTCCAAGTGCGGCCGCACTAGAGTTTTGTACAGTTGCAACATGACGTTGCGGCTCCGAAATTCAATCCCCCTACCAATAAAAGCTAAGACTCCATATGCCTTCTTAAGAACCTTATCGACTTGATTGCCTACTTTCAGAGATCTATGCACGCATACACCAAGATCCCTCTGATCATCAACACTATTAGAACATAGAACATTACAGCACAGAACAGGCCCTTCGGCCTTCGATGTTGCGCCGACCAATATAAAAAGCAATGCCCCTCCAAACTAAACCATTCCCTTCTCTTCCATATACTTATCAACTAACCTCTTAAACGCCACCAACCTTGGCGCATCTACACCCGCTGCAGGCAGGGCATTCCACTCCCGAACCACCCTTTGGGTAAAGAACCTGCCTCTGATATCCGTCCTATAACTATCCCCCCTTAATTTAAAGCTGTGTCCCCTCGTGCTAGCTTTTTCCATCCTCGGAAAAAGGCTATCACTGTCCACCCTATCTAAACCTCTAATCATCTTATATGTTTCGATCAGGTCCCCTCTTAGCCTCCTCCTTTCTAACGAAAACAACCTCAAATCCCTCAGCCTCTCCTCATAAGACATGCCCTCCATACCAGGCAACATCCTGGTAAACCTCCTCTGTACCTCTCCAATGCCTCCACATCTTTCTTATAATGTGGGGACCAGAACTGCACACAATACTCCAAGTGCGGCCGCACTAGAGTTTTGTACAGTTGCCACATGACGTTGCGGCTCCGAAATTCAATCCCTCTACCAATAAAAGCCAAGACTCCATATTCCTTCCTAACAACCTTCTCGACCTGACTGCCTACTTTCAGGGATCTATGCACATACACACCAAGATCCCTCTGTTCATCAACACTATTAAGAATCCTACCATTAGCCCTATACTCTACACATTTATTATTGCTGCCATAGTGCATTACCTCACACTTTTCCACATTAAACTCCATTTGCCACCTCTCGGCCCAGCTCTGCAACTTGTCCAAGTCCCTCTGCAAACTATAACACCCCTCTTCACTATCTACCACTCCACCGACTTTATGTCATCTGCAAACTTACTAATCCATCCTTCAATACCCTCATCCAGATCATTTATAAAAATTACAAACAGCAGGGGCCCCAAAACAGACCCCTGAGGCACACCACTCGTCACCGAACTCCACGATGAATATCTCCCATCAACCACCACCCTCTTTCTTCTATCTGCTAGCCAATTCCTAATCCAATTAGCTAAATCACCCTCAATCCCATACATCTGCATTTTCTGCAGAAGCCTTCCATGGGGCACCTTATCGAACACCTTACTAAAGTCCATATATACCACATCAACTGCCTTACCCCCATCCACCTCTTGGTCACTTTTTCAAAAAACTCAATAAGGTTAGTAAGGCACGACCTACCCTTCACAAAACCATGCTGATTATCCCCAATCAATTCATTTCTCTCTAAATAACTATAAATCCTATCCCTAATAATTCTGTCCAATACTTTGCCCACAACAGAAGTAAGACTCACCGGCCTATAATTCCCCAGAAAGTCTCTCTTCCCCTTCTTGAACAATGGGACCTCATTTGCTATTCTCCAGCCTTCCGGCACTATACCCGTAACCAATGACGACCTGAAGATCAGAGGCAGAGGCTCTGCAATCGCCTCTCTCGCCTCCCAGAGAATCCTAGGGTAAATCCCGTCCGGCCCAGGGGACTTATCTAACTTCAAACCCTCAAGAATATCTAGCACATCCTCCCTATCTACTTCAATACTTTCCAGTTTACAACCCTGTACCTCAGTGTTCTCCACAACTACATTTACATCTCCCTGCATGAATACTGAAGAGAAATATTTGTTCAGTGCCTCTCCAATCTCTTCAGGCTCCACGCATAACTTCCCACTGTTGTCTCTGACTGGCTCTAATCTTGCCCTAACCAATCTTCTATTCTTAACATATCTAAAGAAAGCTTTAGGATTCTCCTTGATCCGAAGTCTTCTCATGTCCTCTTTTAGCTCTTCTCAACTCACTCATTGGCTCCCTCCTGGCTAATCTATAGCTTTCCATTTATCCGCATTGAAGTCCATCTGCCACTTCTCCGCCCAGTCTTGCATCCTGTCTTTGTCCTGCTGCAACTTTTGGCATCCCTCCAGACCATCCACAACACCACCAACCTTTGTATCGTCGGCGAACTTACTAATCCATCCCTCCACTTCCTCATCCAGGTCATTTATGAAAATGACAAACAGCAGGAGTCCCAGAACAGATCCCTGAGGCACTCCACTGGTTACCGACCTCCATGCAGAACAAGACCCATCCACAACCACTCTCTGCCTTCTGTCGGCAAGCCAGTTCTGGATCCACGAGGCCACAGCCCCTTGGATCCCATGCCCTCTCACCTTCTCCAGAAACTGGAGCACCCGAAGGAAACCCACACAGACACAGGAAGAACATGCAGACTCCACACAGACAGTGACCTGATGTTGGGATCAAACCGGGGTCCCTAGCGCTATGAGGCAACAGTGCTAATCACTATGCCACCATGCAGCAAATATTAAATATTTGCCTGACTTTGGCCCATATCCCGCTGAACCTTTCCTATCCCTGTATCTGTCCAAATGCTTTTTAAATGTTGTCATTGTCCCTGTCTCAACCATTTCCTCTGGCAGCTCACTTCACATACGTACCACCTTGTGTCTTTATAAGTTACTCTGTAAAAACTTGCCCCTCACACCTCTTGAATTTCACCCCTCTCAATGTAATGGCTAATCCCTTAGTATTAGGCATTTAAACTTGGGGAAAAGATTCTGGCAGTCAACACTATCTATGTTCTATCTGTGCCTCTCATCATTTTATTTTCTTCTATCAGGTCTCTCCCCAGCCTCTGCTGCTCCAGAGCAAACAACTGATATTTATCCAGCCTCTCCTTGTATCTCATACCCTCTAATCCAGGCAGCAAGCTGATAAACCTATCCAAAGCCTTCATATCCTTCCTGTAACGTGGCAGCCAGAATTGAATGCAATATTCTAAGTATGGCCTAACCACAGTTTTACTGCACCACGACATGTCACAACAAAGGCAAGCTGCTTTCTTTACCACCCCATCTACTTGTGTGGCCAATTTCAGGAGTGATTCCCCTCTCATGGATGTGTTTGGGGTCTGGGGGTGCCTCTTTCGCTGTGGGTGTGTTTGGAGGTTCTGTGAGCATGTTTCTGGAGATATATTTGGGTTATTTTGTTTTGGGATTATGTGGCGTGTTTTGGGGTTCTGTTGGGGGTGTTTCTGGAGGTGTATTTGAGTTATTTTTGGGGTCATCACACAGTGATTTGGGGGTGTTTTGGATGTATTTAGGGTCTGGGGGTATATTTGGGGATATTTTGGGGGTGTTTTGAGTAGTTTATTTGGGATCTGGGGGAATTACTTTGGTGTGTTTTGGGGATGATTCCCCTCACACTGGATGATTTACGGTATATGAGTGTGTTTGGGGCTTATTTGGGGATATTTTGTGCTCTGCAGATTTACATGTGGGTGCATCAGGGTGATTTGGAGCTGCATCTGGAGGTTTGGGTTTATTTAGGGGTGATTTGGGGATATTTTGGGGGTGAATTTCCCTCAGTGGGTGATTTAGGTGTGTATTTGGAGGGGGGGGGTAGGATTTATTTCAGGTCTACAGCATTATTTGGGGGTGTATCTGGATTTATTGGGATGGATATCTGGGTATATTTGGAGATATTTTGCAGGTGTTTTGGGGTCTGCAGGTTTATCTGGGTAACTTTGGATCTTATGTGGGGTTTGCAGATATATTTGGGAGTAATTTGGGGATATTTTGGGGGTGATTCCCCTCACATGGTAATTTAAGGGTTAATTTGGGGTGTATTTGGGAGAGAGGTTGGGAAAGAGGAAATAGGAATCAATGGGTGCTTCTCAAATTGGCAGGCAGTAACTAGTCGGGGTGCCACAGGGATCGGTGCTGGGACCCTCAGCTATTCACACTATATATTGATTCCGATGAGAGAACATCTCAAAGTTTGCAGACGATATCAAGCTGGGTGAGAGGGTGAACTGTGATAAAGGTTTACCAGGCTGATTCCGGGGATGGTGGGACTGATGTACGAGGAGAGATTGACTAGGTTAGCGTTGTTTTCACTGGAGTTCAGAAGAACGAGGGAGGATCTCATAGAGACTTACAAAATTCTAACAGGCTAGATGCAGGAAGGATATTCCTGATGCTGGGGAAGTCTAGAATTGAGGATTCAGGGTAGACCATTTAGGACGGAGATGAACATAGAACATAGAACACTACAGCACAAACAGGCCCTTTGGCCCACAAGTTGTGTTGATCATATCCACAACTACCAGGCCTATCTGTAACCCCCAATCCCATTTAATCCCATGTACTCATCCAGAAGTCCCTCAAAAGACCCAATGAGTTTGCCTCCACCACCACCGACGACAGTCGCTTTCATTCACTCACCACCCTCTAAATGAAAAACTTACCTCTAATATCTCCTCTTACCTACTTCCCAGCACCCTGTGTCCTCTCATAGCGACCATTTCAGCCCTGGGAAATAGCCTCCGAGAATCCACTCTATCTATACTTCTCAACATCTTATAAACCTCTATCAGGTCACCTCTCATCCTTCGTCTCTCCAGGGAGAAAACACCGATTTCCCTCAACCTATCTTCATAAGGTACACCACCCAATCCAGACAACATTCTTGTAAATCTCCTCTGCACCCTCTCAATAGCTTCCATATCCTTCCTGTAATGAGGAAACATTCTTCACCCAAAGAGTGGGAAACCTATGGAATTCTTTCTCACAGGAAGTAGTTGATGCTAAAATATTGAATGTATTCAAGCGCTAGCTGGATATAGCACTTGGGACAAATGGGATCAAAGGTTATTGGAGAAAGCAGGATTAGGCTTTTGAATTGGATGATCAGCCATGATGGTGATAATGGAGCAGGCTCGAAGGGCTGAATGGTCTCTTCCTGCTCCTATCCTCTATGTCTCCTCCCACACTCCAAAGATGTGCTGGTTAGGTGCATTGGCCAAACTAAATTCTTCCTCACTGTACCCGAACAGGCGCTGCAGTGTGACAACTAGGGATTTTCTCAGTAACTTCATTGCAGTGTTAATGTAAGCTAACTTGTAGCACTAATAAATAAACTTTAAATGTCAAAGTCTTTAAACATATACTACCTGCAACAACATGGTCTGAGCCAGCATTTATTATGTCATGATGTAGAGATGCCGGCGTTGGACTGGAATAAACACAGTAAGAAGTCTGACAACACCAATTTATTTGATAGTAAACTCACAAGCTTTTTATCCTATGGTCTTTGTCAGGTGAATGAGGTGTTCTGGTCTCAAACAGCACACATAACAGCACAGACTGTTTACAGATGTCACACTATCTGTAACCCCCATGACTTGCCTGGGTTAGCAAAACTCCTTACTCACTGCTGTCTGGAGACAATTCACATCTCTTTAACCTGTGCTCAGTGCTCCTTCCACTCACATAGTTAGCCACTTTAAGACTTGAATAGCAGGTTAGGTGTAAAGATTCACATTCTAATCAGTAATCTGTAAACAGTCTGTGCTGGTATGTGTGCTGTTTGAGACCAGAACACCTCATTCGCCTGACGAAGGCCAGAAGGTCAAAAGCTTATGAGTTTACTATCAAATAAATCGGTTGGATTTAAACCTGATGTTGTCAGACTTCTTACTGTGTTTCCAGTACTTATTGCCCATCCCTAATTGTCCCTGAGAAGATGGTGGTGAGCTGCTTTCTTTAACTGTTCCAGTCCACGAAGCGTAGGTACATCCACAGTGCTGTTCGGGAGGGAGTTCCAGGATTTTGACCCAGTGACAGTGAAGGAACGGCGATATACTTTGATGTCAGAATGGTGAGTGAGTTGAACGGCAATTGCAGGTATTGTTGTATCTGCTGCCTTTGTCCTTCTAGCTAGCCGTGGTTGTGAGTTTGGAAGGGGCTAACTTTGAGCAGTTTGGGTCTGTGACTCCATTGGCGTTTAGAATGAGAGGTGATCTTCCTGAAACATAAAATTCTGAGTGGTTTTGACAGTTAATTCTGAGAGGTAGTTTCTCCTCATGAGACAATCTAGAAGCAAGAGGCTTGGTGTAAAAAATATTGGGTCTCCCATTGAAGATGGAGCTGAGGGGAAGTTTTTTCTCAGAGAGTCTTTGGGATCCTCTCCTCCAGAGAGCAGCGAGGTTGGGACAGCGAATAGACTCCAGGCCGAGTTAGATTTCAGATCAGCAAGGGAGGGGTCCAGGGTTATGGAAGACAGATAGGAAAGTGGAGGGAAGACAACCATTCAAATCAGTCATGCTTGCAATGAATAACAGCACAAACTCAAAGGGCTGAATGGCCTTCAGCTCCTAATTCATCTTAATCACTTCCATCATCTGAAGCATCTTGATGGAACTTTCTAAACCTGAGACAATATGAGCATAGTCTGTTACAACCAGCCTTCCTGAATCTGCATTCTACCTCTTCCTGAGTTCCAAGCTCCAGCTCAAACTGGAAGAAAATTCCTTCAATAAAGGACAAAGTCCCATCCTTGGATGTCAAAAGTTGCAGCGGGACATAGACAGGATGCAAGACTGGGCGGAGAAGTGGCAGATGGACTTCAACGCGGATAAATGTGTAGTGGTCCATTTTGGCAGGAATAATGGGATGAAGGAGTTCAATATCAAGGGTAGGAGTCTTAGCTGTGTTGTAGAGCAGAAGGATCTTGGGGTCCGGGTCCATAAGACTCTTAAATTGGCCTCACAGGTGGAGGAAGTGGTCAAGAAGGCGTACGGTGTATTGGCCTTCATTAATCGAGGAATTGAGTTTAGGAATCAGGAGGTAATGATGCAGCTCTGTAAGACCCTTGTCAGACCCCACTTGGAGTACTGTGCGCAGTTCTGGTTGCCTCACTATAGGAAGGATGTAGAGGCTATTGAGAGAGTTCAGAGGAGATTTACAAGGATGTTGCCTGGATTGGGAGGCAGGCCTTATGAAGATAGGTTGAGGGAGCTGGGACTCTTCTCACTGGAGAGACATAGAACATAGAACAATACAGCACAAACAGGCCCTTCGGCCCACGAGTTGCGCCGATCACATCTACCAATCCACAGACTTATCTATAACCCTCTATCCTATTCTTTTCCAAATACTCATCCAGAAGTCTTTTAAAAGACCCCAGTGAGTTTGCCTCAACAACATCCGACGGCAGTTGATAGGTTGAGAGGCGACCTGATAGACGGTTTATAAAATGTTGCAGGAGGAATAGATAGGAGTTGGATTCTCAGAGACTATTTACTCCGAGATGAATTTGGTCAATACGAGGAGGACAAGATTTAGGTGCAGGGGAAGCAAATACAAAGGAGATGTCAGGGGTAGGTTTTTCACTCAGAGGGTGGTGAGTAAATGGAATCAGCTGCCGTCGGAGGTTGTTGAGGCAAACTCGCTGGGGTCTTTTAAAAGACTTCTGGATGAGTATATGGGAGCGAATGGGATAGGGGGTTATAGATAGGTCTGTGGATTGGTAGATATAGATGTGATCGGTGCAACTCATGGGCCGAAGGGCATGTTTGTGCTGTATTGTTCTATGTTCCTTCTGGATTCTCTGTCAGAATCCATCATCGTCATCCTGCCAGCTGAACCATAAATCCTCTCGGCATTCCCCAAACACTTGAGATGAGGGTTTTGTATTTGCACCTGGTGTTTAATGGTTGGTGGAGATGCTGAATCTTTCTGTTTTTCTGGAGTTGCCAGCCTTTCCCCACACCATCGAGCATCCAGCTTCCGGTCACTGGTGATCTGGTATATTTCTCCTGGAACGTGAGTGAACAGAGGTTTTATTGGAGAAACAGAAGTTCTGGTTTAATTGCAATAACACTGCTCCTGTGCAGAGGGATTTAAAGAGTTTATCCTGTAGAGTTGGCTTAGATAACACTGAAAGAGAGAAATCATTTCCAAGCACTGTGATCTCTGATGTGATGACCATTTACATTCATTGTCCATTTTTAGACATTTGCTGTTTGAATGTCTAATCTGTACAAATCTCCCCAGATGAACATAATCCGTAAATCCCATGCTGTGATGGAGTCTCTTGGATGGAAGTGATTTATTCCCATTGCTTTCTCACTTATTTATCACAATAAGAGTCAGCAAATGTTGCAAATACACAGCAGGATGGACAAACAGAGAGAGAGATTGAGGCCATTCAGCCCATTAAATCAGGGCTGGCCAGATGAAGCAGCTTTCCAATGAGACCCACTGCTCCTGCTCTATCTCAATGCTTGTTGAAGTCCAGGTCTGAGGTGTTCAAGTCAGGTGACCCTGACTTAAATAGGAAAGCCAGATACAACTCTCAGAGATCCATCGAAGATGCCATCAGTACCTAACCTAACCCTGCAAGTGGTTCCGAGGCCCTCCTCCCATGCAAACCTCCAATCTCTGGAAAACAAGCTAGACAAACTTAAAACCAGACTCAAAGGGAACGGTGAGACTGCTGTGTGCTCTGCTTCATGGAGACCTGGCTCATTCCTGCTTCACTAGACAGTGCCCCACACCAGAGGGGCTTCTCAATCCATCAGTGGCATCAGGGGAGGTAGAGTCTGCCTCCTTAATCAACACCTCATGGTGCCTAGATATAGCCTCACTGGCAACTTTCTGCTCCCCAGATCTTTGATTTGATTTATTATTGTCACATGTATTCGCATACAGTGAAAAGTATAGTTTCTTGAGATACTGTTCATAGAGAAGGAAAGGAGAGGGTGCAGAATATAGTGTTACAGTCATAGTTAGGGTGCAGAGAAAGATCAACTTAATGCGAGGTAAGTCCATTCAAAAGTCTGACAGCAGCAGGGAGGATGATGTTCTTGAGCCGGTTGGTACGTGATCTCAGACTTTTGTATCTTCTTCCTGATGAAAGAAGATGGAAGAGAGAGTGTCCGGGGTGCGTGGGATCCTTAATTTAAATAGCTGCTTTTCCGAGGCAGTGAGAAGTGTAGAAGAGTCAGTGGATGGGAGGCTGGTTTGCCTGGTGGATTGGGCTACGTTCATGATACCATTCAGTTCCTTGCGGTCTTGGTCAGAGCAGGAGCCCATACCAAGCTGTGATACAACCAGAAAGAATACTCAAAAAAACCTTCAGGTAAACCGGCCTCCCATCCATTGACATTTCCCACTGCCTTGGCAAAACAGCCAGCATAATTCAGGACCCCATGCACCTCAGACATTCTCCCTTTCACCTTCTTCCTTCAAGAAAAAGATACAAAAGTCTGAGGTCATGTACCAACTGACTCAAGAACAGCTTCTTCCCTGCTGCTATCAGACTTTTGAATGGACTTACCTCGTATTCAGTTGATTTTTCTCTATGCCCCAGCTATGACTAATACTACATTCTGCATGATCCCCTTTTCTCTGAACAGTATGCTTTGTCTGTATAGCAAGAGGGGACACAACTTTAAATTAAGGGGTATGAGTTATAGGACGGATATCAGAGGTAGGTTCTTTACTCAAAGAGTGATTAGGGAGTGGAATGCCCTGCCTGCAGCTGTTGTAGATGCGCCAAGTTTGGTGGCGTTTAAGAGGTTAGTTGATAAGTATATGGATGAGAAGGGAATGGTTTAGTTAGGAGGGGCATTGCTTTTTATTTTGGTCGGCACAACATCGAAGGCCGAAGGGCCTGTTCTGTGCTGTATTGTTCTATGTTCTATGTTTTAAGAAACAATATTTTTCACTGTGTACCAATACACGTGACAAGAAATCCAATCTGAGCTTATTCAGTGGTTTATTATTTATTTTAGAAAGCCGAGTCGGTTGAATTAGATCATCTGATTTTTTTTTTCCCTGAACTGAAATTAATTATTTCTCGTGTTCTGGCTCCATCTCTGGGATTGGCTAGTGGGGAACATGAAAACTGTCTGTAACAGGTTCTACAGGAATGTAAAGAGAAAAAGATTTGGTAAGTAGTGGTTTAAATCAGACAATGTGAATTTACAGAAGGAAAAATTAATCTACTGGAATTCTTTCAGGATGTAACGAGTAGAGTTGACCGAGGAGGTCCAGTGGATGTGGTTTATTTAGACTTTCAGAAGGTTTTCGACAAGGTCTCACATCACAGATTACTGTGTAAAGTTATAGCATATAGGATTGCAGGTAATGTGTTGAGATGGATAGAAAGCTGGTTAGTAGATAGGAAGCAAGAGTTGGCTAAAATGGACCTTCTTCTGATTGGCAGTCAGTGACTAGTAGGGTTCCACAGGGATCTGTGATAGGACCCTAACTGTTCACATTATATATTATATAGTACCGGAAGAAGGAACTGAATATATTAGCTCTAGATTTACAGATGATACAAAGTTGGATGGGAGGGTGAGCTGTGAGGAGGATGCAGAGATGTTTCAGTGTGATTTGGACAGGTTGAGTGAGTATCTGTATGGCAGGTGCAGGGTAATGTGGATAAATGTGAAGTTATCCACTTTGGTAGCAATAATAGGAAGACAATGTTATTTGAATGGGTGTAAATTGAGAGAGGTGGATGCTCAGTGAGACTTTGGTGTCTTCATGCATCAGCTTACTTAGTGTTGAAAGTAAGTGTGCAGGTAGAGCAGGCAATAAAGAAGGCAAATGGTATGTTGGCCTTCACAGCGAGAGGATTTGAGTGTAGAGATGTTTTCCTGAATTGTACCGGGTGTTGGTGAGCCACACCTGGAGTATTGTGTGCAGTTTTGATGTCCTTACTATAGAGGGAATGCAGTGAAGATTTTAAAAGTTCCTCTTAGTTTCTGTTTCTTTTGACACATAATTACTTGAAAGATTTCTCAGGACTTGCTGCAGCCTGGAAGTTTAAAAGATTCAGCTCACCCCTATACTCTGAGAACCAAAGCTGACCTCTGCTGCAGTGAAAAACTTTAAATTTCAGTCTCCCAGGCTTTCTTTGGAGGTTTTTCTGAAAGATTTTTCGTCTGTCCTTCTGGAACTCCTTTTCAGCCCAAAATGCATTTATTACATTTTTTCTCAGTCTTTTATCGTTTCAGTTTCTGTTTGCATTTTAGCAATGTTCTGACATCCCATTGGGAGGGTGACAGATTATTCTGTCTTAAAGAAGTCTCCATTGTCTTCTGTAGATTACCCCAGAGAGCTGTAGGTGCTCCATCATTGAGTACATTTGAGACAGGGATACACAGATTTTGGGTTTTGGGATAAAAGGATATGGGGAGTAGGTGGGAAAATGAGGTGACCAGCCACGAGTGTATTAAACACTCACACTGAAGCATCTCTGCATCTTCCTCATGTTCGATGTTATGTTTAGAACAGAAACATTACAGCGCAGTACAGGCCCTTTGGCCCTCGATGTTGCGCCGACCAGTGGAACCAATCTAATGACCCTCTAACCTAAACTATTCCAATGCTATCCATATACCTATCCACTGACCATTTGAACTCCCTTAAACTTGACGAGTTTACAACTGCTACAGGCAGGGCATTCCACGTCCTTACTACCCTCTGAGTAAAGAACCCATCTCTGACATCTGTCCTATAACTACCACCCTTAATTTAAAGCTACGTCCCCTCGTGTTAGACAAAGATACAGCTGGTAAGTGGGAGGCTTTCAAAAAATGTGTTAGCCAGGGTTCAGGATAAGCACATTCCTCTTAGAGTAAAGGGCAAGGCTGGTAGAAGTAGGGAACTCAGTCACTCAGGATATTGAGGCCCTGGTCAAGAAGAAGGAGAACATAGAACATAGAACATTACAGCACAGAACAGGCCCTTCGGCCTTCGATGTTGCGCCGACCAATATAAAAAGCAATGCCCCTCCAAACTAAACCATTCCCTTCTCTTCCATATACTTATCAACTAACCTCTTAAACGCCACCAAACTTGGCGCATCTACAACTGCTGCAGGCAGGGCATTCCACTCCCGAACCACCCTTTGGGTAAAGAACCTACCTCTGATATCCGTCCTATAACTATCACCCCTTAATTTAAAGCTGTGTCCCCTCGTGCTAGCTTTCTCCATCCTAGGAAAAAGGCTATCACTGTCCACCCTATCTAAACCTCTAATCATCTTATATGTTTCAATAAGGTCCCCTCTTAGCCGCCTCCTTTCTAACGAAAACAACCTCAAATCCCTCAGCCTCTCTTCATAAGACCTGCCCTCCATACCAGGCAACATCCTGGTAAACCTCCTCTGTACCCTCTCCAATGCCTCCACATCTTTCTTATAATGTGGGGACCAGAACTGCACACAATACTCTAAGTGTGGCCGCACTAGAGTTTTGTACAGTTGCAACATGACTTTGCGGCTCCGAAATTCAATCCCCCTACCAACAAAAGCTAAGACTCCATATGCCTTCTTAGGCATATGGAGAAGGCACATGACATATATAGGCAGCTGGGATCAAGTGGATTCCTTGAAAAGTGTGGAGGCTGTAGGAGTAGAGTTAGGAGAGAAATCAGGAGGGCAAAAAGGGGACACGAAATTTATTTGATTTTATTATTGTCACGTATTAACATACTGTGAAAAGTATTGTTTCTTGCACACTATACAGACAAAACATATAGAGAAGGAAAGGAGAGAGTGTAGAATGTAGTGTTACAGTCATAGCTAGGGTGCAGAGAAAGATCAACTTAATGCGAGGTAAGTCCATTCAAAAGTCCGACAGCACTTGAGTTGGTTGGTATGTGACCTCAGACTCTTATATCTTTTTCCTGAAGGAAGAAGGTGGAAGATAAAATGTCCTGGGTGCGTGGGGTCCTTAATTATACTGGCTGCTTTGTTGAGGTAGCGGGAAGTGTAGACAGAGTCAATGGATGGGAGGCTGGTTTACATGATAGATTGGGCTACATTCACGATTTTTTGTAGTTCCTTGCTGTTTTGGCAGAGCAGGAACCATACCAAGCTGTGATACAACCAGAAAGAATGCTTGCTATGGTGTATTTGTAAAAGTTGGTGAGAGTCATAGTGGACATGCCAAATTTCCCTCGTCTTCTGAGAAAGTAGAGGTGTTGGTGAACTTTCTTAACTATAGTGTCAGCATAGGAAGCCAGGGCAGGTTATTGGGGATCTGGACACCTAAAAACTTGAAGTTCTCCACTATTTCTATTACTGCTTTGGCAGATGAGGTAAAGGAGAACCCAAAGCACTTCTCATATACTTAAAAGGTAAAAGAGTAACCGGGGAGAGAGTAGGACCTCTTGAGGATCAACAAGGTCATCTATGTGCAGATCCAGTGATGGGTAAGATGCTAAATGAATATTTCTCATTGGTCTTGACTGTTGAAAAAGGCTTGGGTGTTAGGGAACTTGTGGAAATAAATAGTGATGTCTTGAGGAGGTGGTGCTGGAAGTCTTAAAGCGCATCAAGGTAGATAAATCCCTGGGACCTGATGAAGTGTATCCCAAGACACTGTGGGAGGCTAGGGAGGAAATTGTATGTCCTCTAGCAGAGATATCATTGATAGTAACAGGTGAGATGCCTGAAGATTGAAGGGTGGGAAATGTTGTGTCTTTGTTTAAAAAGGCCTGCAGGGAAAAGCCTGGGAACTACAGGCCAGTGAACCTCACATCTGTGGTGGGTAAATTGTTGGAAGTTATTTTGAGAGAAAGGATTTACAGGCATTTAGAGAGGCGAGGATTGATTGGGGACAGTCAGCATGGCTTTGTGAGGGGAAAATCAAGTCTCATGAATTTGAGTTTTTTGAAGGGGTAACAAAAAAGGTAGATGAGGGCAGTGCAATTGACATTGTCTACATGGACTTTAGCAAAGTCTTTGACAAGGCACCACATGGTAGATTGGTACATGAGGTGAAAGACATGCTGGTTAGGTGCATTGACCTGAACAGGCACTGGAATATGGCGACTAGCAGAATTTCCAAGTAACTTCATTGTGGTGTTAATGTAAGCCTTACTTGTGACTAATAAATAAACTTTAACTTTAAATCTCACCGGATCCAGGGTGAGATAACCAATTGGATATAAAATTGGCTTGACGACCGAAAACAGAGGGTGGTTGTAGGGGGCTGTTTTTCAAACTGGAGGCCTGTGACCAATGGCATGGCTCAGGAATCAGTGCTGGGTCTATTGTTATTTATAATTTATATTAATGATTTGGATGAGAATTTAGAAGGCATGGTGAACAAGTTTGCAGATGACACCAAGATTGGCATAGAAGACAATGAAGAAGATTATCTCTGATTGCAACAGGATCTTGATCAATTGGGCCAGTGGGCTGACGAATGGCAGATGGAGTTTAATTTAGATAAATGCGAGGTGATGAATTTTAGCAAATCGAACCAGGGCAGGATGTACTCGGTTAATGGTAGGGTACTGGGGAGAGTTACAGAATAAAGAGATCTAGGGGTAAAGGTGCACTTGAAAGTGGAATTAGTTGGACAGAGTGGTGAAGAAGGCTTTTGACATGCTTGGTTTCAGTGGTCAGAACATTGAATACAGGAGTTGGGATGTCTTGTTGAAGTTGTACAAGACATTGGTAAGGCCACACTTGGAATACTGTGTGCAGTTCTGGTCACCCGATTATAGAAAGGATATTATTAAACTAGAAAGAGTGCAGAAAAGATGTACTCGGATGCTACCGGAACTTGATGGATTGAGTTATGAGCAAAGACTGGATAGACTTGGACATTTTTCCTCAGAGTGTAAGAGGCTGAGGGGTGACCTTATAGAGGTCTATAAAATAATGAGGGGCACAGATCAGCGAGATAGTCAATATCTTTTCCCAAAGGTAGGGGAGTCTAAAACTAGAGGGCAGAGGTTTAAGGTGAGAGGGGAGAGATACAAAAGTGTCCAGAGGGGCATTTTTTTCACACAGAGGGTGGTGAGTGTCTGGAACAAGCTGCCAGAGGTAGTCGTAGAGGTGGATGCAATTTTGCCTTTTAAAAAATGTTTCGACAGTTACGTGGGTAAGATGAGTATAGTGGGATATGGGCTAAATGCAGGCAATTGGGGCTAGCTTAGTGGTAAAAACTGGGTGGCATGTATATATTTGACTGAAGGGCCTGTTTCAATGCTATAAACCTCTGACTCAGTGCTCTCATAATATGTGACCTTCCACCCTTCTGAGTTCTGCAGGCAATCTCCTCAAACCGCAATATTTGAGCACAATCTGTTTGTGCTTTTCTGCATTCTTCCACCCAGTGTCCCAATTTGGAACTCCACAGCTCCGCTGCCTGCTTTGCAAAGTCTAAAACTGCAGAGACTGGAAACCTGAACCCAAATCAGAACGCTATCTCACTGGAGCAGGACAGAATGTGAGAGAGCATTCACCTTAATCACAAACACTTCTTATCAGTCAATATTGAACACTGACTCACAATCCAGTTTCAAACAAAATAACTGGAACTTTGCCCAGCTTACTGTTAACTCATTACCTCCAGTAATTGTACTGCTGAAGCAAGATGGTTTTGTGTTGGGATTCCAGGGAATTCCCACCTCACTCTCCATCCAAGGAGGCAATGGAACTGTCAGGAAGGCCTCCAGTAAGGCTGAAGATTTATTTCTGCTCCCACATTATCGGAGGGACAGTGTGTGGGGGAGTGCGCTGCCTTGTCAGAGGGACAGTGTGTGGGGGGGAGCGTGCTGCCTTGTCAGAGGGACAGTGTGTGGGGGAGTGCGCTGCCTTGTCAGAGGACGTGTGTGGGGGCGCTGCCTTTCAAGGACAGTGTGTGGGGGAGGCGTGCCGTCAAGGACAGTGTGTGGGGGAGTGCAGGACAGTGTGTGGGGGAGCGCGCTGCCTTGTCAGAGGGACAGTGTGTGGGGGGGAGCGTGCTGCCTTGTCAGAGGGACAGTGTGTGGGGGAGTGCGCTGCCTTGTCAGAGGGACAGTGTGTGGGGGGGAGCGTGCTGCCTTGTCAGAGGGGTGTGGGGGGAGAGCGAGAGGGACAGTGTGTGGGGGGAGGAGTGCTGCCTTGTCAGAGGACAGTGTGTGGGGGAGCGCGCTGCCTTGTCAGAGGGACAGTGTGTGGGGGAGCGCTGCCTGTCAGAGGGACAGTGTGTGGGGAGCGTGGTGCCTTGTCAGAGGGACAGTGTGTGGGGCGGAGCGTGCTGCCTTGTCAGAGGGACAGTGTGTGGGGGAGGAGCGCTGCCTTGTCAGAGGGACAGCCCTTGTCAGAGGGTGTGTGGGGAGCGTGCTGGTCAGAGGGGTGTGTGGGGGAGGAGTGCTGCCTTGTCAGAGGGACAGTGTGTGGGGAGCGTGGTGCCTTGTCAGAGGGACAGTGTGTGGGGGTGCTTGTCAGAGGGACAGTGTGTGGGGGAGCGCGCTGCCTTGTCAGAGGGACAGTGTGTGGGGGAGTGCGCTGCCTTGTCAGAGGGACAGTGTGTGGGGAGCGTGCTGCCTTGTCAGAGGGACAGTGTGTGGGGGGAGTGCGCTGCCTTGTCAGAGGGACAGTGTTGGGGGGAGCGTGCTGCCTTGTTAGAGGGACAGTGTGTGGGGGAGCGCGCTGCCTTGTCAGAGGGACAGTGTGTTGGGGGGAGCGCTGTTTGTCAGAGGGACAGTGTGTTGGGGGGAAGTAGAGGAAGTGTCAGTGTTGAAGACTACAGAGCTCTATTACAGTCAGATTCAGTATTTACCAATATTCGTGTCTGAATCAACAGGTGGATAGTGCTGAGCTGGTTATTTTTACATTGCTTATTGTGGGAGCTGGTTTCCTTAAAGTATTAAATTGATACTCTGGGAAGAGTGACAAGTGTTATAAAATGTGAGAGCTTTCTATTCCCTATCCTGCCATAACATTGGTTCAATGGGTCAGTGCGTGCAGACTTTGAACTCTCAGCTATGATGTGTATTTCCTGTTATTTGAAGCTGCTTTGATATGAACCGTACAGTTGAAGAGGTACTCGGAACTCGGCCCACTCTCTGCTGAATCCAAAGACTTGTTTGGCTGCACGAGAGAGTTATGGGGTGGTTTGCAGAGCAGTGGCACAGTGGGGAATGCTCTCTGATTCGAGAATTGCAAAATCTACCTGTGCCCTGCCATCTCTGAATCAATGCTTTCCAGTTTCCTCAAACAATTACTAAGGGCAGCTCACTCTCAGCATGTGTTCAAAGATAAAAATAAAAAGGCAACCTTTGACCCTGGTTATTCTGAGGGAGTTGGCAAGGACAGTGTCAACTACTTTTCAAAAAACATTGATAAATGTCAGTCAGTAAGTTCTGATCCCCTCTTCCTGATTGGCCAGGAAGACTTGTTACTCGCTGTTCTGGAAATAGTGCAGCTTGCCTGGCACACCAGGAAGGCAGCAGATGTTTAGTGTTGAGAAGGAGTTTAGTGTATCGAGGGTTCTGTACAGCATCGGGTGAGTACTGGGGCTTCCACTCCATCCTCGTACACACATATCAGGAGAAAGAGGTTCTGAAATTCTAACTTACAACCTCGGCCCACAGAGTAAGTAACTAATTTGTGGGTTTTCCAAGATCCCTGAAGCCAGGGAATAGCGTGCCGTTCCCTCCCTCCTGTTCCTTGTCACTAGCTGCTCATGGTATTGGCAACTGTCAGAACTGGCTGTGTGTGGTAGTTCATTGCTTATTGGCTAGCAACAACTCATTCCCACTCTCAGCACATTGTTGTTTTACATGAGAAAAGTAAGAGATGCATGTTTAACCTGTCTATTCACTGAAGTATTTTGTAGTGTGGTTGCTGCTGTAATGTGGGAACCGCAGTATGATAAGCTCCACAAAACAGCCACATGACAATAAACAGATGTGATCCTGATTTGAAATATTGATGTGAACCCAGGAAGAACTTCTCTGCGGTATGAGAGAGTGCCCTGCAATCTTTCACCATCCAGGCTAGCTGATGGAGCCTTGGATTACCATCACCTCCAACAGTGCAGCATTGCTACAGCACTGCCCTGGAACATCAGCCTGGATATCTGCACTCCAGCCTTTCGATAAGAATTCAGAGTGTGCTAACTCAGAGGTGAGCCATAGCCAAAAACAGGACAGGAACAGACCCTCCAAGCCCGTGTTGTTCATGCTAACTAAACAAAAACCTTCAGTATTTACTCAGTCCATATCCCTCTATTTCCTCCCAATTCACCTATCCATCCAGGTACCACTGAAATGTTGCTGCTTTGAGATCTGGTTGACTCTCTATCCTGACCCTGTTTAATTTCTGTGTCTGATCAAAAATGGCATGTAAAACTTGGAGAAGTTTAAATCTAGTTTTTTGTGTGGTGCAGGCTCAGGAACCACAAGATGAACCTTCAGTGATTTGAGTTAAAGCAGCTTCTCCAGAATGCCACAGATTACACTCCCAACATCAGTCCTGATGTTTGATCCCATAACCAAGAGGGGGCTTGGTCTAGGGGGCATCACCGAGGGGGTGGGGGATTGAGGAATTTTGCTGAGGGATTGGGGAGGGTCTCTGCAGGGCTGGGGGGGAGGAGTGATTGATAAGGGTCTTTGCGGGGCTGGGGGGGAGGGGTGATTGGGGGGGGTCTCTGCAGGGCCAGTGGGGTCGGAGGAGGGATTGGTGAGGGTCTCTGTGGGGCCAGGGGTGAGAGGATTGGGGAGGGTCTCTGCGGGGCCAGGGGTGGTGATTGGGAAGGGTCTCTGAGGATGGGGAGGGGGGATTGGGGAGGGTCTGTCCGGGGCCAGAGGGGTGATTGGGGAGGGTCTCTGCGGGACCGGAGAGGGGGATTGGGGAGGGTCTCTGAGGGGCCGGGGAGAGGGGACTGATTGGGAAGGGTCTCTGTGGGGATGGGGGAGGTGATTGCGGAGGGTCTCTTCGGGGATGGGGGAGGTGATTGCACAGGGTCTCTGCGGGGAAGGGGGGGGATTGGGGAGGGTCTCTGCGGGTATGGGGGGGGGGGTTGTGATTGGGAGGATCTCTGCGGAGCCAGGGGGATTGGGGAGGGTCTATGGGGGGGGGGGGGGGTGACTGGGGAGGATCTCTGCGGGGACGGGTGGGGGATTGGGGAGGGTCTCTGAGGGGGGGGGAGAGGGGACTGATTGGGAAGGGTCTCTGTGGGGATGGGGGAGGTGATTGCACAGGGTCTCTGCGGGGAAGGGGGGGATTGGGAGGGGTCTCTGCGGGTATGGGGGGGGTGATTGGGGAGGGTCTCTGCGGAGCCAGGGGGATTGGGGAGGGTCTCTGCGGGGATTGGGGCGGGTCTCTGTGGGGAGGGGGTGTGATTGGGGAGGATCTCTGCGGGGACGGGTGGGGGAATTGCGGAGGGTCTCTGCGGAGATGGGGGGGTGATTGAGGAGGCATGGGGACGGAATTAGGGTGAGTTTGTGTGGGAGTCAGCTGCTAAAAGTGTATTTTCCCTCTTATCAGACACATTTTAAATCCATTTAGCTTGTCAAGATGTTTAAAAGAAAAAAGTAGCATATGTTTAGCTGCCTGTTCTCTGCTGCCAGCAATGTTTACTGGGAGTACGGAGAGAAAATTACTTTATAACACAGCAGTGAATCTCTGCTCTGGACACTGTAGGCTGATCTCTCCCTGTTGTTTCATAACTTTTTTTTTCTGGAAGCTGTTGTGTGATACACTGAGTGTTTCAGAAGATTCTCATTATTCAACACTCCATCACCTGCTGTTAACCAGGTCCCATTACCCCCATCACCTGTACTCTTCCCCAACCCCTTTGAAAGAAGGGCTAATGTTCCATTAATTTTCCTGCCTTTCCTCTGTGCTAGTTTTCTGAGTTTTGTGCACAAGTACCCTCAAATCCCTTTGTGTTACAACTTTTTGCAGATTTCCCATTTAAATAACTTTTCTTTTGTTGTGCCTTCCAAAGTGAACAACTTCACATTTTTCCACATTATATTCCATTTGCCAATATTTTGCCCACTTACTTAACCCATTAATATGTCTCTGCAAGAGGAATACAAGCAGTTTACAACTTGCCTTTCCACCTATTTTTGTGCCATCTGTAAATTTGGCTGCATTACATTTGTTTCTTTCCCCCAAGTCATTCCAGTTGTGGTGCGATCCCTGTAGAAACCTCACTGCTCTCAAACAGGACAGCACTGAATGGAGCCTAAACTGCCAAGCTGAAATCTGATTGTACCTATTGTCTAATTAACTAGCTTCAACTGAGTGTCAGTAAACTCCAATTAAAACTGCAATTAAAGATCAACTTTTGATGAATTGCTAAATTAAAGATCAAATTAGACTTTGGATTGAAATTAGCCCTTAAATTAAATCATTCTTCAAAATTTAGCCCTTGAGTTTTTCACCAAACTGTAGCTGTACCTAATATAACAAGGTAGCCCTCCAGCAGAACTATTGATGGGTGTTCAGGCTAAGGATCAGGCTAAGCCTGGTATTAGATAATCAGCCAGCAAAAACATCCCAATTACTGCAGCTTCACTGCTGCCTCGAGGAATCACCACCCAAACTAGATTTTGGACAGACTGAATAAAAGTTTCTGAAAATAATGGAGAACTGATTTGATTTATTGTTATCACATGTATTAACATACTGTGAAAGACATTGTTTCTTGCATGCTATATAAAGTCATAGAGGTTTACAGCTCAGAAACAGAAATTCTCATTCCTTTCTACTTCATCCCTATTTATGTAGACAGGGCAATGTTCTCCTTTACACTTCCTGAAGTTGATGACAATCTCTTTCGTTTTGTTGACACTGAGGGAAAGATTATTGTTGCTACACCAGATTCTCCATCTCGTTCCCGTACTCTCTCTCATCATTGTTTGAGATCCGACCCACTACAGTAGTATCGTCGGCAAATTTGAAAATCGAATTGGAGGGGAATTTGGCTACACAGTGATAGGTTTATAAGGAGTATAGAAAAGGGTTGAGAACACTTTGTGCGGCACTGGGGTTGAACGTGAAGGTGTTGTTGTTGCCTTTCCTTACTGATTGTGGTCTGTGAGTTAGGAAGTTCAGGATCCGGTCGCAGAGGGAGGTGCTGAGGCTCAGGACATGGAGTTTGGAGATGAGTTTTGTGGGAATAATAGAACATAGAACATTACAGTGCAGTACAGGCTCTTCGGCCCTTGATGTGAAGGCCGAGCTGTAGTCAGCAAATGGGAGTCTGACATAGGTGTCCTTGTTGTCTCGATGTTCCAGGGTTGAGTGCAGGGCCAGGGAGATGGCATCTGCTGTGGACTGTGTTGCAGTGATAAACAAACTGTAGTGGATCCAGGTAGTCCGGGAGGCTGGAATTGATTTGTGCCGTGACTAACCTTTCAAAGCACTTCCTAATGATTGATATCAGAGCCACCGGCCGATAGTCATTAAGGCTATCTTGGTTTTTCTGAGGTACTGGGATGATAGTCATCTTGTTGAAGCAGATAGAGACCTCAGATTGTTGTAAAGAGAGATTGAAGATGTCTGTGAATAACTCCGCCAGCTGATCCGCACAGGATCCTTGTGTGTGTGTCCGGGTATCCCATCCGAACCCGGCACTTTCTGTGGGTCAATCTTCGAGAAAACTGCTCTGACATCTGCAATGGTGATCCCCAGATACAGATTCACCCAAGGTGGTGGGCCCCCTCTCACTGATCTCATAGACTCATAGAGGTTTACAGCATGGAAACAGGACATTCAGCCCAACTTGTCCATGCTGCCCTTATTTTATTTTAAAACCTCTAAGCTAATACCAGTTGTCTGCATTTGGCCCATATCCCTCTATGCCTATCTTACCTAAGTAACTATCTAAATGCTTTTTAAAATATAAAATTGTACCCACCTCCACTACTACCTCTGGCAGCTTGTTCCAGACACTCACCAACCTCTGTGTGGAAAAAAAATTGCCTCTCTGGGCACTTTTGTATCTCTCCCCTCTCACCTTAAACCTATGCCCTCTAGTTTTAGACTCCCCTACCTTTGGGAAAAAAATAAGTTGTCTATGCCCCTCATTGTTTTATAGCCTTCTGTATAAGGTCACCTTATAGGTCACCAAGGTCACCCCCTCAGCCTCCTATGTTCCAGAGGAAAAAGTCCCAGTCTATTCTGGCACTTTTAGTTCAGCAACTTTATAAGACCTTTGTCAGATCCCACTTGGAGTACTGTGTGCAGTTCTGGTCGCCTCACTACAGGAAGGATGTGGGAGTTATTGAGAGGGTGCAGAGGAGATTTACAAGGCTGTTCGCTGGATTGGGAGGCAGGCCTTATGAAGATAGGTTGAGACAGGTAGGTCTCTTCTCCCTGGAGAGACGAAGGTTGAGAGGCGACCTGATAGTGGTTTATAAGATGTTGAGAGGATTAGATAGAGTGGATTCTCAGAGGCTATTTCCCAGGGCTGAAATGGTTGCTACAAATGGTTGTTTTCGTTAGAAAGGAGGCGGCTAAGAGGGGACCTAATCGAAACATATAAGATGATTAGAGGTTTAGATAGGGTGGACAGTGATAGCCTTTTTCCTAGGATGGAGAAAGCTAGCACAAGGGGACACAGCTTTAAATTAAGGGGTGATAGTTATAGGACGGATATCAGAGGTAGGTTCTTTACCCAAAGGGTGGTTCGGGAGTGGAATGCCCTGCCTGCAGCAGTTGTAGATGCGCCAAGTTTGGTGGCGTTTAAGAGGTTAATTGATAAGTATATGGAAGAGAAGGGAATGGTTTAGCTTGGAGGGTCATTGCTTTTTATATTGGTTGGCGCAACATCGAAGGCCGAAGGGCCTGTTCTGTGCTGTAATGTTCTATGTTCTACAACAGGACACAGGTTTAAGGTGCTGGGGGGCAAGTACAGAGGAGATGTTAGAAGTAAGTTTTTCACTCAGAGGGTGGTGAGTGAATGGAATCGGCTGCCGCCAGTGGTGGTGGAGGCGAACTTGCTGGGGTCTTTTAAGAGACTTCTGGATGAGTACGTGGGATTTAATGGGATTGGGAGTTGCAAATAGTTCTATGGCCTAGTAGGTATGGATATGATCGGCACAACTTGTGAGCCAAAGGGCCTGTTTGTGCAGTTATGTTCTATTCAGCCTCTCCTTATAACTCAAACCATCAAGCCCCGACAGCAACCTAGTAAATTTTTTCCGCACTCTTTCTAGTTTAATAATATGCTTTCTATAATAGGGTGTCCAGAACTGCACACAGTATTCCAAATGTGGCCTTACCAATGTCTTGTACAACTTCAACAAGACGTCTCAATTCCTGTATTGAATGTTCTGACCGATGAAACCAAGCATGCTGAATGCCTTCTTCACCACTCTGTCCATCTGTGACTCCCCTTTCAAGGAACTATGAACCTATACCCCGAGATTTCTTTGTTCTGTTACTCTCCCCAACGCCCTACCATTAACGGAGTAAGTCCTGTCCTGATTCAATCTACCAAAATGCATCACCTCGTAGTTATCTAAATTAAACTCCATCTGCCATTTGTCAGCCCACTGGCCCAGTTGATCAAGATCTCGTTGCAATTGGAAATAACTTTCTTCACTGTCCGCTATGCCACCAATCTTGGTGTCCTCTGCAAACTTACTAACCATGCCCCCTATATTCTCATCCAAGTCACTAATATAAATGACAAATAACAGTGGGCCCAGCACTGATCCCTGAGGCACACCGCTGGTTACAGGCCTCCAGTTTGAAAACAATTCTCTACAACCACCCTCTGAAGCCAATTTTGTATCCATTTAGATAACTCGCCGTGGATCCTGCAAGATTTAATCTTATGCAACAACCTACCATGCGGTACCTTGTAAAAGGCCTTGCTAAAGTCCATGAAGACATCATCAACTGCACTGCCCACATCTACCTTCTTGGTCACCCCTTCAAAAAAACTCCATTAAATTTGTGAGACGTGATTTTCCACTCACAAAGCCATGCTGATTGTCCCTAGTAAGTCCTTGCATTTTTAAATGCCTATAGATCCTGTTTCTGAAAATATCTTCCAACAATTTACCCACAGATGTGAGGCTCACTGCCCTGTAGTTCCCAGGCTTTTCCCTACAGCCCTTTTTAAACAAAGGCACAACATTTGCCACCCTCCAATCTCCAGGCTCCTCACCCGTGATTATCAATGATTCAAATATCTTGGCTAGGGGAATCACAATTTCCTTCCTAGCGTCCCACAATATCCTGGGTTACACTTCATCAAGTCCCGGGGATTTATCTATCTTGATACACTTTCAGACTTCCAGCATCTCCTTCCCTGTAATGTGTACATTCCTCAAGACATCACTATTTATTTCCTGAAGTTCCCTAACATCCATGCTTTTCTCAACAGCAAATATTGATGAGAAATATTCATTTAGGATCTCACCCATCTCTTGTGGATCCTCACATAGATGACCTTGTTGATCCTTAAGAGGCCCTACTCCCTCCCTTGTTACTCTTTTACCCTTTATGTATTTGTAGGTCTTTGGATTCTACTTTGCCTTATCTGCCAAAACAATCTCATGTCCTCTTTTTGCCCTCCTGACCTCTTGCTCAAAATGGGCATAAAATGCATTGAGCTGATCAGGGAGGGGGTGCATTCAAGCTGGTGATTTTACATACCTTCATCTTGTAGCCTGTTCTGTCTTACAAACCTTCGTCGGCAGAAGTGTGTGTGACTAGCCCTGGGACTCTAGCTTGGTCTGATACTGTCTTTTGGCATCTTTGATGGATCTCCTTAGATCATATCTGGATTTCTTGTATAGATCACGGTTGTCTTGAATGCCTGAGGCCTGGACTTCAGCAAGCAGTGGATATCCCCGTTCATCCATGGTTTCCAGTTGGGGAAAACATGGATTTGCTTCTTCAGCACACAGTCTTCTACACACTTACTAATGCAGTCAGTTTCTGTAGTGACGTACTCGTTCAAGCTGGTTGCAGTTTTTAAATCCTGACCAGTCCACTGACTCCAAGCATCCGACTCCTCAGACCAATACTTCCCGATTTCCGTTAGAACATAGAAAAACTACAACACAAACAGGCCCTTCAGCCCACAAGTTGCACCGATCATATCTCTACCGACTAAGCTTTCCTATAACCCTCAATCCTATTAAGTCCCTTGTACTCATCCAGAAGTCTCTTAAACGACCCTATCAAATTTGCCTCTACCACCGCCGATGGCAGCTGATTCCACTCACTCACCACCCTCTGAGTGAAAAATTTACCCCTCACATCTCCTCTAAATCTACTGTCCAGCACCTTAAACCTGTGTCCTCTTGTGGCAACCATTTCAGCCCTGGGAAATAGCCTCTGAGAATCCACCCGATCTATACCTCTCAACATCTTATAAACCTCTATCAGGTCGCACTGTGACCTTCGTCTCTCCAGGGAGAAGAGATCAAGCTCCTTCAACCTATCCTCATAAGGCATGCCATCCAATCCAGGCAATATCCTTGTAAATCTCATCTGCACTCTACATAGAACATAGAACATTACAGCACAGAACAGGCCCTTCGGCCTTCGATGTTGCGCCGACCAATATAAAAAGCAATGACCCTCCAAACTAAACCATTCCCTTCTCTTCCATATACTTATCAACTAACCTCTTAAACGCCACCAAACTTGGCGCATCTACAACTGCTGCAGGCAGGGCATTCCACTCCCCAACCACGCTTTGGGTAAAGAACCTACCTCTGATATCCATCCTATAACTATCACCCCTTAATTTAAAGCTGTGTCGCCTCGTGCTAGCTTTCTCCATCCTAGGAAAAAGGCTATCACTGTCCACCCTACCTAAACCTCTAATCATAGAACATAGAACAATACAGCACAGAACAGGCCCTTCGGCCTTCGATGTTGTGCCGACCAAAATAAAAAAGCAATGCCCCTCCTAACTAAATCATTCCCTTCTCTTCCATATACTTATCAACTAACCTCTTAAACGCCACCAAACTTGGCGCATCTACAACAGCTGCAGGAAGGGCATTCCACTCCCTAATCACTCTTTGAGTAAAGAACCTACCTCTGATATCCGTCCTATAACTCATACCCCTTAATTTAAAGTTGTGTCCCCTCGTGCTAGCGAGGGGACTATCATCTTATATGTTTAACTATCATCTTAACTATCATCTTATATGTTTCGATCAGGTCCCCTCTTAGCCTCCTCCTTTCTAACGAAAACAACCTCAAATCCCTCAGCCTCTCTTCATAAGACCTGTCCTCCATACCAGGCAACATCCTGGTAAACCTCCTCTGTACCCTCTCCAATGCCTCCACATCTTTCTTATAATGCGGGGTCCAGAACTGCACACAATATCCAAGTGCGGCCGCACTAGAGTTTTGTACAGTTGCAACATGACGTTGCGGCTCCGAAATTCAATCCCCCTACCAATAAAAGCTAAGACTCCATATGCCTTCTTAACAACCTTCTCGACTTGACTGCCTACTTTCATGGATCTATGCACATACACACCAAGATCCCTCTGTTCATCAAGACTACTAAGAATCCTACCATTAGCCCTATACTCTACACATTTATTATTTCTGCCATAGTGCATTACCTCACACTTTTCCACATTAAACTCCATTTGCCACCTCTCGGCCCAGCTCTGCAACTTGTCCAAGTCCCTCTGCAAACTATAACACCCCACTTCACTATTTACCACTCCACCGACTTTAGTGTCATCTGCAAATTTACTAATCCATCCTTCAATACCCTCATCCAGATCATTTATAAAAATTACAAACAGCAGGGGCCCCAAAACAGACCCCTGAGGTACACCACTTGTAACCGAACTCCACGATGAATATCTCCCATCAACCACCACCCTTTGTCTTCTATCTGCTAGCCAATTCCTAATCCAATTAGCTAAATCACCCTCTATCCAATACATCTGCATTTTCTGCAGAAGTCTTCCATGGGCCACCTTATCAAACGCCTTACTAAAGTCCATATATACCACATCAACCGCCTTACCCCCATCCACCTCTTTGGTCACTTTTTCAAAAAACTCAATAAGGTTAGTAAGGCACGACCTACCCTTCACAAAAACCATGCTGACTATCCCCAATCAATTCATTTCTCTCTAAATAACTATAAATCCTATCCCTAATAATTCTCTCCAATACCTTGCCCACAACAGACGTAAGACTCACTGGCCTATAATTCCCTGGAAGGTCTCTCTTCCCCTTCTTGAACAATGGGACTACATTCGCTATCCTCCAGTCCTCCGGAACCACACCCGTAACCAACGACGACCTGAAGATCAGAGCCAGAGGCTCTGCAATCCCCGCTCTTGCCTCCCAGAGAATCCTAGGGTAAATCCCGTCCGGCCCAGGGGACTTATCCAACTTCAAACCCTCGAGAATATCTAGCACATCTTCCCTATCTACTTCGATACTTTCCAGTTTGCTACCCTGTACCTCGGTGTTCTCCATAACTACATTTACATCACCCTGCGTGAATACCGAAGAGAAATATTTATTCAGTGCCTCTCCAATCTCTTCAGGCTCCACGCACAACTTCCCACTGCTGTCTATGACTGGCCCTAATCTTGTCCTAACCAATCTTCTATTCTTAACATATCTGAAGAAAGCTTTAGGATTCTCCTTAATCCTATCAGCCAAAGTCATCTCGTGTCCCCTCTTAGCTCTCCTCAATTCACTCTTTAGCTCCCAGTGGCTAATCTATAGCTATCCATTGCACTAACTGAGCCTTCAAGCCTCATCCTGACATAAGCCTCCTTTTTCCTTTTAACCAGCAAATCAACTTTTTTCATACACCAAGGTTCTCTTACTCGACCATTTCCTCCTTGCCTGACAGGGACATACTTATCAAGGACTTGCAGCAGCTGCTCCTTGAATAAGCTCCACATTCCAGATGTTCCCAGTCCCTGTAGTTTCCTAGTCCAACCTAATGCACCCTAATTCTCTCCTGATGGCCTCATAATTACCCTTCCCCCAGCTATAATTACTGCCCCCAGCTTCATGCCTATCCCTATCCATCACTAAGGTGAACGTAACCGAATTGTGGTCACTATCACCAAAATGTTCACTAACTTCCAAGCCTAACGCCTGGTCTGGCTCATTGCCCAGCACCAAATCCAATGTAGCCTCACCTCTAGTTGGCCTATCTACATACTGAGTCAAAAAACCTTCCTGCACACTTTGTATAAAAACTGACCCTCTAACGAGCTAGAGCTATAGCTATTCCAATCAATATTAGTAAAGTTAAAGTCCCCCATAACAATTACCCTATTACTTTCACTCCTGACCAGAATTGACTTTGCAATCCTTTCCTCAACCTCTGTAGAGCTTTTAGGAGGTCTATAAAAGACTCCCAACAGGGTGACCTCTCCTCTCCTGTTTCTAATAATAGTTAATCTCAATAGTTTCCACATCCTTCCTACAGTGAGGCGACTAGAACTGCGCACAGTACTCCAAGTGGGGTCGGACAAGGATCTTATAAAGCTGCAGCATTATCTCCTGACTCTGAAATTCAGTTGCTCGATTGATGAAGGCCAGCACACCATGTGCCTTCTTAACCGCATCCTCTACTTGCGAGGCCAATTTAAGAGTCCTATGGACCCGGACCCCAATGTTCTTCTGAACTTCTACATTGCTAAGAGTCTTCCCCTTAATATTATATTTCTTTATCCCATTGGTCCTGCCAAAATGGAGAACTACACATTTATCCGCGTTGAAGTCCATCTGCCACTTCTCGGCCCAGTCTTGCATCCTATCTATGTCACGCTGCAACTTCTGACATCCCTCCAGACTATCCACAACATCACCAACCTTCATATCATCGGTGAAGCTACCTACCCATCCCTCCTGTTCCTCATCCAGGTCATTTACGAAAATGACAAACAGCAAGGGTCCTAGAACAGATCCCTGGGGCACTCCACTGGTGACCGACCTCCATGCAGAATAAGACCCATCCACAACCACTCTCTGCCTTCTGTGGACAAGTCAGTTCTGGATCCACTAGGCAACGTCCCCTTGGATCCCATGCCCCCTCACTTTCTCAGTAAGTCTTTCATGGGGGACCTTATCGAACCTTTGACAGACTGTCCCGCTTCAATTTTTGCTTGTAACTGAGAGCAAGAGCACAGCCTTGGGGTATGATTGAACTGTATAATTAACTATCATTCTGCATGTTAGGAATTTGGAGGGGGAAGGACGCTAGCCCCCTTTAAGGGGTGGTCTTCTGGACGGTGACATGACCCATTCATCCATTCGATAACTCGCATTCAGGATCATCCCAGCAGAGTGCGGGTTCAGTTAGATCCACGGGGCTTCACTGGAAGCGTTGAGTTGAAGCAACAGTTATTAATAAATCCTCATAGTTTTTCATGAGTGATGGAGGGAAGTTATTACCCCAGCAATGACCATATCCTCTGAATTGAGCCCTCACTTACTCCTAATTCCAGCAGTTTACTCCCTTTATAAATGCCTCTCTTGTTTGTAGCTCTGTTCTGTATTACTCGGGAATTATTATGAAGGAGTGCAGAGGTTAGAGAATCAGCTGCAGCATTCCAGGTGGAAGTTTCCAGGAGGGGTTATCAGCAGTCTTGGCATAGAGATGGTGGGGATTTACCTGATGGAGTGAATGAATGAGCACTGGTGATCGGTTTGAGTGTGGGGCCTGGAGGAGTGACTGTTCTGTTTCTATCTCTAGCTGCAGCTGGGATGAGCCTGAGTGTGTGGCTGCGATGGTGCTCCTGAGGAGGCTGGTGCCCAACTGAAGGGAATGTTGCGGTGGGCAGTGCATTTAGAAGGAGGTCCGCGGAGGGTGAACCACGCTGCTGTGGCTGTTGGACATAAAGTCTACTCGTTTGGTGGCTATTGCTCTGGGGAGGATTACGAGACCCTGCGGCAGATTGATGTGCACATTTTTAATGCAGGTAAGCAATGAGGTGAACGGGGGGCCTGTCTTTCTGTTTCTTCACCTTTTTAACTTGCTAAATCCCTCCAAGCTTCTGCCAATCTTGTTCTGTAACTGGGCACCGTTATCGCCGGGGTTCCTTATTCTACTGACACCACACAGTACTTTGCCCTCATACCTGTTCACCTGCCTGAGCTAACAGGAACAGTGTGGTGATGTTAATAACAGGCTGCAAAGAGTCCAATTATAATTCTTTCTGGATAGTCACTCTTCACATTATCCAGGGATGGTTTAATATTTCCAGTTGCCAGGATGAAAGTTTTGTTTTGACCACCGAGATAGTAATCCTACAGAATTCCCAGCCAAGATAAAGTGGGGCAACTTATTTTTCTAACTCCCTATCCCTCAATCACAGATGCTGCAGTCCAAAGACAGTCGGCAACAGTAGTGGGTTCGCCAACATTAAGGGCATTTAAATGGTCATTTAATAAACATCTGGATGATATTGGAATAGTGCAGGTTAGATGGGCTTTAGATTGGTTTCACAGGTCAGCGCAACATCGAGGGCCGCCGTATTGTTCCCCCATGTCTGTGTGGGTTTCCTACAAGTGCTCCAGTTTTCTCCCACTGTCTGAAAGACGTGCTGGTTAGGGTGCATTGGCCATGCTAAATTCTTCCTCAGTGTACCTGAACAGCACCACGGTGTGGCAACTAGGGGATTTTCACAGTAACTTCATTGCACTGTTAATGTAAGCCTACTTGTGACACTAATAAATGAAGTTTAGATATCAGGCAGGAAAAGTTGAACAGTTTATTTGGGTAATAGATACTCAGTCAGTGACGTGAAGGCATATGACAGGGAGCGGAGGGGAGAATATGTCAGAGTGGCTGAGGGCCAGAGCATAGTTCTGTTGGCAGAACTCAGAGTTCCAGTGATGTCCATCAAAGCTGGCCAATAGTTTAATCCATCATATCATGGGGAGAGGAGATGGGGTTGACTCCCAGTCCAGCTGCTCTGTTCGTCCAGCAGCTTAAATAGGCCACTCCTCTGTGGCCCGGATGCATTTCCCTTGTAGCTGCCAGGCTCATGTCAGTAATAGATCTTCCAGTTTGGGGGAAATGTGTTCAGTCAGAATGTACAGTCTGACCAGGACAACAACTCAGTGCTGAGCAGGTAGTTGCTGTAGTCACCTTCAGCCTTGTACAATCTGTGCATTACACACATCTTGAGGCACTGCAATGCTCTCCAGCAGAGACTGAGAATGGTGCAATGCTGCAGGAGTTTGCTCAGTGTGATAAGGTCAGGCTGTATGGATCACCACCCTGGGATTTAGCCCATGGCAATAACTCTTCCAGTGTTTCAGTGCTGCCAGGACAGGTAATGTTGGGAGTCTCTTTGGTGAATACAGGTTGTCTCTCTGACTTTTTATAGCAGTTAGCGATGGCATCCCCTGCCTTTGTTTTCTTTGGATCTGTTGCATTTCTGATGCCCAAGCCTTCCTTGCCACAGAACACATGGATATTCTGGCAAAGCTGTAAGCAGTATTGACAGTGTTTAGTGCAAGTCTAACTGCCCATCTACCTTTCAATGTGAACTAATTGCACTATCTTCCTAAACGGTGGCATGGTGCTCAGCGCTGCTGCCTCACAATGCCAGGGACATGGGTTCAACTCCCAACTTGGGTCACTGTCTATGTGGAGTCTGCATGTTCTCCCCGTGTCTGCGTGGGTTTCCTCTGAGTGCACCGGTTTCCTCCCACAGTCTGAAGAACATGCTGATTAGCGTGCATTGACTCGAACAGGTGCCAGAGTGTGGCAATGAGGGAAATTTCATAGTAATTTCATTGCAGTGTTAATGTAAGTCTTACTTGTGATAAATAAGGAGCCTGCTCTACAGACTGACTGCTCACTGAAATATTGTCTCTGCAGATTAATTAGAATTTCCCCTTCAGCAGAGGCCACATCCTCTGTTCTGCTCTGTCGAGCAAGATAAAGCAGCTTGTTACAGTCAACATTATCCACTCCCTTGAGAATCATCGAAACCAGCTGTTAGAGCACATCACTTGTCCTTTTACATAACCACGTGAAGATCTCTCTTTGAACCCATCCCCGTGTGTGATTACAAACTCTCACCCTGGACACTGGCCACAATCTACATTTCAGTTGAAGAGGAGGTTGCTGAATGCAAGGCCATTAACACACAGCTCAGTATCAGCTTCGGCAAGGTGACCAGTCCCCTCAAATTTCTTTACTCCAGAGACAGCCGTCTCTTGATCCCGCTGCCTTGGAAAAGCAGATCCCTCTCAAGCATTCTGTCCAAGGACACATTCCCAAGCAAAGTCCACCTGCTGAATGGCTCTTAATCCATATCTCCCCCCCCAGCTCCAGCCATCTGCTTCTCCCATTCCCCCCCCCACCCACCCTTGCTGTCTGGTATGGAAGGTCTGAGTTACAAGGAGAGGTTAGGCAAATTGGGATTGTTTTCCTTAGAAAGACGTAGACTTAGAAGAGATCTGATAGAGGATAGATAGAGTAAACAGGGTTAAGCTTTTTCCTAGGATGGACTCAAATAGCACGAGGGGTCATGGGCTTAGGGTGAGGGGGGTAAGGTATAATTTGGATGCTAGAGGGAGTTTTTCACACAGAGGGTGGTGGGGGTATGGAATGCGCTGCCAAGTAAAGTGGTGGAAGCAGGTACTCTGGAGTTATTTAAGAAATACTTAGATGGGCACATGAACAGAATGGGAATGTTGGGGTATAGAAAACTGATTTAAAATAGGGATCATGAGCCTTGGGAGTCCCTGGGAAGTGTGTAAATAGATGATATTGATGTACTTGTTTTTATCTTACAGGTGCTTTGGTCCACCTTGTTGTCTAACAAGGGGCATACACGCGATGGGTCGTGAGAGGGCTGCTCTTGGATTTTTTTGGAGAGTATCCTAGTGCTTCACGTCATTAGTGTACGCTTGACCTGGACCATTTGATGGGCAACACGACAGCTCAGTGACTATCGCTGTGCTGTGCAGATACATGATTTGGGCCTGTGTCTGTGGGAGTTTGCGCATTCTCCCTGTGCTTGCGTGGGTTTTCTCCGGGTGCTCCGGTTTCCTCCCACGTCCCAAAGATGTGCTCTTAGGCTAATTGGCAAAATAAATTCTCCCTAAATTGTCTCAAATTTGGTTTTTAATCCATAGATCTATAAACATGGACAGGGATCGCAGGTAGAGGTGGGAACATCGGGGTGGCGGCGCGGGTTCGTTGGGCCGAAGGGCCTCTTTCCCGTGCTGTTTTGTTCTTTGTTCAAAGTCCACCTGCTGAATGGCTCTTAATCCATATCTCCCCCTCCTCCAGCCATCTGCTTCTCCCGTTTCCCCCCCCCACCCACTCTTGTTGCCTGCTCCCCCTTCCTCTTTCCTCCTCCCCTTTCATGTTTGTTTGTTTTATCCTCCTGTTTTAATGTTCATTGCTGGTGTCGCTGGGAGTAATTCCAGCTTTTCCACCGTGCCTGCTGTTTGGCTAAGGAGCTCCCAGAGCACAGGACCACATCCTCCATCTACCTTGGTGTCACAGTGGACTCCAGGACCTTCTAGTTTTTCCCCTCACTGAGTGCTGTCATTGCCCCGGCACCAGATCTAGTTTTCTGCTTCTCAGCAAGTGTTTAGTCCACTGTAACCTCTGCTTATAACCGATTTCAATGTTGTTATCCGTTGCAGTCTCGCTTCGCTGGATGAAGCTCCCACCCTTTCGCTCAGACAAAAGTGAGAATTCCCCTCAGGTGCCGTACATGAGGTATGGACATACAGCTGTGCTGCTTGATGACACCATCTACATCTGGGGTGGGAGGAATGACACAGAGGGAGCGTGCAATGTGCTGTATGCCTTCGATGTCAGTAAGTACACTCACAGACTGCTGCCTGTCCTCTGGGAGGGGCTGGGTGGGGTGGGGGGTGTAGTGTTACAGAATCCCTGCCCTGTTAGCAAGCCGGTTGGCCCCTTTACGGGATCCTGCAGGGTGGGGGTGTGTGTGTTTGTGTGTGTGTGGCGGGGGTGGGGGGGGAGGGGGTTGAGGGTATGGTCGGGGCAGGGGAATGTGTATGGGTGGAGGGTTGGGGGTGTGAGTGATGTGGGGGGGAGGGTGGTGGGGTGACGGGTTTTCCTCTTGTGGCAGAATGTAGAACGGGGAGTCACTGTTTAAAAAGACAGGGTGAATGATTGGAAACAGGGATGGGGTGAAGTGTTTTCTGAGGCTGTTAAATCTCGGGGAATCTCTCCCTCAAAAGAGTGAGCAGAGTGCTGAGAGAGTCTGGGTTAACAAGGGAGGGGGTGAAAGGTTACTGGAGTTAACGAGGGGGTGAAAGGTTACTGGGATTGACTAGAGGGTGCAAGTTTATCGGGGTTAACTAGGGGTTGAAAGGTTATTGGGGTTAACTAGGGGTTGAAAGGTTATTGGGGTTAACTAGGGGTTGAAAGGTTATTGGGGTTAACGAGGGGTTGAAAGGTTATTGGGGTTAACGAGGGGGTGAAAGGTTATTGGGGTTAACGAGGGGGTGAAAGGTTATTGGGGTTAACTAGGGGTTGAAAGGTTAGCAAGGGGTCAGCAGGAATGTGGGGTTGAGGTTCCAATCAGACCAGCCATGATTTTATAGAATTGAGCAAGTTAGAGGGGCCTGCTCCTGCTGGTCATTTATATATCGATGTATAAAGCTCTATCAGTGTTATCTGAGCGAGCAGCTGGGAGGAGGAAGAGTTTCTCTGGCCAATGTTCATCTCACCAACAGAAACAAACGATTTTATTATTGCCATGTGGGATCTTACTGTGCACAAACAGAGCCTCTCCCAAACCCCAGAGCTCTTAGCTCACAGGTTATCCCTGTGCACTTCTCTATCATCATTCTATTATATGCACACATAGAAATAAAATTAACAATAACTTTTACCCATTCCAACAGGAAAACAAACAGCCATAATATTGTACAAAGCTTAATAACTAAATGCACTGTCCCAACACAGCAAACCCTCTTATAAACATACAAATGCCCCACGTTTAACACACACAATCAGAATGCTCAGGAAGATCTGCTGTGAATTAGTCTTTTGGATAAAGAACTGGAACTCTGGCTTCTCCGTTCTGAAAATTCCCAGCACCTTGAGGTAGTGACAGAGCCACTGTCAGCCCCCAGCTAACAATCTACTAACAACAACATTTTCACTTCCCAACTAAGAAAGACTGCTTCCAGCATGTAATCAGAACAGCTTCTAACTAAGCAGCACAATTCTCAATTCCAGGAAATGTGCCTTTCCGCACAGTTTCTAACTCAAACAAAGTGAATCCTTAGAATCTTCTGTGAAGGAATCACCTGACTTTCACTTGTCAATTAATATTCTCACAACAATTGGATGAGAATATTGGGGGCATGGTTAGTAAGTTTGCAGATGACACCAAGATTGGTGGCATAGTGGACAGAGAGGAAGGTTATCTCCAATTACAGCGGGATCTTGATCAATTGGGCCAGTGGGCGGATGAATGGCAGATGGAGTTTAATTTAGACAAATGCGAGATGATGCATTTTGGTCGATTGAACCAGGGCAGGATTTACTCAGTTAATGGTAGGGGATTGGGGAGAGTTACAGAACAGAGAGATCTCGGGGTACAGGTTCATAGCTCCTTGAAAGTGGAGTCACAGGTGGACAGAGTGGTGAAGAAGACATTCGGGCTGCTTGGTTTCATTGGTCAGAACGTTGAATACAGAAGTTGGGACGTCTTGTTGAAGTTGTACAAAACATTGGTAAGGTCACACTTGGAATATTGTGTACAGTCCTGGTTCCCCTATTATAGAAAGGATATTATTAAACTAGAAAGAGTGCGGAAAAAATTTACTAGGATGTTACTGGGATTTGATGGATTGAGTCATAAGGAGAGACTGGATAGACTGGGATATTTTTCTCTGGAGCGTAGAAGGCCGAGGGGTGATGTTATATAAAATGCTGAGATCAGCTAGATATTAATATCTTTTCCCAAAGGTGGGAAGTCTAAAACTAGAGGCAGAGGTTTAAGGTGAGAGGAGAGATACAAAAGTGTCCAGAGGGGCAATTTTTTCACACAGAGGGTGGTCTGAAACAAGCTGCCAGAGGCAATAGTAGAGGCAAGTACAAGTTTATCTTTTAAAAAGTGTTTAAATAATTACGTGGGTAAAATGGATATAGAGGGATACAGGCCAAATGTGGGCAATTGGGACTAGCTTTAAAAAAAAGGGCGGCATGGACAAATTGGGCTGAAGGGTCTGTTTCCCCTGCTGTAAACCTCTCTCTGAGTCTAATTCAATAAGGTGGTAAACTCAGAATGCATTAGGCCCAGATTAAAAATAAACAAAACTTCATTTAAGCTGCAATAAAAGATACAATTCCATACTTCACTGTGCTAATAACAAAAACAAAACCCAGGCAAACTTACAAACTGTAAAGACCAGGATTAAATGTATATTTCTTACAGCCTCACAATTAGGATGTTTGAGATTGTAACCTGCGGCATTTGCCTGACGAAGGCTATAAAGTCGAAGGCTCGTGAATTTACTATCAAATAAATTGGTTGGATTTAAAATTGGTGTTGTAAAACTTTACTGTGATCTGTGAGCCAGTCAGGGGCTCCCTGTCGCAGTGAGCGTCTCCATCAGTTTGGTACTTGCTCAGTGTAGGCCAGGAGTATCGGCTGAACAGTCTGAAAGGCACTGTGTAAAATCTCTGTTCTTTTCAGAAATGGATGTGCCCTGACATGATTCCAAATAACACTGAGACCACACATTGCTGTTTCTCACTCTCTGATTCCACCTGCAGACACTCACAACTGGTCCACTCCCAAGGTCCACGGCTCGATTCCTGGTGCCCGGGATGGACACTCTGCCTGTGCTCTCGGGAAGTGCATGTTCATCTTTGGAGGATACGAGCAGCTGGTAAGGAACGTTACCGAGCGATATGGCACAGAAGGAGGCCACCCAGCTTACCCTGCCTTTGCCAGCTTTTTCAAAGCGCTGTCCAGTGAGTCCCACTCCACTGCTCTTTCCCTGAACCTTGCTAATTTAATCTCTTCAGCTATTTATTTAGTACACCTTGAATAAATCTCCTCTGCTTTTTTCACACACTTTATTCCTGTTTACAACTTGTATTTAAAAAGAAAAATCTTCCTCCTGTCACTTTGAGTTCTTTGCCAATCACGTTCAGTCTGTGTCCCCTGCTTCCTGATCCTGCAGTAACTGAAAACAGTTTCTCCTTATTTCCTCTCTATCAGATCAGCCCTGAACTTTCTGTACTCTACAGAGAGCAGCCCCACCTTCTCCAGTCTCCTCTGGTAGCACAGTGATTAGCACTGCTGCCTCACAGGACCAGGGTTCGATTCCTGGCTCAGGTCATTGTCTGTGTGGAGTTTCTCCCTGTGTCTGCGTGGGTTTCCTCCGGGTGCTCCGGTTTCCTCCCATGGCCCAAAAATGTGCGGGTTAGGTTGATTGGGCCTGCTAAATTGCCTCTTGGTGTCCTGGGATGTGTAGGTTAGGGGGATTAACAGGATAAATGTAAAGGGTTATGTGGAAAGGAATGGGGATGGCCAGGGTAAAATGCTCTGTCAGAGAGTCAGTGCAGATTTGATGGGCTGAATGGCCTCCCACATTGTAAGGATTCTCATTTCCAGGAACCAGGCCCAACAGGTTATCCTTTCTGGCTGGACAGGACACATTGCTATGGAAACTGTTCCGGAACACAATCTCTGTCACTCCCGCTGTCCTAGTCTGTACTTGGATAATTAAAGTCCCCCCACTAAAATTACTCTATAATGTACCCACCTCTACTACTACCTCTGGCAGCTTGTTCCGGGCACTCACCACCCTCTTTGTGAAAAATATTGCCCCTCTGGGCACTTTTGTATCTCTCCCCTCTCACCTTAAACCTATGCCCTCTAGTTTTAGACTCCTCTAACTTTGGGAAAAGATATTGACTATCTAGCTGATCTATGCCCTTTATATTTTGTAGATCTCTATAAGATCACTCCTAAGCCTCCCAAGCTCCAGAAAAAAAAGTCCCAGTCTATTGAGCCTCTCCTTATAACTCAAACCTTCAAGTCCTGGTAATATCCTAGTAAATCTTTTCTGCTGTCCTTCTGGTGTAATAATACTCTTCCTATGATAGAGTGGCCAGAACTGTACACAATATTCTGAGTGTGGCCTTACCAATGTCTTGTACAACTTCAACAAGACGTCCCAACTCCTGTATTCAATGTTCTGACCGATGAAACCCAGCATGCTGAATGCCTTCTTCACCACTCTGTCCACCCACGACTCCACTTTCAAGGAGCTATGAACCTGTATCCCGAGATCTCTTTGTTCTGTAATTCTCTCCAATGCCCTACCATTAAATGAGTAAGTCCTGTCCTGGTTCAATTGACCAAAATTCATCACCTCACATTTATCTAAATTAAACTCCATCTGCCATTCCTCAGCCCACTGGCCCAATTGATCAAGATCTCATTACAATTGGAGATAATTTCCTTCATTATCTACTTTGTCACCGATCTTTGTGTCATTTGCCAACTAATTTAACCATGCCCTCTTTATTTTCATCCAAATCATTAATATAAATGACAAATAACAGTGAGGCCATCACTGATCTCTGAGGCACACTGCTGGTCACAGGCCTCCAGTTTGAAAAACAACCCTCTACAAGCCATCTTCTGGGTTCTGTCAAGAAGCCAATTTTGAATCCGTTAGATACCTCAGCATAGATCCCAAGAGATTTAACTCTATGCAACAACCTATCATGCAGTACCTTGTCAAAGTTGGTGGTCTCTAGACCAGACCAAGCAATGTGATTCCTTAGCTCTGTCCTTGAACCCTCTGGGACATCCACTTTGTCCAGCACTGTAATATTACCTCACACCCTCCTTTCCTCCACTTATCATTATATCCATCTTTTCTGAACACCTTAACCCAGGAATAACTAACACTGTTCTATCTGCCCTCTCCCTATATCTTCCTGCTTAACCCAGGAGTAACTAACATTGTTCTATCTCCACTCTCCTCATATCTTCCTGCTTAATCTAGGAATAACTAGCACTGTTCTCTCTCCACTCTCCCCATAGTTTCCTGCTTAACCCAGGAATATTTAACACTGCTCTCTCTCCACTTTCCCTATATCTTTCTGTTCCTTTCTCTCTTATTTTTCTAGTGCACTGTAAATTCAATGTTGTTTCAATGCTGGTGAGTCTCAGCAGTCTGGCTGAAGAGTTTTCTCCTGTTTTACATTAGTGGCCCCAGGTAATGCTCACGGATAGTGCCTTCATTGTAAAGCTGTGATTGCTCAGTGAATTCCTCTTTCAGAGAGAGAATATTCAGTCTTTTCTCATCATTGTCCCCTCTCAGTCCTACTCCATGGAAATGTGTCCACACTTTCTCAACCCCTTCAGGAAAGGATACTTTCCAGAACACAGAAACCAAAGCTATTCTGTTTGAACCAGAGAACAAAGACTGTGAGAGAAGTGCTTTGTATTTGTGTCTAATACAGTTCTGTGTTCACATAGGCTGATTGCTTCTCCAATGAAATCCATCGCCTCGATACTATGACAATGACATGGAGCCTGGTCAATGCAAAGGTCAGTCAGTGAGTGAGCCGAGTGTGGGGAGTGTTAAACCATTCCAGCCTTTCTCTAGCACAGCATCACAATCATTAGCATATCTCCTAGACCCCTGCAGAATAACATCGTTTCTTATCTGGATGATAGTTTGAATGTCTGAACTGAATCCTAGCAGTGACAATGCAATTTCCCCAGTGGACTCTGCTCCCCACTGCTGGGCATACCCACCCCCCTCTCCCCCACTACCCTCCCAATCCTCTGGGACTCTCCCCCCCTACCCCCGCACAATTCTGCTGGGGACCATTTCCCCTCTCCCAATCCTGCTGGGAACCATCCCCCCTAATCCTGCTGGGAACCATCCCCATCCTGCTGTTGACCACTGCCACCACCCCCCCACCTCTCCTTGATCGAGACACCACCCTCCCCCTTTCTCCCATCCTGCTAGAGACCCCTTCCTCCCACCCCCATCCTGCTAGAGATCCCTCCCCCACTTCTATCCCGCTGGAGACCCCACTCTGCTGTTTCAAATGGCTGATATTGCAGTGTGAACTATAATCCCCATCCTTACAGTTGGGTAAGAGTGGATAGAGAGATTATTTCTATATTTTGTGCACAGTAAGGTTAATGGTGTCAGCTGTGTGGTGATAATCCAGAGACCCAGGAGACATGGCTTCAAATTTCACAACAACAGCCGAGGAAATTTAAAATCTGTTAGTGAACCTGGAATATAAAACTAGTCTCAGTAATGATGACCATGAAATCATTCTCAATTGTCGGAAAAACCCATTTGGGTCACTAATGTCCTTTAGGGAAGGAAATCTGCCATCCTTACCCAGTCTGGCCTACATGTGACTCCAGAGCCACAGCAATGTGGTTCATTCTTACCTGTCTCTGAAATGGCTGAGCAGGTTATTTAGCAAAGGGGCAATTAAGGATGGGCAATATTGTCGGCCTTGCCAGTGATAACTGCATTCAGTGGTAGAATAAAGAAAACAGTCCAAATATTTAAAAACTGGCTGCTCCAGTTTTCTCCCACAGTCTGAGAGACATGCTGATTAGGTACATCAGCTGTGCTAAATTCTCCCTCAGCATACCTGAACAGGCACCAGAGTGCAGCGACAAGGGGATTTTCACAGTAACTTCATTGCAGTATTAATGTAAGCCTACTTGTGGCACTAATAAATAAACTTTAAATGGACAGGTTGGTTTTGTCAGTGTGAAAAGTGCAGTGATTTAATTCATTCTGAATCACCGAGGCAGTGGCACCATTGTAAGGATTAGATTTGGCAATTGCTCTTTCAGAATCCTCTCACCTCAGCTGAGTTCTTCTCCATCCATTTAATTAATTCAGTAAAGTGATGGAAGGGGTCATCGACAGCGCTATCCAGCAGCTCCTGCTCAGCAATAACCTGTTGAGTGATGTCTAGTTTGGGTTTCTCCAGAGTCACTCAGCTCCTGATCTCATTACAGCCTTGGTTCAAACACGGACAAAAGAGCTGAATTCCAGAGATGGGGAGAGAGTGTCAGCCCTTGATATCAAGGCTGCATTCGACTGAGTGAAACTGGAATCAGTGGTTATCAGGGGGAAAACTCTCCGCTAGTTGGAGTTACCCCAGGTACATAGGAAGATGGTTGTGGTTCTGGAGGGTCAGTCGTGTCAGGTCCAGGACATCTCAGCAGGAATCCCTCAGGATAGTGTCCAAAACCCAACAATCTTCAGCCTCTTCATCAATGACCTTCCCTCTGTCATAAGGTCAGAAATGGGGATGTTCACTGATGATTGCACAACGTTCAACACCATTTGCCAATCCTCAGATACTGAAGCAGTTCATGTTCAAATACAACATAATCTGTTTAATATCCAGGTTTGGGCTGACAAGTAAAATTCGTGCCACACAAATGCCAGGCAATGACCATTACCAATAAGAGGCACTCTAACCACTGCCCCATAACATTCAATGGGGTTACCATCACAGGAATTCCCTCCCTAACAGCATTGTGGATCAACCCAGAGCACGTGGACTGCAGTGATTCAAGAAGGCAGTTCACCACCACCTTCTCTGGGGCAACTAGGCAATAAATGCTGGCCAGCCAGTGACACCCATGTCCCACAAATGAATAAAAAGAATTGAATATTTGAGTTGGGTGAATTAGCTAATACTTTGTGAAGTAGTAACGCTCCAGGAATAGAGCCACACAAACAAGCAGCAAGGCACCGTATAGAACATAGAACATTACAGCGCAGGACAGGCCCTTCGGCCCTCGATGTTGCGCCGACCAATTAGGAACAAGCAGTGACCCTCTAACCTAAACCATTCCCTTTTCATCCATAAACTTATCTACTAACCTCTTAAACGCCACCAAACTTGGCGCATCTACAACTGATGCAGGCAAGGCATTCCATACCCTTACCACCCTCTGGGTAAAGAACCTACCTCTGACATCTGTCCTAAAACCACCACCCCTTAATTTAAAGCTATGTCCCCTCGTGCTAGCTTTCTCCATCCTAGGAAAAAGGCTATCACTGTCCACCCTATCTAAACCTCTAATCATCTTATATGTTTCAATAAGGTCTCCTCTTAGCCGCCTCCTTTCTAACGAAAACAACCTCAAATCCCTCAGCCTCTCTTCATAAGACCTGCCCTCCATACCAGGCAACATCCTGGTAAACCTCCTCTGTACCCTCTCCAATGCCTCCACATCTTTTTTATAATGCAGGGACCAGAACTGTACACAATACTCCAAGTGCGGCCGCACTAGAGTTTTGTACGGTTGCAACATGACGTTGCGGCTCCGAAATTCAATCCCCCTACCAATAAAAGCTAAGACTCCGTATGCCTTCTTAACAACCTTATCGACTTGATTGCCAACTTTCAGGGATCTATGCACATATACACCAAGATCCCTCTGTTCATCAACACTATTAAGAGTCCTACCATTAGCCCTATACTCTACACATTTGTTATTCCTGCCAAAGTGAATTACCTCACACTTTTCTACATTAAACTCCATTTGCCACCTCTCGGCCCAGCTCTGCAACTTGTCCAAGTCTCTCTGCAAACTATAACACCCCTCTTCACTATCTACCACTCCTCCGACTTTGGTGTCATCCGCAAATTTACTAATCCATCCTTCAATACCCTCATCCAGATCATTTATAAAAATTACAAACAGCAGGGGCCCCAAAACAGACCCCTGAGGTACACCACTTGTCACCGAACTCCACGATGAATATCTCCCATCAACCACCACCCTCTGTCTTCTATCTGCTAGCCAATTCCTAATCCAATTAGTTAAATTACCCTCAATCCCATATATCTGCATTTTCTGCAGAAGCATTCCATGGGTCACCTTATTGAATGCCTTACTAAAGTCCATATATACCACATCAACCGCCTTACCCCCATCCACCTCCTCGGTCACTTTTTCAAAAAACTCAATAAGGTTAGTAAGACACGACCTACCCTTCACAAAACCATGCTGACTATTGTGAAGGTTCTGTCTCCATCACTCACTCTAGTCCATTCAGCTCAAAAGGACCTTGAATGGCTCACACATCCAAAGAATTGTCACAGTGTAGAACGAGGCCATTTGGCCCATTGTGATGATACTGGCTCTCCAAACAGTCATCATAACTCAGTGATCATTCCCTTGCCTTTTCCCCGTACCCTGGCACATTGTTTCTGTTATAACTGCAGCGTAGATTCTTCACAGATACCTCCTGATCTGACTGATTATGTGGGATCTGAATGTGTCCCACATCAATAAGCCGCATTCAATACAGGGCGAAACCTATTCTTCCAAAGCTCACTTCCCTCTCTGCCATCATTCTAATGTTGCCGTGGACAGGAGCTGGGAACTTGATATGGTTTGATATGGTTTTACAACTGAAAGTTATTGTAGACTTTAATTACGGTCTGTCACGCATGCTGTCCAGTACCACAGTCAGTCATGTCTTTTCCTGAGCTGTGCTTGTGACGGGAAGAGTTTTTGAACTTTCCACTGTGTAGTTTGGCTGCTGGGTACATGGATATATCATGGACATGTTGCTGATGTGATACAATAGGTGTTTTAGCCACAGGGAGACCCTTGTGGCTCGGTATTCTCTGACCAATCTCAGCCTCCTGTCAGGACACTGGACTGTTTTGTTCCATAAAATGGCTGCACCGGTTAGCAGCTGGTCTGATCTGAACCCTGAGTGTGCGCACTGCAGTGGCCAGCACCTGTCCTCACATTCCTCCTTCTCTTCACACCTTCTCTCAAGGGCAATAAGCACTGGTGTGGCCTGTGATGCCCACATCATGTGAAAGAATAAATAAAAGATCCATTTGTATTTGTCATGTGCTATTCCACACTCAGTGTCTTTAACTGCAGCACAGCCTGTACTGCCTACTCACTCCCATCTGCTGATTTACACTCTCTGGGCAGTGAAACAGCTACTTCAGGGTGAAAAACAGACAATGAATGTCAGTATAGTCTTTCCAATAGCTAAACGAGGAGCTGGTGGAGGGTGGGGTGGGGACGGGGGTGGTGGTGTGAGAGATGGTGAATATTTGCAAAAGCAATAATTTGGTCATCTCAGTTTACATCTTAATCTTCAATACATTTGTGCAGTTTTTCTCTGAGTTACTCGAGTGTAGAAGGATTCCTTTAGTGCCAGAGTTTGGACGGGGGCGTTTTGTTCAGTGTGTCCAAGAGTGCTTCTTAAGGCAATATGTAGATAGTTCAACTCAGGAAAGAGCTTTCTTAGACCTGGTTCTGGGAAATGAGTCAGACAGGTGATTGGTATCTCAGTAGACGACCACTTTGGGAACAGTGATCATAATCCTATAAGTTTCAATATACTTGTAAAAAAGGATAGTAATCCCAGAGTGGAAGTACTAAACTGGGGGAAGGTTGACTATGAGAGTAGTAGACAGGAGCTAAGGAACGTAGACTAGGGGCAGGAGCTAAGGAACGTAGACTAGGGGCAGGAGCTAGGGAACGTAGACTGGGGACGGGAGCTAGGGAATGTAGACTGGGGACGGGAGCTAGGGAATGTAGACTGGGGGACGGGAGCTAGGGAATGTAGACTGGGGACGAGAGCTAGGGAATGTAGACTGGGGGCGGGAGCTAGGGAATGTAGACTGGGGACGAGAGCTAGGGACTACGGAGCTAGGGAATGTACTGGGGGAGGGAATTTAGACTGGGGGCGGAGCTAGGAATGTACTGGGGACGGAGCTAGGGAATGTAGTGGGGAGCTAGGAATTTAGACTGGGAGCTAGGACGGGGAGGAGCTAGGGAATGTAGACTGGGGCGGAGCTAGGGAATTTAGACTGGGGACGGGAGCTAGGGGGGACGGGAGCTAGGCTGTAGACTGGGGGAGCTAGGGAATGTAGACTGGGGGACGGGAGCTGGGGTAGCTAGGCTGGGGACGGAATGTGACTCGGGACGGGAGCTAGGGAATGTAGACTGGGGGGGAGCTAGGAGCTGGGGAATGTAGAGACTGGGGGACAGGAGCTAGGGAATGTAACTGGGGGCAGCTAGGGAATGTAGACTGGGGCAGGAGCTAGGGAATGTAGGGGACGGGAGCTAGGGAAGACTGGGGCGGGAGCTAGGGAATGTAGACTGGGACGGGGCTAGGGGTAGACTGGGGGCAGGAGCTAGGGAATGTAGACTGGGGGCAGGGAGCTAGGGAATGTAGACTGGGGCGGAGCTAGGGTATGTAGACTGGGGGGGGCGGGAGCTAGGGAATGTAAACTGGGGGCAGGAGCTAGGGAATGTAGACTGGGGCAGGAGCTAGGAATGTAGACTGGGGCGGGAGCTAGGGAATGTAGACTGGGGCGGGAGCTAGGGAATGTAGACTGGGGGGCAGGGGGAATGTAACTGGGGAGAGCTAGGATGTAGACTGGGGGCCGGAAGCTAGGAATGTAGACTGGGGGCAGGAGCTAGGAATGTAGACTGGGGGCAGGACTAGGAATGTAGACTGGGGGCAGGAGCTAGGGAATGTAGACTGGGGGGGGAGCGAGGGGAATGTAGACTGGGGGGCAGGAGCTAGGAATGTAGACTGGGGGGCGGAGCTCGGAGGGAATGTAGACTGGGGGCAGGAGCTAGGGAATGTAGACTGGGGGCAGGACTAGGGAATGTAGACTGGGGCAGGAGCTAGGAATGTAGACTGGGGCAGGATTAGGGAATGTACTAGGGGGCAGGAGCTAGGGAATGTAGACTGGGGGCAGGGAGCGAGGGAATGTAGACTGGGGCAGGGAGCTAGGGAATTTAGACTGGGGGGCAGGAGCTAGGGAATGTAGACTGGGGTGGGAGCGAGGGAATGTAGACTGGAGACGGGAGCTAGGGAATGTAAACTCGGGGCAGGTATTTGAGGGTAAATCCACATCTGAAATGTGGGAGTCTTTTAAAAGTCAGTTGTTAACAATTCAGGACAAGGATATCCCCGTAAAAATGAAAAATAAGGATGGCAAGATTCAGGAACCCTGGATGACAAGGGATGGTGACTTTAGTGAAAAAGAAGAAAGACATAAATTTCAGGAAATTGAAAACAGATCAAGCTCTTGAGGAATACCAAGGTAGCAGGAAAGGGGCTTAGCAGGGCTAAAAGCGGCCATGAAATGTCATTGGTAGGCTGGATTAAAGAGAATCCCAAGGTTTTTTATACATATATAAGGAGGAAGAGGGTAGCTAAGGAAAGGATAGGTCCGCTGAAGGATTGTGGAGGGAATTTGTGTGTGGAACCAGAAGAGGTGCGTGAGGTCTTTAATGAGTACTTCGCATCAGTATTCACAAAGGAGAAGGACGTGGTGGATGGTGAGTGTAGAAAGGAGGATGTTGATATTCTAGAACAGGTTGAGATAAAAAGCGAGGGTGTAATGGAGGTTTTGAAAGACATTAAGGTGGACAAGTCCCCAGGGCCAGATAGGATCTATCCTAGAATACTGAGAGAGGTGAGGGAAGAAATTGCTGAGGCCTTGGCCACAATCTTTTTATCCTCTTTAGTCATGGGCAAGGTACCAGAGGATTGGAGAGTAGCTAACATTGTTCCTCTGTTTAAGAAGGGCAGAAGAGACAAACCGGGAAATCACAGGCCTGTGAGTCTTACATCAGTGGTGGGGAAATTACTAGAGAAGATTCTTTGGGACAGGATGTACTCACATCTGGAAGAGGTTTATTTGCAATAGGCAGCATGGTTTTCTGAAGGGAGATCCTGTCTCACTAACTTGATTGTGTTTTTTGAGAAACTGACAAGAAAAATTGACCAGGGCAGGGCAGTGAATGTTGTGTATATGGATTTTCATAAAGCCTTCAATAAGGTTCCTTATGGCAGGCTGATAGAGAAGCTGAAATCATATGGGGTCCCAAGTGAGCTGCTAAGAAGGATACAAAATTGGCTTAGACATAGAAAGCAGAGAGTAGCAGTGGAAGGACACTTTTCTAACTGGTGACAAATGGTGTTCTACAAGATCAGTGCTGGGCCTCTGTTGTCTGAAATATGTAGAAATGATCTGGAGGAAAATGCAGGTGGTCTGATTAGTAAATTTGCAGATGTTACAAAAATTGGTGGAGTAATGGTTTTGAAGAGGATTGTCAGAGGATACAGCAGGATATAAATCAGTTAAAGATTGGGCCAAAAGATGGCAGATGGAATTTAACCCAGATAAATGTGAGGTGACGTGATTCAGAAAGTCTACTGCAGAAAGAAAGTTTACAGTAAATGGCAGAGCCCTTAGAAATATTATCGTACAGAGGGATCTAAACGTGTAGATCCACAGTTCTCTGAAGGTGGCAACTCAGGTGGATACGGCGGTCAAAAAGGCGTATGGCATGCTGGCCTTCATCAATTGGGGAGTTGAGCGTAGAACTGGAAAATCATGTTGCTGCTGTATGAGACTTTGGTTAGATTGCATTTGGAGTATTGTGTACATTTCTGGTTGCCATACTATTGGAAGGACGTTGATGCATTGGACACGGTGCTGAAGAGATTGACCAGGATGGCGCCTGGTTTGGAGGATATGGACTATGAAGAAAGGTTGAACAAAGTTGGATTGTTTTCACTGGAGCGTCGGAGGATGAGGGGGGATGATAGAGGTTTACAAGATTATGACAGGCTTGAATAGAGTGGATAGTCAGAATCTTTTTCCCAGGGTCAAAGGATCAATTACTTGGGGGGAGAGGTTTAGAGAAGGGGAAAGTTTAAAAGAGATGTAAGGGGTGGGTTTTTCACACAGAGGGTGGTGAATGCCTGGAACGCACTGCCAGAGGAGGTGATGGAAGCAGATTCTACAACAACGTTCAAGACGCATCTGGGTGGATAATAAATAAGCAGAGAATAGAGGGACATGGACAACATAGAGATAAGAAGACATTCAATTAGAGAAGCGTCAGTGTCAGACTTGGTGGGCTGAAGGGCCTGTTCCTGCACTGTACTGTTCTTTGATGCTATTCAGCCTGTGTTGTCTGTACTAACTGTCTGAGCAGTTTGCCTATAGCACATTCATTCATTTGAAATAATAATTACCTGCTGAATACATTGATTGTATTTGGAGGTTTCTACACGGATGTGGAATTGAGCTGTGATATTTTGGAGATTTGTACATGGATGTGGAATTGAGCTGTGATATTTTGGAGGTTTGTACACGGATGTGGAATTGAGCTGTGATATTTTGGAGGTTTGTACATCGATGTGGAATTGAGCTGTGATATTTTGGAAGTTTGTACACGGATGTGGAATTGAGCTGTGATATTTTGGAGATTTGTACACGGATGTGGAATTGAGCTGTGATATTTTGGAGGTTTGTACACGGATGTGGAATTGAGCTGTGATATTTTGGAGATTTGTGCACGGATGTGGAATTGAGCTGTGATATTTTGGAGATTTGTACACGGATGTGGAATTGAGCTGTGATATTTTGGAAGTTTGTACACGGATGTGGAATTGAGCTGTGATATTTTGGAGATTTGTGCACGGAGTTTGTTGTGGAATTGAGCTGTGATATTTTGGAGGTTTGTACACGGTGTGGAATTGAGCTGTGATATTTTGGAGATTTGTACACGGATGTGGAATTGAGCTGTGATATTTTGGAGGTTTGTACACGGATGTGGAATTGAGCTGTGATATTTTGGAGGTTTGTACACGGATGTGGAATTGAGCTGTGATATTTTGGAGTTTGTCACGGATGTGGAATTGAGCTGTGATATTTTGGAGTTGTACACGGATGTGGAATTGAGCTGTGATATTTTGGAAGTTTGTACACGGATGTCGAATTGAGCTGTGATATTTTGGAAGTTTGTACACGGATGTGGAATTGAGCTGTGATATTTTGGAGGTTTGTACACGGATGTGGAATTGAGCTGTGATATTTTGGAGGTTTGTACACGGATGTGGAATTGAGCTGTGATATTTTGGAGGTTTGTGTGGAATTGAGCTGTGATATTTTGGAGGTTTGTACACGGATGTGGAATTGAGCTGTGATATTTTGGAGGTTTGTACACGGATGTGGAATTGAGCTGTGATATTTTGGAGGTTTGTACACGGATGTGGAATTGAGCTGTGATATTTTGGAGGTTTGTACACGGATGTGGAATTGAGCTGTGATATTTTGGAGGTTTGTACACGGATGTGGAATTGAGCTGTGATATTTTGGAGGTTTGTACACGGATGTGGAATTGAGCTGTGATATTTTGGAGGTTTGTACACGGATGTGGAATTGAGCTGTGATATTTTGGAGGTTTGTACACGGATGTGGAATTGAGATGTGATATTTTGGAGGTTTGTACACGGATGTGGAATTGAGCTGTGATATTTTGGAGGTTTGTACACGGATGTGGAATTGAGCTGTGATATTTTGGAGGTTTGTACACGGATGTGGAATTGAGCTGTGATATTTTGGAGGTTTGTACACGGATGTGGAATTGAGCTGTGATATTTTGGAGGTTTGTACACGGATGTGGAATTGAGCTGTGATATTTTGGAAGTTTGTACACGGATGTGGAATTGAGCTGTGATATTTTGGAGGTTTGTACACGGATGTGGAATTGAGCTGTGATATTTTGGAGGTTTGTACACGGATGTGGAATTGAGCTGTGATATTTTGGAAGTTTGTACACGGATGTGGAATTGAGCTGTGATATTTTGGAGATTTGTACACGGATGTGGAATTGAGCTGTGATATTTTGGAGATTTGTACACGGATGTGGAATTGAGCTGTGATATTTTGGACGTTTGTACACGGATGTGGAATTGAGCTGTGATATTTTGGAGGTTTATACATGAATGTGGAATTGAGATGTGATATTTTGGAGGTTTGTACATGGATGTGGAATTGAGCTGTGATATTTTGGAAGTTTGTACATGGATGTGGAATTGAGCTGTGATATTTTGGAGATTTGTACACGGATGTGGAATTGAGCTGTGATATTTTGGAGATTTGTACACGGATGTGGAATTGAGCTGTGATATTTTGGACGTTTGTACACGGATGTGGAATTGAGATGTGATATTTTGGACGTTTGTACACGGATGTGGAATTGAGCTGTGATATTTTGGATGTTTGTACACGGATGTGGAATTGAGCTGTGACATTTTGGAGATTTGTACACGGATGTGGAATGGGGCTGTGATATTTTGGAGATTTGTACACGGATGTGGAATTGAGCTGTGATATTTTGGAAGTTTGTACACGGATGTGGAATTGAGCTGTGATATTTTGGAGATTTGTACACGGATGTGGAATTGAGCTGTGATATTTTGGAGATTTGTACACGGATGTGGAATTGAGCTGTGACATTTTGGAGATTTGTACACGGATGTGGAATGGGGCTGTGAAATTTTGGAGATTTATACACGGATGTGGAATTGAGCTGTGATATTTTGGAGATTTGTACACGGATGTGGAATTGAGCTGTGATATTTTGGAAGTTTGTACACGGATGTGGAATTGAGCTGTGTAATTTTGGAAGTTTGTACACGGATGTGGAATGGGTCTGTGATATTTTGGAGGTTTGTACACGGATGTGGAATGGGGCTGTGATATTTTGGAGATTTGTACACGGATGTGGAATTGAGCTGTGATATTTTGGAGATTTGTACACAGATGTGGAATGGGGCTGTGATATAGAACATAGAACACTACAGCACAAACAGGCCCTTCGGCCCACAAGTTGTGCCGAACACATCAAAACCTACCCAGCCATAGACCTATCTATAAACCCCAATCCCATTGGATCCCATATACTCATCCAGAAGTCTTTTAAAAGACCCCAGCGAGTTCGCCTCGACCACCACCGACGGTAGCCGATTCCATTCACTCACCACCCTCTGAGTGAAAAACCTTCCCCTAGCATCCCCTCTGTACCTGCTTCCCTGCACCTTAAATCTGTGCCCTCTCGTCGCGACCATTTCAGCCCTGGGAAATAGTCTCTGAGAGTCCACCCTATCTATTCCTCTCAACATCTTGTAAACCTCTATCAGGTCGCCTCTCAATCTTCGTCTCTCCAGGGAGAACAGTCCCAGCTCCCTCAACCTGTCTTCAAAAGGCATGCCTCCCAATCCAGGCAACATCCTTGTAAATCTCCTCTGCACCCTTTCAATAGCTTCCACGTCCTTCCTATAGTGAGGCGACCAGAACTGCGCACAGTACTCCAAGTGGGGTCAGACCACACAGTTCCATAACTGTGGACTATTGTCCAGTAACTGAGCTGCAGATTTTGGAAGTTTGTACACGGATGTGGAATTGAGCTGTGACAATTTGTTGGCTCCCATCCCATGTAGAGAGCATGCCGAACTGTTAGAAACTGTCCACAGATGGTCAGCACTCTGAGGATAACTATTTATACCAAGGTCCTTATGAAGCCTCACTGCAGCCTCTAATTATAGCAGCTAAACAGGAGTGCTGAAAGACTGGCCACAGAAATATCACTGCCCTCCTTGGGAGGGAAGTTAGGCAACAATTTTATTCTCTGGCAAGGTCAGTGGTTATTACTGATTCCAGATTGCCACAAACGTAACTGTTATGTTTGGCCTTTCAGGGGTGAATTGCTAAGGGATTGGCCAGACAAGGCAAAGAGGGCAGATTTCCTTCCCCCAAAGGACAATAGTTGTATTTTACCGTTGACCATATTAAATTATTTCAGATTTATTTCATCAAATTCACTAGTTGTTTGAACTCTTGTCATTAGTTCCATAACTGTGGACTATTGTCCAGTAAGTGAGCTGCAGATTCCCTGATGGAAGGGAGGGAGTGGATGTCAGGAGCTGTGACAGAGATTTGACCTGTTTGCTGACTACAGATTAGTCAGCTGCACTCATTGAACAGCTGCTCATTGTGGAGTCCTGATCCTTGTAAAGGCAGGTGTAAAGGGGATGACATTCAGCCAGCCTGTCAGCTGGCTCCTCACTCAATCCTTACATTGCACAACTGAAAGCACTGTTCCCCCACCTCCTGTCACTGCTGTGTGACAGAGTGAGTGTCAGATTGCTCTACAACACACCCTTGTGACATTGTGATAGATGGACACAGAGAGAGACGCTGTGTGACCTCTATCTAAAAGTAAAAAGATGAGAAGAGAAAGGATAGGGCCTATAAAAGGTGAAGGGGGAAAAGTCTGTGTGAATCCGGAAGAAATGGCAGAGGTGCTTAACGAGTACTTTGCCTCGGTATTTACGGTGGAAAGTGAACTGGGAGATTGCACTGCAGGTTTGAGGCAAACGGAAAAGATTGAATATGTGGATGTGAGGAAAGAGGATGTGTTAGACCTGTTAAATTCTATCAAGATAGACAAGTCGCCGGGACCGGATGGGATGTACCCCAGGTTATTGTGGGAGGTGAGGGAAGTGGTTGCAGAGCCCCTGGCGATGATCTTTGCGTCGTCCATGGAAACGGGAGAGGTTCCGGAGGATTGGAGGATTGCAGATGTGGTTCCTATCTTTAAGAAAGAGAACAGGGATAGTCCAGGAAATTACCGACCGGTGAGTTTGACTTCAGTGGTTGGTAAGCTGATGGAGAGGCTTCTGAGGGATAAGATATATGAACATTTAATAGAACATAGAACATTACAGCGCAGTACAGGCCCTTCGGCCTTCGATGTTGCGCCGGCCAGTGGACCCTCTAACCTAAACTATTCCAATATCATCCATATGCCTATCCAGCGACCATTTGAATGCCCCCAAAGTAGGCGAGTCCACAACTGCTGCAGGCAGGGCATTCCACGCCCTCACCACCCTCTGTGTAAAGAACCTGCCTCTGACATCCGTCCTATAACTACCACCTCTTAATTTAAAGTTTTGTCCCCTCGTGTTGGTCATCACCATCCGAGGAAAAAGGTTCTCACTATCCACCCTATCCAATCCCTTGATCATCTTATACTCCTCAATTAGGTCACCGCGTAACCATCTTCTCTCTAATGAAAATATCCTCAGGACCCTCAGCCTTTCCTCATAAGGCCTTCCCACCATACCAGGCAACATCCTGGTAAACCTCCTCTGCACCCTTTGCAATGCTTCCACATCTTTCTTATAATGCGGCGACCAGAACTGTACGCAATACTCCAAGTGCGGCCGCACCAGAGTTTTGTACAGTTGTAACATAACCTCACGGCTCCTAATTTCAATCCCTCTACCAATAAAAGCTAACACACCGTACGCCTTCTTAACAACTTTATCAACCTGGGTGCCAACTTTCAAAGAGCTATGTACTGGTACCCCAAGATCCCTCTGCTCGACAACACTATTAAGGGTCCTTCCATTAGCCCTATATTTCATATGCCTGTTATTCATACCAAAGTGAATCACCTCACACTTATCCGTATTGAATTCCATTTGCCACCTCACGGCCCAGCTCTGCAACCTATCTATGTCCCTCTGCAAACTGTAACATCCATCCTCGCTGTCTACAACTCCCCCCACTTGGTACCGTCAGCAAATTTACTAATCCAACCCTCTACACTCTCATCTTGGTCATTTATAAAAATGACAAACAGCAGTGGCCCTAAAACAGATCCTTGAGGTACACCACTTGTAACTGCACTCCAGGTTGAATATTTCCCATCAACCACCACCCTCTGTCTTCTATCAGCTAGCCAATTCCTAATCCAAACTGCTAAATCACCTTCAATCCATGCATCTGCACTTTCTGCAGTAGCCTACCATGGGGAACCTTATCAAACGCTTTGCTAAAATCCATATACACTACATCAACTGCCTTACCCTTATCTACCTCTTTGGTCACCTCCTCAAAAAACTCAATAAGGTTTGTGAGGCATGACCTACCTCACAAAACCGTGCTGACTATCCCTAATCAATTTAGGAGAAGTTTGGACTGATTAGAATAGTCAGCATGGTTTTGTCAAGGGCAGGTCATGCCTTATGAGCCTAGTTGAGTTCTTCAAAAATGTGACTGAACACATTGACGAAGGAAGGGCAGTGGACGTAGTGTACATGGACATTAGTAAGGGTTTGATAAGGTCCCACATGCAAGGCTTCTGGAGAAGGTGAGAGGGCATGGGATCCAAGGGGCTTTGGCCTCGTGGATCCAGAACTGGCTTGCCGGCAGAAGGCAGAGAGTGGTTGTGGATGGGTCTTGTTCTGCATGGAGGTCGGTAACCAGTGGAGTGCCCCAGGGATCTGTTCTGGGACCCCTGCTGTTTGTCATTTTCATAAATGACCTGGATGAGGAAGTGGAGGGATGGGTTAGCAAGTTCGCCGACGATACAAAGATCGGTGGTGTTGTGGATGGTCTGGAGGGATGCCAAAAGTTGCAGCGGGACATAGACAGGATGCAAGACTGGGCGGAGAAGTGGCAGATGGACTTCAACGCAGATAAATGTGTAGTGGTCCATTTTGGCAGGAATAATGGGATGAAGGAGTACAATATAAGGGGTAGGAGTCTTAGCTGTGTTGTAGAGCAGAAGGATCTCGGGGTCCGGGTCCATAGGACTCTTAAATCGGCCTCGCAGGTGGAGGAAGTGGTCAAGAAGGCGTACGGTGTACTGGCCTTCATTAATCGAGGAATAGAGTTTAGGAGTCAGGAGGTAATGATGCAGCTCTTGTCAGACCCCAGTTGGAGTATTGTGCGCAGTTCTGGTTGCCTCATTATAGGAAGGATGTAGAGGCTATTGAGAGGTTCAGAGGAGATTTACAAGGATGCTGCCTGGATTGGGAGCAGGCCTATAAGATAGAATAGAACATAGAACATTACAGGCAGAACAGGCCCTTCGGCCTTCGATGTTGCGCTGACCAATATAAAAAAAAGCAATGCCCCTCCAAACTAAACCATCCCTTCTCTCCATATACTTATCAACTAACCTCTAAACGCCACCAAACTTGGGCATCTACAACTGCTGCAGGCAGGGCATTCACTCCTAACCACCCTTGGGTAAAGAACCTACCTCTGATATCCGTCCTATAACTATCACCCCTTAATTTAAAGCTGTGTCCCCTCGTGCTAGCTTTCTCCATCCTAGGAAAAAGGCTATCACTGTCCACCCTATCTAAACCTCTAATCATCTTATATGTTTCGATAAGGTCTCCTCTTAGCCGCCTCCTTTCTAACGAAAACAACCTCAAATCCCTCAGCCTCTCTTCATAAGACCTGCCCTCCATACCAGGCAACATCCTGGTAAACCTCCTCTGTACCCTCTCCAATGCCTCCACATCTTTCTTATAATGTGGGGACCAGAACTGCACACAATACTCCAAGTGCGGCCGCACTAGAGTTTTGTATAGTTGCAACATGACGTTGCGGCTCCGAAATTCAATCCCCCTACCAATAAAAGCTAAGACTCCGTATGTCCTTCTTGACAACCTTATCGACTTGACTGCCTAGTTTCAGGGATCTATGACATATACACCGAGATCCCTCTGTTCATCAACACTATTAAGAATCCTACCATTAGCCTTATACTCTACACATTTATATTCCTGCCAAAGTGCATTACCTCACACTTTTCCACATTAAACTCCATTTGCCACCTCTCGGCCCAGCTCTGCAACTTGTCCAAGTCTCTCTGCAAACTATAACACCCCTCTTCACTATCTACCACTCCACCGACTTTAGTGTCATCTGCAAATTTACTAATCCATCCTTCAATACCCTCATCCAGATCATTTATAAAAATTACAAACAGCAGGGGCCCCAAAACAGACCCCTGAGGTACACCACTTGTCACCGAACTCCACGATGAATATCTCCCATCAACCACCACCCTCTGTCTTCTATCTGCTAGCCAATTCCTAACCCAATTAGCTAAATCACCCTCTATCCCATACATCTGCATTTTCTGCAGAAGTCTTCCATGGGCCACCTTATCAAACGCCTTACTAAAGTCCATATATACCACATCAACTGCCTTACCCCCATCCACCTCTTTGGTCACTTTTTCAAAAAACTCAATGAGGTTAGTAAGGCACGACCTACCCTTCACAAAACCATGCTGACTATCCCCAATCAATTCATTCCTCTCTAAATAACTATAAATCCTATCCCTAATAATTCTCTCCAATACTTTGCCCACAACAGAAGTAAGACTCACCGGCCTATAATTCCCTGGAAAGTCTCTCTTCCCCTTCTTGAACAATGGGACCACATTCGCTATCCTCCAGTCTTCCGGAACTATACCCGTAACCAACGACGACCTGAAGATCAGAGCCAGAGGCTCTGCAATCGCCTCTCTTGCCTCCCAGAGAATCCTAGGGTAAATCCCGTCCGGCCCAGGGGACTTATCTAACTTCAAACCCTCAAGAATATCTAGCACATCCTCCTTATCTACTTCAATACTTTCCAGTTTGCAACCCTGTACCTCAGTGTTCTCCACAACTACATTTACATCTCCTGCGTGAATACCGAAGAGAAATATTTGTTCAGTGCCTCTCCAATCTCTTCAGGCTCCACGCACAACTTCCCACTGCTGTCTCTGACTGGCCCTAATCTTGCCCTAACCAATCTTCTATTCTTAACATATCTAAAGAAAGCTTTAGGATTCTCCTTAATCCTATCAGCCAAAGTCTTCTCGTGTCCCCTTTTAGCTCTCCTCAACTCACTCTTTAGCTCCCTCCTGGCTAATCTATAGCTATCCATTGCACTAACTGAGCCTTCAAGCCTCATCCTGACATAAGCCTCCTTTTTCCTTTTAACCAGCGAATTAACTTTTTTAGTACACCGTGGTTCCCTTACTCGACCATTTCCTCCTTGCCTGACAGGGACATACTTATCAAGGACTCGCAGTAGCTGCTCCTTGAATAAGCTCCACATTTCAGATGTTCCCAGTCCCTGTAGTTTCCTAGTCCAATCTATGCACCCTAATTCCCTCCTTATGGCCTCATAATTACCCTTCCCCCAGCTATAACTACTGCCCCCAGCTTCATGCCTATCCGTATCCATCACTAAGGTGAACGTAACCGAATTGTGGTCACTATCACCAAAATGTTCACTAACTTCCAAGCCTAACACCTGGTCTGGCTCATTGCCCAGCACCAAATCCAATGTAGCCTCACCTCTAGTTGGCCTATCTACATACTGAGTCAAAAAACCTTCCTGCACACTTTGTACAAAAACTGACCCCTCTAACGAGCTAGAGCGATAGCTATTCCAATCAATATTAGTAAAGTTAAAGTCCCCCATAACAATTACCCTATTACTTTCACTCCTGTCCAGGATCGACTTTGCAATCCTTTCCTCTACCTCTGTGGAGCTTTTAGGAGGTCTATAAAAGACTCCCAACAGGGTGACCTCTCCTCTCCTGTTTCTAATCTCAGCCCATACTACCTCAACAGACAAGTCCTCATCAAGGTTGCAGGAGCTGGGACTCTTCTCCCTGGAGAGACGTAGGTTGAGAGGCGACCTGATAGAGGTTTATAAAATGTTGAAAGGAATAGATAGGGTGGACTCTCAGAGACTATTTCCCCGAGCTGAAATGGTCACTACGAGAGGACACAGATTTAAGGTGCAGGGAAGCAAATACAAAGGAGATGTCAGGGGTAGGTTTTTCACTCAGAGGGTGGTGAGTGAATGGAACCGACTGCCGTCGGAGGTTGTTGAGGCAAACTCACTGGGGTCTTTTAAGAGACTTCTGGATGAGTATATGGAAAAGAATAGGATAGGGGGTTATAGATAGGTCTGTGGATTGGTAGATGTGATCTGCGCAACTCGTGGGCCGAAGGGCCTGTTTGTGCTGTAGTGTTCTATGTTCTATATCTGAAGAGCGTACAGCCATTTCTGTGTGGGCAGTCCAGCGTTCAGTTATAATGCTGCCTCAGTCCGGTTTGACTTTAGAGATAGGTACAGTATGGGGAATATATACACAACCTCTCCTTCTCCCAGCCACTCTGGAGCAGCTCAGATCAGTACTGCAGTACTGGTGAACACCACTGGGTGTCAATGGTCATTCATCATCCTGTGTTGTCTGTACACTGTCCTGTGTCTCACAACACACTCTCACTCAATTCCATCTCTCTCCCAAACTCCAGCACTGAGTTACAAGCTCAGCATTCTGCTGCTCCAATCTGTCACTATTCTTCATCTTTAAAAGAATCCCCTGTCTCTGGACTGAGAAGAAGGGACAGTTGAATCACCTGGAAGTGTTTATTGAGAACAGTGCTGAAGATGTTTTACTCTGTATCTAACCCCGTGCTGTCCCTGTCCTGGGAGTGTTTGATGGGGGGACAGTGTAGAGGGAGCTTTACTCTGTATCTAATCCTGTGCTGTACCTGTCCTGGGAGTGTTTGATGGAGGGACAGTGTAGAGGGAGCTTTACTCTGTATCTAACCCCGTGCTGTACCTGTCCTGGGAGTGTTTGATGGGGGGACAGTGTAGAGGGAGCTTTACTCTGTATCTAACCCCGTGCTGTACCTGTCCTGGGAGTGTTTGATGGGGGGACAGTGTAGAGGGAGCTTTACTCTGTATCTAACCCCGTGCTGTACCTGTCCTGGGAGTGTTTGATGGGGGACAGTGTAGAGGGAGCTTTACTCTGTATCTAACTCCGTGCTGTACCTGTCCTGGGAGTGTTTGATGGGGGACAGTGTAGAGGGAGCTTTACTCTGTATCTAACCCCGTGCTGTACCTGTCCTGGGAGTGTTTGATGGGGGACAGTGTAGAGGGAGCTTTACTCTGTATCTAACCCCATGCTTTTCATATCTCAAAACCCCCTCTCTCTCCTCCCACCCTTTCCCCTCTCTCTTGCTTTCTCACACACCTTCCCTGCCTCTACTTCTACATCCCTCGCTCCTTGCTCTGCTCTTTTTTTCCACACCCCACTCTTCCCCAACCCTTCTGTTCCCCCCCCGCGTGTCCCTCTCACTCCCCATCGCAGGGTAACCCAGCACGCTGGCGAGATTTCCACTCAGCGACAGTAATGGGCAGTCGGATGTATGTGTTTGGAGGCCGCGCAGATCGATTTGGCCCGTTCCATTCCAACAATGAGATCTACTGTAACCGTATCAAAGTGTTCGATACGGAGACCAATCACTGGCTGGATTCTCCCACCACCCAACTTCTCCCAGAGGGCAGGAGGAGTCACTCTGCATGTAAGTAACCTCGGGGTGAGAGGCGGTGCGATTAATGAGAGCAGTGAGAGTACTGGATTGATATTGGGAGCTTGATCCAGAGTTCCATTCCCACCCCATCTCTCCGTTATTGTTTATTAATTACAAAGGGGATATAGGGAACAGGTAGGGAGGTGGATTTGAGACCAATGAGAGATCAGCTAAGGTCTGATTGAATGACGGAGCAGGCTCAAGGGGCTGAATTTGCACCTCCTGTAGTATGTACGAGGTGAGGGACACCAGTAGTGTTCCTGCTGATTATACCTGCAGGAAGTGTGCACATTTGCAGCTCCTTGAGGATCGTGTTAAGAAGCTGGAGCTCGAATTCGAGGAACTCCGGATAATTCGGGAGGTTGAGGCGGATATTGGCAGGAGTTACGAAGAGATAGTCACTCCTGAAAGAGATTCTTCGGTAACTATTAGGAGGAGGGGTAAGAAGCAATCGGGTAGACAATCCCCCGGGGCTGTTCCCCTCCAAAATAAGTTTTCTGTCCTGGAGGCTACAGTTGAGGAAGAATCAACTGGAGATAGCCAAAGGGAGCAGGTCTCTGGGGGTGAGCCTGCTGTGAATGCTCAGGTGGGAAGAGATTGGGCTTAGTAATTGGAGACTCCATAGTTAGGGGGACAGATTGGAGAGTAAATAGTAATAAAAGGGACTCAGGGCTGGTGTGTTGCCTCCCAGGGGCTGGGGTCCAGGATGTCGCAGATCGGGTTTTCAAGATTCTTAAGGGAGAGGGGAGTCAGCCCCATGTCATAGTTCATGTGGGGACACATGATATAGATAGGACAAGGGAAGGGGATATTAATATCATTGTATGATATTAATTATATAAGATGATTAGAGGTTTAAATAGGGTGGACAGTGATAGCCTTTTACCTCGGATGGAGAAAGCTAGCACGAGGGGACATAGCTTTAAATTAAGGGCTGGTAGTTATAGGACGGATATCAGAGGCAGGTTCTTTACCCAGAGGGTGGTCAGGGTATGGAATGCCCTGCCTGCAGCTGTTGTAGATGCGCCAAGTTTGGTGGCGTTTAAGAGGTTAGTAGATAAGTTTATGGATGAAAAGGGAATGGTTTAGGTTAGAGGGTCATTGCTTTTTCTTAATTGGTCGGCACATCATCGAGGGCTGAAGGGCCTGTTCTGCGCTGTAATGTTCTATGTTCTACTTCTGCTCCTAATTCTGATGTTCCTGTGTTTTATGTAAATGATATAAATGAGTTTGTGGAGAATGGGAAGCAAGTTTGCCAATGTCATCGAGATTAGTAGGGCGGTTAATAGTGAAGAAGATGTTTATGTGTTACAGGAAGATATAGATGGGTTGTTCTGATAGGCAGATGGAATTTAACCCTGATAACTGCAAAGTGATGGACTTTGGATATAGCTTGTGATGGAGCAGTCTACCTCAACATCTTTGATATTTCAATAAGGTCTTCTAAACTTGCAGGAATACTGACCCAGACTATTTAGTGTGTCTTGTTAGGAGAACCCTGTCATCCTGGGAATTAGCCTGCTGAATCCCCATTGGACTGCCTGCAATATTACTGTGTCCTTTTTTCAGGTTGCAGTATTCCAGGTGAGGCCTCACCAACACCCTGTACAATTACAACTAAACCTCCCCTATTTTAAACCCCAACCCCTTTACAATAAAGGCCAAAATGTCATTTACCTTTCGAACTTCTTGTTGGACTTGCTTACTAGCTTTTTGTGATTCATGCACCAGAACACCCAAGACAAGAGAAATCAAAGCCAGGTTATTATTTAAATAGAGACTACAGATGAGTGAAGTACAAAGTGCGTGATTATCCTTTGGTTCATGTTAAACTTCATTTGCTCAATTTTCACCCAGTCACCCAATCTATCTCGAACCCATAGCAGAATTAAAATATTCTTATCACAGCCTGCCCTTCCACCAACCCTCATATCGGCAAATTCAGAAACCTTACATTCTGTTCCTTCCTCCAGCTCATTAATGCAAACAGTGAACAATTGTGCCACAAGAACTGATCCTTGCAGTGCTCCACTCATTACATCTTTCTGGAAAGGCAGCACAGTGGTTAGCACTGCTGCTTCACAGGTTCACTTCCAACCTCAGGTGACCATGGAGTTTGTATGTTTTTCCTCTGTCTGCGTGAGTTCATTTTGGGTGCTCCAGTTTCCTCCCACACTCCGAAAGACATGTGGGTTAGGTGGATTGGCCATGCTAAAAATTGCCTGTTGTTGTCAGGAGGATTGGCAGGATAAATATGTGGGATAAATCTGTACTGTATGGGTTCCATGGTTCCAACTCGGTTTTCTATCTGACATTCTGTTTTCAATATATGCTAATATACTTCCTCTAATTCCTCCAAACTCCGTGTCCTGGGCCTCAGCACCTCCCTCTGGGACTGGATCCTGAACTTCCTAACTCACAGACCACAATCAGTAAGGAAAGGCAACAACACCTCCTCCATGATCATCCTCAAACCCAGTGCCCCACAAGGCTGTGTTCTCAGCCCCCTACTATACTCCTTATATACCTACAACTGTACGGCCAAATTCCCCTCCAATTCAATGTTCAAGTTTGCTGACGACACCACTGTAGTGGGTCAGATCTCAAACAACGATGAGACAGAGTACAGGAATGAGATCGAGAATATGGTGAACTGGTGCAGCAATAATAATCTCTCCCTCAATGTCAACAAATCAAAGGAGATTGTCATCAATTTCAGGAAGTTTAAAGGAGAACATGCCTCTGTCTACATCAATGGGGATGAAGTAGAAAGGGTTGAAGCTTCAGGTTTTTAGGTGTCCAGATCACCAACAACTTGTCCTGCTCCCCCCATGCTGACACTATAAGAAAGCCCCACCAATGCCTCTACCTTCTTAGAAGACTCGGGAAATTTGGCATGTCAGCTACAACTTTCACCAACTTTTACAGATGCCCCACAGAAAGCATTCTTTCTGGTTGTATCACAGCTCGGTCTGGGCTCCTGCTCTGTCCAAAACAGCAAGGAACTACAAAAGGTCATGAATGTAGCCCAACTTATCATGCAAACCAGCCTCCCATCTATTGACACTGTCCACACTTCCTGTTGCCTCGGCAAAGCAGCCAGTATAATTAAGGACCCCACGCACCCTGGACATTCTCTCTTGCACCTTCTTCCATCAGGAAAAGATACAAAAGTCTGAGATCACGTACCAACTGACACAAGAACAGCTTCTTCCCTGCTGCTGTCACACTTTTGAATGGACCTACCTCGCACGAAGTTGATCTTTCTCTACACCCTAACTATGACCGTGACACTACATTCTGCACTCTCTCCTTTCTTTTACTATGAAGGGTATGCTTTGTCTGTATAATGCGCAGGAAACAATACTTTTCATTGTATCCCAATACATGTGACAATAAATCAATCAAACCAGGTTCACCGCTGCTCTTCCCGACTGCCCCCATGTTACATTGGGTGTACAATCGTGCTGCTGCTCTTCCCCACTGTCCCCACGTTACATTGGGTGTACAATCGTGCTGCTGCTCTTCCCCACTGTCCCCACGTTACATTGGGTGTACAATCATAGAACATAGAACATAGAACATTACAGCACAGAACAGGCCCTTCAGCCTTCGATGTTGTGCCGACCAAAATAAAAAGCAATGCCCCTCCAAACTAAACCATTCCCTTCTCTTCCATATACTTATCAATTAACCTCTTAAACGCCACCAAACTTGGCGCATCTACAACAGCTGCAGGCAGGGCATTCCACTCCCTAATCACTCTTTGAGTAAAGAACCTACCTCTGATATCCGTCCTATAACTCATACCCCTTAATTTAAAGCTGTGTCCCCTCGTGCTAGCTTTCTCCATCCTAGGAAAAAGGCTATCACTGTCCACCCTATCTAAACCTCTAATCATCTTATATGCTTCAATAAGATCCCCTCTTTGCCGCCTCCTTTCTAACGAAAACAACCTCAAATCCTTCAACCTCTCTTCATAGGACCTGCCCTCCATACCAGGCAACATCCTGGTAAACCTCCTCTGTACCCTCTCCAATGCCTCCACATCTTTCTTATAATGTGGCGACCAGAACTGCACACAATACTCCAAGTGCGGCCGCACTAGAGTTTTGTACAGTTGCAACATGATGCTGCGGCTCCTAAATTCAATCCCCCTACCAATAAAAGCTAAGACTCCATATGCCTTCTTAACAACTTTATCCACTTGACTGCCTACTTTCAGGGATCTATTGACACATACACCAAGATCCTTCTGTTCCTCAACACTATTAAGAGCCCTACCATTAGCCCTATACTCTACACATTTATTGTTCCTGCCAAAGTGCATTACCTCACACTTTTCCACATTAAACTCCATTTGCCACCTCTCGGCCCAGCTCTGCAACTTGTCCAAGTCACTCTGTAAACTATAACACCCCTCTTCACTATCTACCACTCCACCAACTTTAGTATCATCTGCAAATTTACTGATCCATCCCTCAATACCCTCATCCAGATCATTTATAAAAATTACAAACAGCAGGGGCCCCAAAACAGACCCCTGAGGCACACCACTCGTCACCGAACTCCACGATGAATATCTCCCATCACCCATGTTACATTGGGTGTACAATCGTGCTGCTGCTCTTCCCCACTGTTCCCACGTTACATTGGGTGTACAATCGTGCTTTTGCTCTTCCCCACTGTTCCCACGTTACATTGGGTGTACAGCCTTACTGCTGCTCTTCCCCACTGTCCCCATTTTACATTGGGTGTACAATCGTGCTGCTGCTCTTCCCCACTGCCCCCATGTTACATTGGGTGTACAGCCTTACTGCTGCTCTTCCCCACTGTCCCCACGTTACATTGGGTGTCCAATCGTGCTGCTGCTCTTCCCCATTGCCCCCATGTTACATTGGGTGTACAGCCTCACTGCTGCTCTTCCCCACTGTTCCCACGTTACGTTGGTTATACAATCGTGCTGCTGCTCTTCCCCACTGTCCCCATGTTACATTGGGAGTACAATCGTGCTGCTGCTCTTCCCCACTGTCCCCATGTTACATTGGGTGTACAATCGTGCTGCTGCTCTTCCCCACTGTCCCCATGTTACATTGGGTGTACAATCGTGCTGCTGCTCTTCCCCACTGTCCCCATGTTACATTGGGTGTACAATCGTGCTGCTGCTCTTCCCCACTGTCCCCATGTTACATTGGGTGTACAATCGTGCTGCTGCTCTTCCCCACTGCCCCCATGTTACATTGGGTGTACAATCGTGCTGCTGCTCTTCCCCACTGTTCCGACGTTACATTGGGTGTACAGCCTCACTGCTACTCTTCCCCACTGTCCCCACGTTACATTGGGTATACAATCGTGCTGCTGCTCTTCCCCACTGTCCCCATGTTACATTGGGTGTACAATCGTGCTGCTGCTCTTCCCCACTGTCCCCACGTTACATTGGGTGTACAATCGTGCTGCTGCTCTTCCCCACTGTCCCCATGTTACATTGGGTGTACAGCCTTACTGCTGCTCTTCCCCACTGCCCCCATGTTACATTGGGTGTACAATCGTGCTGCTGCTCTTCCCCACTGTTCCGACGTTACATTGGGTGTACAGCCTCACTGCTACTCTTCCCCACTGTCCCCACGTTACATTGGGTGTACAATCGTGCTGCTGTTCTTCCCCACTGCCCCACGTTACATTGGGTGTACAATCGTGCTGCTGCTCTTCCTCACTGCCCCCACGTTACATTGGGTGTACAATCGTGCTGCTGCTCTTCCCCACTGTCCCCACGTTACATTGGGTGTACAATCGTGCTGCTGCTCTTCCCCACTGCCCCCATGTTACATTGGGTGTACAATCGTGCTGCTGCTCTTCCCCACTGTCCCCATGTTACATTGGGTGTACAGCCTTACTGCTGCTCTTCCCCACTGTCCCCATGTTACATTGGGTGTACAATCGTGCTGCTGCTCTTCCCCACTGCCCCCATGTTACATTGGGTGTACAATCGTGCTGCTGCTCTTCCCCACTGTTCCGACGTTACATTGGGTGTACAACCTCACTGCTACTCTTCCCCACTGCCCCCACGTTACATTGGGTATACAATCGTGCTGCTGCTCTTCCCCTCTGTCCCCATGTTACATTGGGTGTACAATCGTGCTGCTGCTCTTCCCCACTGTTCCCACGTTACATTGGGTGTACAATCGTGCTGCTGCTCTTCCCCACTGTTCCCACGTTACATTGGGTGTACAATCGTGCTGCTGCTCTTCCCCACTGTCCCCACGTTACATTGGGTGTACAATCGTGCTGCTGCTCTTCCCCACTGTTCCACGTTACATTGGGTGTACAATCGTGCTGCTGCTCTTCCCCACTCCACGTTACATTGGGTGTACAATCGTGCTGCTGCTCTTCCCCACTGTCCCCACGTTACATTGGGTGTACAGTCTTACTGCTGCTCTTCCCCACTGTCCCCACGTTACATGGGTGTACAATCGTGCTGCTGCTCTTCCCCACTGTCCCAGTTACATTGGGTGTACAATCGTGCTGCTGCTCTTCCCCACTGTCCCCATGTTAATTGGTTACATCTGCTGGCTCTCCCCACTGCCCCGTTACATTGGTGTACAGCCTTACTGCTGCTCTTCCCCACTGTCCCCAGTTACATTGGGTGTACAATCGTGCTGCTGCTCTTCCCCACTGTCCCCATGTTACATTGGGTGTACAATCGTGCTGCTGCTCTTCCCCACTGTCCCCAGTTACATTGGTATACAATCGTGCTGCTGCTCTTCCCCACTGTTCCCATGTTACATTGGGGTACAATCGTGCTGCTGCTCTTCCCCACTGTCCCCACGTTACATTGGGTGTACAATCGTGCTGCTGCTCTTCCCCACTGTCCCCATGTTACATTGGGTGTACAGCCTTACTGCCGCTCTCCCCACTGCCCCCATGTTACATTGGGTGTACAATTGTGCTGCTGCTCTTCCCCACTGTTCCGACGTTACATGGGTGTACAGCCTCACTGCTACTCTTCCCCATTGCCCCCACGTTACATTGGGTATACAATCGTGCTGCTGCTCTTCCCCACTGCCCCCACGTTACATTGGGTATACAATCGTGCTGCTGCTCTCCCCCACTGCCCCCAATATACATTGTGTATACAATCGTGCTGCTGCTCTTCCCCACTGTCCCCATGTTACATTGGGTATACAATCGTGCTGCTGCTCTTCCCCACTGTCCCCATGTTACATTGGGTGTACAGCCTTACTGCTGCTCTTCCCCACTGTCCCCACGTTACCTTTGGTGTACAATCGTGCTGCTGCTCTTCCCCACTGTTCCCACGTTACATTGGGTGTACAATCGTGCTGCTGCTCTTCCCCACTGTCCCCATGTTACATTGGGTATACAATCGTGCTGCTGCTCTTCCCCACTGCCCCCATGTTACATTGGGTGTACAATCGTGCTGCTGCTCTTCCCCACTGTTCCCATGTTACATTGGGTGTACAGCCTTACTGCTGCTCTTCCCCACTGCCCCCATGTTACATTGGGTGTACAATCGTGCTGCTGCTCTTCCCCACTGTTCCGACGTTATATTGGGTGTACAGCCTCACTGCTGCTCTTCCCCACTGCCCCCACGTTACATTGGGTATACAATCGTGCTGCTGCTCTTCCCCACTGTCCCCACGTTACATTGGGTATACAATCGTGCTGCTGCTCTTCCCCACTGCCCCACGTTACTTTGGGTATACATCGTGCTGCTGCTCTCCCCACTGTCCCCATGTTACATTGGGTGTACAGCCTTACTGCTGCTCTTCCCCACTGTCCCCACGTTACATTGGGGTTACAATCGTGCTGCTGCTCTTCCCCACTGTTCCCACGTTACATTGGGTGTACAATCGTGCTGCTGCTCTTCCCCACTGTTCCCACGTTACATTGGGTGTACAATCTTGCTGCTGCTCTTCCCCACTGTTCCCATGTTACATTGGGTGTACAATCGTGCTGCTGCTCTTCCCCACTGTCCCCACGTTACATTGGGTATACAATCGTGCTACTGCTCTTCCCCACTGTTCCCATGTTACATTGGGTGTACAATCGTGCTGCTGCTCTTCCCCACTGTCCCAATGTTACATTGGGTGTACAATCGTGCTGCTGCTCTTCCCCACTGTTCCCATGTTACATTGGGTGTACAATCGTGCTGCTGCTCTTCCCCACTGTTCCCATGTTACATTGGGTGTACAATCGTGCTGCTGCTCTTCCCCACTGTTCCCACGTTACATTGGGTGTACAGCCTTGCTGCTGCTCTTCCTGGTGTCCCAGCTCAGAGCCAGCTGGTCCTAAGACTTTACTTGGCGGGTTGGTTCCTTGTGTGGGATGCCGGAGTGAAGTCACTCAGTCCATCATGCTGCCTATTGCCCTGTTCTAACCTCTTCTCTTCCTTCCCTGCAGTTACCTACAACAGTGAACTGTACATATTTGGTGGGTACAATGCAAGATTAGACCGACACTTTAATGACCTGTGGAAATACAGTCCTGGTAAGTCAGCAATTCTCTGCCAGCTCACGTTTTATATTTCATCGTGGGATGTGAGTGCTGCTGGCTAGGCCAGCAGTTGCTGCTCTTGTGGTTTTAATTATTTGAGCAGGAATAGTGTCTTAAAGTTTCAGAGTTTGAGTTTATTTACAGAGGGTGAACCTCACAGTTAACACCTTTTATCATCCAACATCCATTGCACACACAATCTCTCTCTTCATTTCTGGGAAAGCTTTTATTATACATCAATCCAGGACTGACTGGGGGGATTCCCAGTGGGACAAGAAGACTATTCGGTGATTCCCAGTGGGGCAGGGATGTGAGATAGTTTAAACTTGAGTTTGGACAAAGCTCACCACAACATTGAGGGCCAAAGGGACTGTACTGTACTGGACTGTTCTATGTTTCTAAATTCCCAATGGGATAGGGAATGACTGTAGGGATATTCCCAGTGGGATGGAAATGCCTGCAGGGAGATTCCCAGTGGGATTGGGAATGACTGTAGGGAGATTTCCAGTGGGATTGGGAATGACTATAGGGAGATTCCCAGTGGGATGGGGAATGACTGTAGGGAGATTTCCAGTGGGATGGGGAATGACTGCAGGGAGATTCCCAGTGGGATGGAGAATGACTGTAGAGAGATTCCCAGTGGGGTGGGGAATGACTGTAGGGAGATTTCCAGTGGGGTGGGGAATGACTGTAGGGAGATTTCCAGTGGGATTGGGAATGACTGTAGGGAGATTCCCACTGGGATGGGGAATGACTGTAGGGAGATTCCCAGTGGGATAGAACATAAAACATTACAGCGCAGAACAGGCCCTTCGGCCTTCGATGTTGCGCCGACCAATTAAGAAAAAGCAGTGACCCTCTAACCTAAACCATTCCCTTTTTGTCCGTAAACTTATCTACTGACCTCTTAAACGCCACCAAACTTGGCGCATCTCCAACTGCAGCAGACAGGGCATTCCATACCCTTACGACCCTCTGGGTAAAGAACCTACCTCTGATATCCGTCCTATAACTACCACCCCTCAATTTAAAGCTGTGTCCCCTCGTGCTAGCTTTCTCCATCCGAGGAAAAAGGCTATCACTGTCCACCCTCTAAACCTCTAATCATCTTATATGTTTCAATAAGGTCTCCTCTTAGTCACCTTCTTTCCAACGAAAACAACCTCAAATCCCTCAGCCTCTCTTCATAAGACCTGCCCTCCATACCAGGCAACATCATGGTAAACCTCCTCTGTACCCTCTCCAATGCCTCCACATCTTTCTTATAATGTGGGGATCAGAACTGTACACAATACTCCAAGTGCGGCCGCACTAGAGTTTTGTACAGTTGCAACATGACGTTGCGGCTCCGAAATTCAATCCCCCTACCAATAAAAGCTAAGACTCCATATGCCTTCTTACAAACCTTATCGACTTGACTGCCTACTTTCAGGGATCTATGCACATATACACCAAGATCCCTCTGTTCATCAACACTATTAAGAATCCTACCATTAGCCCTATACTCTACACATTTATTATTCCTGCCATAGTGCATTACCTCACACTTTTCACATTAAACTCCATTTGCCACCTCTCGGCCCAGCTCTGCAACTTGTCCAAGTCTCTCTGCAAACTATAACACCCCTCTTCACTATCTACCACTCCACCGACTTTAGTGTCATCTGCAAATTTACTAATCCATCCTTCAATACCCTCATCCAGATCATTTATAAAAATTACAAACAGCAGGGGCCCCAAAACAGATCTCTGAGGTACACCACTTGTAACCGAACTCCACGATGAATATCTTCCATCAACCACCACCCTCTGTCTTCTATCTGCTAGCCAATTCCTAACCCAATTAGCTAAATCACCCTCTATCCCATACATCTGCATTTTCTGCAGAAGTCTTCCATGGGCCACTTATCAAACGCCTTACTAAAGTCCATATATACCACATCAACCGCCTTACCCCCATCCACCTCTTTGGTCACTTTTTCAAAAAACTCAATGAGGTTAGTAAGGCACGACCTACCCTTCACAAAACCATGCTGACTATCCCCAATCAATTCATTTCTCTCTAAATAACTATAAATCCTATCCCTAATAATTCTTTCAATACTTTGCCCACAACAGAAGTAAGACTCACCGGTCTATAATTCCCAGGAAAGTCTCTATTCCCCTTCTTGAACAATGGGACCACATTCGCTATCCTCCAGTCTTCCGGCACTATACCTGTAACCAACGACGACCTGAAGATCAGAGCCAGAGGCTCTGCAATCGCCTCTCTTGCCTCCCAGAGAATCCTAGGGTAAATCCCGTCCGGCCCAGGGGACTTATCTAACTTCAAACCCTCAAGAATATCTAGCACATCCTCCCTATCTACTTCAATACTTTCCAGTTTGCAACCCTGTACCTCAGTGTTCTCCACAACTACATTTACATCTCCCTGCGTGAATACCGAAGAGAAATATTTATTCAGTGCCTCTCCAATCTCTTCAGGCTCCACGCACAACTTCCCACTGCTGTCTCTGACTGGCCCTAATCTTGCCCTAACCAATCTTCTATTCTTAACATATCTAAAGAAAGCTTTAGGATTCTCCTTGATCCTATCAGCCAAAGTCTTCTCGTGTCCCCTTTTAGCTCTCCTCAACTCACTCTTTAGCTCCCTCCTGGCTAATCTATAGCTATCCATTGCACTAACTGAGCCTTCAAGCCTCATCCTGACATAAGCCTCCTTTTTCCTTTTAACCAGCGAATTAACTTTTTTCGTACACCAAGGCTCCCTTACTCGACCATTTCCTCCTTGCCTGACAGGGACATACTTATCAAGGACTCGCAGCAGCTGCTCCTTGAATAAGCTCCACATTCCAGATGTTCCCAGTCCCTGTAGTTTCCTAGTCCAATCTATGCACCCTAATTCCCTCCTGATGGCCTCATAATTACCCTTCCCCCAGCTATAACTACTGCCCCCAGCTTCATGCCTATCCCTATCCATCACTAAGGTGAACGTAACCGAATTGTGGTCACTATCACCAAAATGTTCACCAACTTCCAAGCCTAACACCTGGTCTGGCTCATTGCCCAGCACCAAATCCAATGTAGCCTCACCTCTAGTTGGCCTATCTACATACTGAGTCAAAAAACCTTCCTGCACACTTTGTACAAAAACTGACCCCTCTAACGAGCTAGAGCTATAGCTATTCCAATCAATATTAGTAAAGTTAAAGTCCCCCATAACAATTACCCTATTGCTTTCACTCCTGTCCAGGATCGACTTTGCAATCCTTTCCTCTACCTCTCTAGAACTTTTAGGAGGTCTATAAAAGACTCCCAACAGGGTGACCTCTCCTCTCCTGTTTCTAATCTCAGCCCATACTACCTCAACAGACAAGTCCTCATCAAACTTCCTTTCTGTCACTGTGTTACAGTCTTTGACTAATAATGCCACTCCTCCCCCCCTTCTACCTCCTTCTCTGCTCTGCCTGAAGCATTTGAACCCCGGAACCTGCAACAACCATTCCTGTCCCTGCTCTATCCATGTCTCTGAAATGGCCACAACATCAAAGATGGGGAATGACTGTAGGGAGATTCCCAGTGGGATGGGAATGACTGTAGGGAGATTCCCAGTGGGATGGGAATGACTGAAGGGAGATTCCCAGTGGGATGGGGAAGGACTGTAGGGAGATTCCCAGTGGGATGGGAATGACTGTAGGGAGATTCCCAGTGGGATGGGAATGACTGAAGGGAGATTCCCAGTGGGATGGGGAATGACTGTAGGGAGTGTTGACGTTGTGCCAGTTGTGTGTGTTGCTGTTGTTGGTGAGGGGGGACAGACCTGAATCCCAGTGTTTGATCCACTCCAGATCCTAGGCTTCCTCTGGATGGACAGCACTTTGTCCAGCTTTCTCAGTGGTGATGAGGTGAAAGTTTCCCTGTGTCATGGTTCAGAGATTCGTGTCCTGTTTTGTAGCCTGTCTAACAGGCAGTAATATCCATCAACTGGAGAGATAGTCCTGGCTTCTCATTCATTGTGGCTCTGATGGGCTGTTTCCCTTACAGAGTCCTCAACGTGGAGAAAGGTGGAGCCCAAGGGCAAAGGGCCCTGCCCTCGGCGGAGGCAGTGTTGCTGTATGGTCGGAGATAAAATAATCCTGTTTGGAGGAACCAGGTCAGTGTGTGTGAGTTCCTATCTGTGTCTCTGTGGGATACTCTGAAAGTGAAACCACTGGTGTGCTTTCTATGGTAACAAATCATGGGCAGTGATAGTGTTTCGCAGAGCTAATCTCAGCTGAAGTTGCCCAGTATCTCTAGTAGTGAAAGTGAGGAATGAAAGAGTCAATCAGAGACACCACAATCACACAGTGTAACTGAGAGACAGCAAAACTTCCAGGTACTTCAGCAGGAGGACATAGTACAATAGACAGTCAATAGGAAGTGGTTCCTGATTTACATCCAGTGTCCTCTGCTCCAGGAGAAGATGGAGGACATTCATAAGACACAGTAGCAGAATTGGGCCATTCAGCCCATCGAATCTGCTCTGACATTCAATCGTTGCTGATAAGTTTTTTCAACTCCATTCTCCCATCTTTTCCCCATTACCTTTGACCCCCTTACCAATCAAGAAACTATTTGTCTCTGAATTAAATACACAGGTACTCAACACACTCCTGCAGCCACATTGTCACATATATTGAGGTACAGTGAAAAATATTGTTTCTTGCGTGCTTAACAAAGCATACAGTTCATAGAGAACTTTGTAGAGAAGGAAAGGAGAGAGTGTAGAGCGTAGTGTTACAGTCACAGCTAGGGTGTAGAGAAAAACCAACTTAGTACAAAGTAGGTCCATTCAAAAGTCTGATAGCAGCAGGTAAGAAGTTGTTCTTGAGTCAATTAATAGGTGACCTCAGACTATTGTATCTTTTTTCTGATGGAAGAAGGTGGAAGAGAGAATATCCGGATGGTGAGAGAGCATTACATGTCCTGCTACCTTCAGAGACTTATAAATATTCACTGCAATGTCTGTACTTCTCAGTGTCTTCCCATTTATTGGTTATCTTCTTGTTCTGTTTCCCCAATGCATTATCTCACATTTCTCCACATTGACCTGTATTTGCTAATTCTTTGCCCATTGATATCTTCCTGCAGTCTACACCTATCCTCCTCACTATCAACCATACGGCTAATTTTTATATTTTTTTTTTAAGCAACACAGCACGGGAAACAGGCCCTTCGGCCCAACGAGCCCGCGCCGCCGTCATACTATATAGTAGCAAATACATTATCCTATTTTAATATTCCTATATAATAATATATATATTATTCCTAATATGGAAAATTTTCACCATAGGACAATTTGTTTCCCAATCAGCCTAAGAGTGAATTTTTGGGCTGTGGGAGGAAACCGGAGTGCCCGGAGAAAACCCACGCTACCACGGGGAGAACGCGCAAACTCCCGCAGACACCGGCCCAATTCCAAGTGTCTGCACAGCCACATCGATAGTCTCTGAGCTGTCATGGTGCCCTTCAGATGGTCCACATAAAGCACTCATTTACGACATGAGGTACCAGGCAACCCATGAATCAACATCCAAGAGCTGTACCCGCACCACCTGCCGAATGCATGCTCAAAGTATGGACCGAATTACCTGTGGAAAAAAGCCGTAGTTAAACAGTCCTAATATATCCCTCTATCTGCATACCGCTCATGTGGCTGTCCAAGAGACCCTTAAACAGCCCCAGCGTGTCTGCTCCCACCACCTTACTCGGCAGTGCATTCCACACCCCCACTACCCTTTGTGTGAAAAACTGCCCTCTAATATTCGTCCTATACATAGCCCCCCTCACCCTATGGCCATCACCTTTAAACTTCTTAATCCTACCCCTTTGTAGTTCAGTCTAAATCATATACATACTGCAAAAAGCAAGCGATCTAGCCCAGCCCAATAGAATCCTTCCAGCACAGAGTCCTCTGATCACCAAAGTTAAAAGTTTATTTATTAGTCATATGTAAGGCTTACATTAACACTGCAATGAAGTTACTGTCTGCTGCCTGTTTGGGTCAATGCATCTTTGGGAATGTAGGAGGAAACCAGAGCACCCAGAGGAAACCCACGCAGATACGGAGAGAATGTGCAAACTCCACGCAGTGACCCAAGCCGGGAATTGAACCCGGATTCTTGGTGCTATGAATGCTACCGTGCCATCCCAAAACAGCCAGAAACCATAACTCTTTGCTTCCTGCCACTCAGCCAGTTTTCGATTCACTTTATCCTTAAACCCACGGGTTCTGTTTTTCAAATGAGTCTGCGTGCTAGGACCTTTACAAAAGCCTTGTTAAAATCCACATCAATCCTCCATGTCACAAACCTGACTGAAGTTACGGTGCGGAATGTCTTGAATGAATCTGTGTTGACTATCCGGGATTAATTTATCTTTCAGAATTAAAATTTCTCCTGTCCCTCAGAGCATCATTACCCAGATGCTCAGTGTGTATATCTATCCCCTCCTCCCTTTTTAAACAACATCAGCCACCTCCCAATCCAGAGAGGATTGCAAGATGATGATCATTTCTGCTATTTTCTCGCTTGCTTCCCTGAGCAGCTTGCGATCTATTTCATCCAGGCCTGTAATTCCTGTAATGGACGGGAGTTACATGTGTGTTCTAGAGTCACCTGCCCCCATACATAGGATGTGGCAGCTAGATGCAAAGTCCCTGAGTCACTGCATCATACCTCAGTGTCAGGTGTACTATGCTCCCTCTCTCTATTTCTATAAAATGAATAGCAAAGCAGCATACTGTTTAAATAGAGATTGTAGAACTCTGAGGTACAGAGGGATCTAGGTGTCCTAGTACAGGAACCACATACAGCTACAGTAGGTGATCATGGCAAGAAATGAAATGTTGGTGTTTAATGTAAGGAGAATGGATTATAAAATTAGGGCCGTTTTTCTGCAGTGTAAAGGACTTGGTGAGGTTACATCTGGAATACCGTGGCTATCCTTGTTTGAAAAAGGATGTAATTGTTTTAGCAGCAGCTCAGGGAAGGTTCACTTCACTCATTCCTGGAATAAGGGTTCTGGGCTCTGAAGAAAGGTTCGGTAGGTTTGTACTGCTTGTAATTCAGTGTGCAAGGGAGAGGATCCTGAGAGTGAGTGCTGAGAGGAAGAGGATCCTGAGAGTGAGTGCTGAGAGGGAGAGGATCCTGAGAGTGAGTGCTGAGAGGGAGAGGATCCTGAGAGTGAGTGCTGAGAGGGAGAGGATCCTGAGAGTGAGTGCTGAGAGGGAGAGGATCCTGAGAGTGAGTGCTGAGAGGGAGAGGATCCTGAGAGTGAGTGCTGAGAGGGAGAGGATCCTGAGAGTGAGTGCTGAGAGGGAGAGGATCCTGAGAGTGAGTGCTGGAGGGAGAGGATCCTGAGAGTGAGTGCTGAGAGGGAGAGGATCCTGAGAGTGAGTGCTGAGAGGGAGAGGACCTGAGAGTGAGTGCTGAGAGGGAGAGGATCCTGAGAGTGAGTGCTGAGAGGGAGAGGATCCTGAGAGTGAGTGCTGTGAGGGTGAGGATCCTGAGAGTGAATGCTGAGAGGGAGAGGATCCTGAGAGTGAGTGCTGAGAGGGAGAGGATCCTGAGGTGAGTGCTGAGAGGGAGAGGATCCTGAGAGTGAGTGCTGAGAGGGAGAGGATCCTGAGAGTGAGTGCTGTGAGGGTGAGGATCCTGAGAGTGAGTGCTGTGAGGGAGAGGATCCTGAGAGTGAGTGCTGAGAGGGAGAGGATCCTGAGGGTGAGTGCTGAGAGGGTGAGGATCCTGAGGGTGAGTGCTGAGAGGGAGAGGATCCTGAGAGTGAGTGCTGAGAGGGAGAGGATCCTGAGAGTGAGTGCTGAGAGGGAGAGGATCCTGAGAGTGAGTGCTGAGAGGGAGAGGATCCTGAGAGTGAGTGCTGAGAGGGAGAGGACCCTGAGAGTGAGTGCTGAGAGGGTGAGGATCCTGAGAGTGAGTGCTGTGAGGGAGAGGATCCTGAGAGTGAGGATCCTGAGAGTGAGTGCTGAGAGGGAGAGGATCCTGAGAGTGAGTGCTGAGAGGGAGAGGATCCTGAGGTGAGTGCTGAGAGGGAGAGGATCCTGAGAGTGAGTGCTGAGAGGGAGAGGATCCTGAGAGTGAGTGCTGAGAGGGAGAGGATCCTGAGAGTGAGTGCTGAGGGTGAGGATCCTGAGAGTGGTGCTGAGAGGGAGAGGATCCTGAGAGTGAGTGCTGAGAGGGAGAGGATCCTGAGAGTGAAGTCTGAGAGTGAGTGCTGAGAGGGAGAGGATCCTGAGAGTGAGTGCTGAGAGGGAGAGGATCCTGAGAGTGAGTGCTGAGAGGGAGAGGATCCTGAGAGTGAGTGCTGAGAGGGAGAGGATCCTGAGAGTGAGTGCTGTGAGGGAGAGGATCCTGAGAGTGAGTGCTGTGAGGGAGAGGATCCTGAGAGTGAGTGCTGAGAGGGAGAGGATCCTGAGAGTGAGTGCTGAGAGGGAGAGGATCCTGAGAGTGAGTGCTGAGAGGGAGAGGATCCTGAGAGTGAGTGCTGAGAGGGAGAGGATCCTGAGAGTGAGTGCTGAGAGGGAGAGGATCCTGAGAGTGAGTGCTGAGAGGGAGAGGATCCTGAGAGTGAGTGCTGAGAGGGAGAGGATCCTGAGAGTGAGTGCTGAGAGGGAGAGGATCCTGAGAGTGAGTGCTGAGAGGGAGAGGATCCTGAGAGTGAGTGCTGAGAGGGAGAGGATCCTGAGAGTGAGTGCTGAGAGGGAGAGGATCCTGAGAGTGAGTGCTGAGAGGGAGAGGATCCTGAGAGTGAGTGCTGAGAGGGAGAGGATCCTGAGAGTGAGTGCTGAGAGGGAGAGGATCCTGAGAGTGAGTGCTGAGAGGGAGAGGATCCTGAGAGTGAGTGCTGAGAGGGTGTTTCTCCTTGTTGATGGGTCTAGAACTAGGGGACACAGTTTAAGAATGAGAGGTCTACTGGTTAAATACTGAGGCAAGGAGAGATGTTTTCTCTGAGGGAATTGTTAATCTATGGCATTCTCTTCCTCAGAGAGCTGTGAACAAAGAAAATTACAGCACACGAACAGGCCCTTTGACCCCTCCAAGCCTTCAGTGACCATGCTGACTGAATTAAAACTCCCTACTCTTTCGGGGACCATATCCCCCTATTCCATCCTATTCATGTCCTTGTCAAGACACCCCTTTAAAACTCACTATCATATCTGCTTCCACTACCTCCCTTGGCAGCGAGTTCCAGGTACTCACTACTCTGTGAGTGTGAAACTTGCCTCATACATTTCCTCTAAGCCTTACATAAGAACATAAGAAATAGGAGCAGGAGTCGGCCATCCAGCCCCTCGAGCCTGTTCCCCCCATTCAATAAGATCATGGCTGATCTGTAGTGAATCAGTTCCACTTTCCCGCTTTCTCCCCATAAACCTTAATTCCCTGTCTATCAGAAACCTATCTACCCGTGATTTAAATATATTCACCACTTCAATGGGCAGAGAATTCCAGAGACTCACCACCCTTTGAATGAAGAAGTTTCTCCTCAACTCCGATCTAAACTGCCCCCCCCCCTTATTTTGAGGCTGTGCCCTCTAGTTCTGCTATCCTTTCTAAACGGGAAGAATCTCTCTACCTCTACCCTATCCATCCCCTTCATTATCTTATACGTCTCTATAAGATCCCCCCTCAGCCTTCTAAACTCCAACGAGTACAGATCCAGTCTATTCAATCTCTCCTCATAGTCTAACCCCCTCATCTCCGCTAGCAGCCTGATGAACCTTCTCTGTACTCTTTCCAAGGCCAATATATCCTTTTGCAAATGCGGCGACCAAAACTGCACACAGTACTCCAGTTGCAGTCTCACCAGTGCCCTGTACAGTTGCAGCAAGACCTCCCTGCTTTTATATTCTATCCCCCTCGCAATAAAAACCAACATCCCATTCGCCTTCTTGATCACCTGCTGCATCTGCAGACTGTGTTTCTGCTATTCGTGCACAAGGACCCCCAGATCCCTCTGTAAGTAACATGCTCTGGTCGCCACATCCTTCGACCAGAACTGAACATTATATTCCAAGTGCAGCCTAACTAAGGTTCTATAAAGCTGCAACATGACTTAACATAGAACATAGAACAATACAGTACAAACAGGCCCTTCGGCCCACGAGTTGTGCTGATCATATCAGTACCGACCAGGCCATAAAACTACCTGTAACTCCCAATCCCATTAAATTCCATACACTCATCCAGAAGTCTCTTAAAAGACCCCGGCGAGTTCGCCTCTATCACCACTGATGACAACTGATTCCATTCACTCACCACCCTCTGAGTGAAAAACTTACCCCTAACATCTCCTTTGTATTTGCTCCCCAGCACCTTAAACCTGTGCCCTCTCGTAGCGAGCATTTCAGCTCTGGAAATAGCCTCCGAGAATCCGCCCTATCTATTCCTCTCAATATCTTATAAACCTCTATCAGGTCGCCTCTCAACCTTCGTCTCTCCAGGGAGAACAGTCCCAGCTCTCTCAACCTATCTTCATAAGGCCTGCCCCTAATCCAGGCAACATCCTTGTAAATCTCCTCTGCATCTCTCAATAGCTTCCACATCCTTCCTATAGTGAGGCAACCAGAACTGCACACAGTATTCCAAGTGGGGTCTGACAAGTGTCTTATAAAGTTGCAGCATTACCTCCCTACCCCTAAACTCAATCCCTCTATTAATGAAGGCCAGTACACCATATGCCTTCTTGACCACATCCTCCACCTGCGGGGCAGATTTAAGAGTCCTATGGGCCCGGACCCCAAGATCCTTCTGCTCCTCAACACTGCCAAGACTCCTACCCTTGATATTATACTGCTTCATCCCATGGGTTTGGGTTAAACTGCAGTGGGCCACTAATTTCGAGTTAGATAGGGTTTGATGAACGGACTCGTCACCTCTTGTACCTGACAGGATTTGAGGGGTTCTCTTTCACTCTTTATCTGCTGTCAGATACACAATGTGTGACTAGCCCACCCTGGGGAGGGTGAAGCTGAAACATTTTCCACTGAACTTTAGACAGGAGGTGAGTTGTTGTAGACTGCAATTCCTTCAGCAACTGAAGGACTTTCCAGGGAGATAGCACAGTACTAGAGAGCCCTGCCTGGGGTGGGGAGGGAGTGTCCCAGGGGGAGTGGTGGGGAGGGAGAGAGAGACCGCCGTGGGAGAGAGCACAGTGAAGAGAGAGCCCCGTACAAGGGAGCGCTCTGCCCAGGGAGATCCTCACTCAGGGGAGCCTAGTGCTATTGAGATTTTTCCCTGGCTGCTTCCAGCGCTGTAATTCCCTTCTCTCAGCTTGATAAGTGAAGCAGTAGCTGGAATCTGCCCCTTCTCCTTTCTGTCCCGTGTTTTCTCAACGGCAGCTATGAGAGTTTGCAGCCCCGATTAGTGAATGGAAGCTGTTCACTGCCTTGGGCAGACGTGGAGTGTGTCTGTGCCAGATATCAGCAGTTATTATCAGCTGCTTACTGCACTTTATCGGACTGGGAAGCTGCTTTCATAGATAACAAACTCTGAGCACTTGACTGACTCACAGCAAGGAGCTGGGCTGTTAAACACAGTTGAAGGACCCAGCACTTTGAGCACAGTGATAGTGCAGATAGTGCAGAAACAGTTCGAAGGCACGGGCAGAATGTCATTAGGAGCTGTTAGGACCTGTGTGTGACTTCACCGGTAGAGAAACTTAAAGGTATAGAGGATAGAAAAGACCCTTCAGCCCATCACATCTGCACTGATCAAAGACAAACCACCTAACTGATAACCAGAACGCTATCGTCAATTGTTGGAAAAGTCCATCTGGGTTCTTTAGGAATTAAATCTGCCATCCTTACCCACTCTGGCCTACCTGTGTCTACAGAGCCACAGCAATGTGGCTAACACTCAGCTGTCCTCAGGAAACTAGGGGTGGGCATTAGATACTGGCCAAGTCAGTGATATGCATCTCCTAAGAATTAATCATAAAAAGATCCCATTTTTCAGAGTTTGATCCATAGCCTTCTGTGCTTTGTAAGAAGCCTCACAACACCAGGTTAAAGTCCAACAGGTTTATTTGGAATCACAAGCTTTCAGAGCACTGCCCCTTCATCAGGTGAATAGAGAATTATGTTCACAAACAGGGCATATATAGACACAGGCTGAATTACAAGATAATGGTTGGGATGTGAATCTTAACAGGTAATCAAGTCTATACAGGTACAGACAGTGTGAGTGGACAGAGTGTTAATGACGGGTTAAAGAGATGTGTATTGTCTCCAGCACAGTTAGTGAGATTTGGTGTCTTCCTTGGCGTTACAAGTGCACACCTAAATTCTAAACGTTATGAGGATATCTGGGTCAGCCAGCCTTTCAGGCAGAGTTACAGACTCTCAGCACCCATAAGACATAGGAGCAGAATGAGGCTACTCGGCCCATTGAGTCTTCTCCCCTATTCAATCACGGCTGATATTTTTCCCATCCCTGTTCTCCTGCCTTTCCCCCATAATCCCTGATCCCCTTATTGATCAAGAACCAATCTATCTAAGTGCAGCAAGGTGGCACAGCGGTTAGCGCTGCTGCTTCACGGTTCCTGGGACCTGGGTTCGATTCCTGGCTCGAGTCACTGTCTGTGTGGAGTTTGCACATTCTCCTTGTGTCTGCGTGGGTTTCCTCCGGGTACTCCGGTTTCCTCCCACAGTCCAAAGATGTGCAGGTTAGGTTGATTGGCCGTGCTAAAATTGCCCATGCTAAAATTGCCCCTTAGGGTCCCAGAATGCATTGGTTAAAGGGATTAATGGGTCAATGATGGCTAGCACGAGGGGACACAGCTTTAAATTAAGGGGTATGAGTTATAGGACGGATATCAGAGGTAGGTTCTTTACTCAACGAGTGATTAGGGAGTGGAATGCCCTGCCTGCAGCTGTTGTAGATGCGCCAAGTTTGGTGGCGTTTAAGAGGTTAATTGATAAGTATATGGAAGAGAAGGGAATGGTTTAGTTTGGAGGGGCATTGCTTTTTATTTTGGTCGGCACAACATCGAAGGCCGAAGGGCCTGTTCTGTGCTGTAATGTTCTATGTTCTATGTTCTAATATGTAGGGATATGGGGGTAGGGCCTGGGTGGGATTGTGTTTGATGCAGACTTGAACTGACTGGAGTATTTTGAGGAGAAAGGTTGATAAGAGAAACGCTGTTGATGTGATGTATATGGATTTTGAAAAGACATTTGATACAGCTTCACTGAACAAACCTGTGAGCAAAATTCCAGCTCCTGGAATCAAAGGGAAGGGAGGCCCTTGGATAAGGAATGGACTGAGTGTCAGGAAGCAGAGTAATGACAAATGGTTGTTTTTGAGATCGGAGGAGGGTTTGTAGGAAAATTCCCCAGGGGTCAGTGTTTTACTCTTCCTGATGTGTTAATGACTTATTCTGGTGTTGGGGCTTTATTTTAAAATTTATAGATGACTTATAGATTCGTTCCTGTGTTGTGATTTACTTTGTCTCTGGGATCTTAGTGTAGTCGGGCACCATGAAAGCGGGAAAGTGGTACTGAACCACCACAGATCTTATTGAATGGTGGGGCAGGCTCGAGGGGCTGTAGGGCCTACTCCTATTTCTTATGTTCTTATGTTCATGCTCGATGCAGGCTTGGAGGGCCAAAGGACCTATTCCTGTGCAATAATTTTTATTCTTTGATACACTAAGAATAATGAACAGTTTTGAACTTCACAAGGATATAGACATGTCGGTGGATTGGGATAAATGGCAGATGAGATTTCATGCAGGGATGAGGTGAATCACTTTCAGACATAAGAACAAAAGGAAAAACTCTGAAGGAGGTGCAGGAACAGAGGCCTTGGTATATGTGTGTATGGGTCATTGAAGGTGGCAGGGCAATGAGAGGGGTTAATAAAACATAGTATCTTGGGTTTCATTTTTAGGCACACAGACTACATGTTCACGTTGAACTTGTAGAAGATACTAGTTAGGCCTCATCAGGAAACTGCCTTAGTTCAGAACCATATTTAAGGAAGGATGTGAAAACACTGGAGATTTACAAGAATGATTTCATAATATTGAATTGTAGCTATGAGGATAGATTGGGATTGTTTTCCTTGAAGAAAAGAGACTTCATCAAAATATTCAAGATCCTGATGTAGGACCGGATAAATAGTAAGAAATAGCTCCTCCTCCAAATAAGGAGCAAAAGGATCAGTGATTAGGGAAAATACCCTCACCCACAGGGTGGCTGCAGTCTGGAACAAACTTCCTGAGGGTGCAAGCAGGTTTGATTCAGGCATGCAAAATGGAATAAGGATTACTATCTGAAAAGACTGCTCAGTAGGGAGTGGGACAGGATACAATATCCCCCAATACACACCTCCCAGTGTACAGAGAGAGACACCCTGACACACACCTCCCAGGGTACAGAGAGAGACACCCTGACACACACCTCCCAGGGTACAGAGAGATACAGCGACACACACCTCCCACTGTACAGAGAGAGACACCCTGACACACACCTCCCAGGGTACAGAGACACCCTGACACACCCTCCCAGTGTACAGAGAGATACAGCGACACACATCTCCCAGGGTACAGAGAGATACAGCGACACACACCTCCCACTGTACAGAGAGAGACACCCTGACACACACCTCCCAGGGTACAGAGACACCCTGACACACACCTCCCAGTGTACAGAGAGATACAGCGACACACATCTCCCAGGGTACAGAGAGATACAGCGACACACACCTCCCACTGTACAGAGAGATACAGTGACACACACCTCCCACTGTACAGAGACACCCTGACACACATCTCCCAGGGTACAGAGACACCCTGACACACACCTCCCACTGTACAGAGAGATACAGTGACACACACCTCCCAGTGTACAGAGACACCCTGACACACACCTCCCAGTGTACACAGACACCCTGACACACACCTCCCATGTACAGAGAGATACAGCGACACACATCTCCCAGGTACGGAGATACAGCGACACACACTCCCAGTGTACAGAGAGAGACACCCTGACACACACCTCCCAGGGTACAGAGAGAGACACCGACACACACCTCCCAGGGTACAGAGAGACACCCTGACACACACCTCCCAGTGTACAGAGAGAGACATCCTGACACACACCTCCCAGGGTACAGAGAGAGACACCCTGACACACACCTCCCAGGGTACAGAGACACCCTGACACACACCTCCCAGTGTACAGAGAGATACAGCGACACACACCTCCCAGTGTACAGAGAGATACAGCGACACACACCTCCCAGTGTACAGAGAGAGACACCCTGACACACACCTCCCAGGGTACAGAGAGAGACAGTGACACACACCTCCCAGTGTACGAGAGATACAGCGACACACACCTCCCAGTGTAGAGAGATACAGCGACACACACCTCCCAGTGTACAGAGAGAGACAGCGACACACACCTCCCAGGGTACAGAGAGAGACAGCGACACACACCTCCCAGTGTACAGAGACACCCTGACAGACACCTCCCAGTGTACAGAGACACCCTGACACACACCTCTCAGGGTACAGAGACACCCTGACACACACCTCCCAGTGTACAGAGACACCCTGACACACACCTCCCAGGGTACAGAGAGAGACACCCTGACACACATCTCCCAGTGTACAGAGACACCCTGACACACACCTCCCAGGGTACAGAGAGATACAGCGACACACACCTCCCAGGGTACAGAGAGATACAGCGACACACACCTCCCAGTGTAGAGAGATACAGCGACACACACCTCCCAGTGTACAGAGATACAGCGACCACACCTCCAGGGTAGAGAGAGACAGCGACACACACCTCCCAGGGTACGAGACACCGACACACACCTCCCGTGTACAGAGAGATACAGCGACACACACCTCCCAGGGTACAGAGAGATACAGCGACACACACCTCCCAGGGTACAGAGAGAGACAGCGACACACACCTCCCAGTGTACAGAGAGAGACAGCGACACACACCTCCCAGGGTACAGAGAGATACAGCGACACACACCTCCCACTGTACAGAGAGATACAGCGACACACACCTCCCAGGGTACAGAGAGATACAGCGACACACACCTCCCACTGTACAGAGAGATACAGTGACACACACCTCCCACTGTACAGAGAGAGACAGCGACACACATCTCCCAGGGTACAGAGACACCCTGACACACACCTCCCAGGGTACAGAGAGAGACACCCTGACACACACCTCGCAGTGTACAGAGAGAGACAGTGACACACACCTCCCAGGGTACAGAGACACCCTGACACACACCTCCCAGGGTACAGAGAGAGACACCCTGACACACACCTCGCAGTGTACAGAGACAGACAATGACACACACCTCCCAGTGTACAGAGAGAGACACCCTGACACACACCTCCCAGTGTACAGAGAGAGACACCCTGACACACACCTCGCAGTGTACAGAGAGAGACAGTGACACACACCTCCCAGGGTACAGAGACACCCTGACACACACCTCCCAGGGTACAGAGAGAGACAGCGACACACACCTCCCAGTGTACAGAGACACCTTGACGCACATCTCCCAGTGTACAGAGAGAGACACCCTGACACACACCTCCCAGGGTACAGAGAGATACAGTGACACACACCTCCCAGGGTACAGAGACACCCTGACACACACCTCCCAGGGTACAGAGAGATACAGCGACACACACCTCCCAGTGTACAGAGAGAGACACCCTGACACACACCTCCCAGTGTACAGAGACACCCTGACACACACCTCCCAGTGTGCTGAGAGATACAGCGAAACACACCTCCCAGTGTACAGAGAGAGACAACGACACACACCTCCCAGTGTACAGAGAGAGACAGCGACACACACCTCCCAGGGTACAGAGACACCCTGACACACATCTCCCAGGGTACAGAGACACCCTGACACACACCTCCCAGGGTACAGAGAGAGACACCCTGACACACACCTCGCAGTGTACAGAGAGAGACAGTGACACACACCTCCCAGGGTACAGAGACACCCTGACACACACCTCCCAGGGTACAGAGAGAGACACCCTGACACACACCTCGCAGTGTACAGAGACAGACAATGACACACACCTCCCAGTGTACAGAGAGAGACACCCTGACACACACCTCCCAGTGTACAGAGAGAGACACCCTGACACACACCTCCCAGTGTACAGAGAGAGACACACACCTCCCAGTGTACAGAGAGAGACACCCTGACACACACCTCCCAGTGTACAGATAGAGACACCCTGACACACACCTCCCAGTGTACAGAGAGAGACACCCTGACACACACCTCCCAGTGTACAGAGACACCCTGACACACACCTCCCAGGGTACAGAGACACCCTGACACACACCTCCCACTGTACAGAGACACCCTGACACACGCCTCCCACTGTACAGAGACACCCTGACACACACCTCCCAGTGTACAGAGATTAGTAAATTTGCAGATGACACTAAAGTCAGTGATGTGGTAGATAGTGAAGAGGGGTGTTATAGTTTGCAGAGGGACTTGGACAAGTTGCAGAGCTGGGCCGAGAGGTGGCAAATGGAGTTTAATGTGGAAAAGTGTGAGGTAATGCACTATGGCAGAAATAATAGATGTGTAGAGTATAGGGCAAATGGTAGGATTCTTAGTAGTCTAGATGAACAGAGGGATCTTGGTGTGTCTGTGCATAGATCCCTGAAAGTAGGCAGTCAGGTCGAGAAGGTTGTTAGGAAGGCATATGGAGTCTTGGCTTTTATTGGTAGAGGGATTGAATTTCGGAGCCGCAACGTCATGTTGCAACTGTACAAAACTCTAGTGCGGCCGCACTTGGAGTATTGTGTGCAGTTCTGGTCCCACATTATAAGAAAGATGTGGAGGCATTGGAGAGGGTACAGAGGAGGTTTACCAGGATGTTGCCTGGTATGGAGGGCAGTTCTTATGAGGAGAGGCTGAGGGATTTGAGGTTGTTTTCGTTAGAGAGGAGGCGGCTAAGAGGAGACCTGATCGAAACATATAAGATGATTAGAGGTTTAGATAGGGTGGACAGTGATAGCCTTTTTCCTGGATGGAGAAAGCTAGCACGAGGGGACACAGCTTTAAATTAAGGGGTATGAGTTATAGGACGGATATCAGAGGTAGGTTCTTTACTCAAAGAGTGATTAGGGAGTGGAATGCCCTGCCTGCAGCTGTTGTAGATGCGCCAAGTTTGGTGGCGTTTAAGAGGTTAGGTGATAAGTATATGGAAGAGAAGGGAATGGTTTAGTTTGGAGGGGCATTGCTTTTTATATTGGTCGGCACAACATCGAAGGCCGAAGGGCCTGTTCTGTGCTGTAATGTTCTATGTTCTATGTAGAGACACCCTGACACACACCTCCCAGTGTACAGAGAGAGACAGCGACATACACCTCCCAGTGTACAGAGACACCCTGACACACACCTCCCAGTGTACAGAGACACCCTGACACACACCTCCCAGAGTACCGAGAGAGACCCTGACACACACCTCCCAGTGTACAGGAGAGACACCCTGACACACACCTCCCAGGGTACAGAGAGAGACAGCGACACACCACCTCCCAGTGTACAGAGAGATACATCGACACACACCTCCCAGTGTACAGAGAGAGACACCCTGACACACACCTCCCAGGGTACAGAGAGAGACAACGACACACACCTCCCAGGGTACAGAGACACCCTGACACACACCCCCAGGGTACAGAGACACCCTGACACACACCTCCCAGGGTACAGAGAGAGACCCCTGACACACACCTCCCAGTGTACAGAGACACCCTGACACACACCTCCCAGGGTACAGAGAGAGACCTGACACACACCTCCAGGGTACAGACACCCTGACACACACCTCCCAGTGTACAGAGAGAGACAGTGACACACACCTCCCAGGGTACAGAGACACCCTGACACACACCTCCCAGTGTACAGAGAGAGACAGCGACACACACCTCCCAGGGTACAGAGACACCCTGACACACACCTCCCAGGGTACAGAGAGAGACACCGACACACACCTCCCAGTGTACAGAGAGAGACACCCTGACACACACCTCCCAGTGTACAGAGAGATACAGTGACACACACCTCCCAGGGTACAGAGACACCCTGACACACACCTCCCAGTGTACAGAGAGAGACAGCGACACACACCTCCCAGTGTACAGAGAGCACCTGACACACACCTCCCAGTGTACAGAGAGACAGCGACACACACCTCCCATGTACAGAGAGAGACACCCTGACACCACCTCCCAGTGTACAGAGAGACGCGACACACACCTCCCAGGGTACAGAGAGAGACAGCGACACACACCTCCCAGTGTACAGAGAGAGACACCCTGACACACACCTCCCAGGGTACAGAGAGAGACAGCGACACACACCTCCCAGTGTACAGAGACACCCTGACACACACCTCCCAGGGTACAGAGAGAGACAGCGACACACACCTCCCAGTGTACAGAGAGAGACACCCTGACACACACCTCCCAGTGTACAGAGAGAGACACCTGACACACACCTCCCAGGGTACAGAGAGAGACAGCGACACACACCTCCCAGTGTACAGAGAGAGACACCCTGACACACACCTCCCAGTGTACAGAGAGAGACAGTGACACACACCTCCCAGGGTACAGAGACACCCTGACACACACCTCCCAGTGTACAGAGAGAGACAGCGACACACACCTCCCAGGGTACAGAGACACCCTGACACACACCTCCCAGGGTACAGAGAGAGACACCCTGACACACACCTCCCAGTGTACAGAAGAACACCTCCCGGTAAGAGACACCCTGACACACACCTCCCAGGGTACAGAGAGAGACACTGACACACACCTTCCAGGGTACAGAGAGAACAACGACACCACCTCCCAGTGTACAGAGAGAACACCCTGACACACACCTCCCAGTGTACAGAAGAGACACCCTGACACACACCTCCCAGGGTACAGAGAGAGACAGTGACACACACCTCCCAGTGTACAGAGAGAGACACCCTGACACACACCTCCCAGGGTACAGAGAGATACAGCGACACACACCTCCCAGGGTACAGAGAGAGACACCCTGACACACACCTCCCAGTGTACAGAGAGAGACACCCTGACACACACCTCCCAGGGTACAGAGAGAGACACCCTGACACACACCTCCCAGGGTACAGAGAGATACAGCGACACATTTGGCTGGCAGATAGAAGACAGAGGGTGGTGGTTGATGGGAGATATTCATCGTGGAGTTCGTTGACGAGTGGTGTGCCTCAGGGGTCTGTTTTGGGGCCCCTGCTGTTTGTAATTTTTATAAATGATCTGGATGAGGGTATTGAGGGATGGATCAGTAAATTTGCAGATGATACTAAAGTTGGTGGTGTGGTAGATAGTGAAGAGGGGTGTTTTAGTTTAAGGAGTGACTTGGACAAGTTGCAGAGCTGGGCCGAGAGGTGGCAAATGGAGTTTAATGTGGAAAAGTGTGAGGTAATGCACTTTGGCAGGAACAATAAATGTGTAGAGTATAGGGCTAATGGTAGGGCTCTTAATAGTGTTGAGGAACAGAAGGATCTTGGTGTATGTGTCAATAGATCCCTGAAAGTAGGCAGTCAAGTGGATAAAGTTGTTAAGAAGGCATATGGAGTCTTAGCTTTTATTGGTAGGGGGATTGAATTTAGGAGCCGCAGCATCATGTTGCAGCTGTACAAAACGCTAGTGCGGCCGCACTTGGAGTATTGTGTGCAGTTCTGGTCGCCACATTATAAGAAAGATGTGGAGGCATTGGAGAGGGTACAGAGGAGGTTTACTAGGATGTTGCCTGGTATGGAGGGCAGGTCCTATGAAGAGAGGTTGAAGGATTTGAGGTTGTTTTCGTTAGAAAGGAGGCGGCTAAGGGTGGATCTTATTGAAACATATAAGATAATTAGAGGTTTGGATAGGGTGGACAGTGATAGCCTTTTTCCTAGGATGGAAAAAGCTAGCACGAGGGGACACAACTTTAAATTAAGGGGTATGAGTTATAGGACGGATATCAGAGGTAGGTTCTTTACTCAAAGAGTGATTAGGGAGTGGAATGCCCTGCCTGCAGCTGTTGTAGATGCGCCAAGTTTGGTGGCGTTTAAGAGGTTAGTGGATAAGTATATGGATGAGAAGGGAATGGTTTAGTTAGGAGGGGCATTGCTTTTTATTTTGGTCGGCACAACATCGAAGGCCGAAGGGCCTGTTCTGTGCTGTATTGTTCTATGTTCTATGTTCTATACACCTCCCAGGGTACAGAGAGAGACAACGACACACACCTCCCAGGGTACAGAGACACCCTGACACACACCTCCCAGGGTACAGAGACACCCTGACACACACCTCGCAGTGTACAGAGACATCCTGACACACACCTCGCAGGGTACAGAAAGATATCAACAGGCAGCCACACCTCGATAATAACAATGATGTGCTTTACAATGAGTACAGCCTTCTGCTGTCTTTTCACCGTAATTAGCAGTGCTGCCTCACAGAGCCAGGGGCCCAGGTTCGATTTCCAGCTGGGGTCCGCATGAATTTCCTCTGGGTGCTACAGTTTCCTCCCACGTTCTGAAAGACATGCTGGTTAGGGTGCATTGACCCGAACAGGCGCAGGAGTGTGGTGACTAGGGGAATTTCACAGTAACTTCATTGCAGTGTTAATGTAAGCCTTAATTGTGACTAATCAATGATCTTTTTATTACATAATAACTATATGAAAATGCCAGATATAAAGGTGTCCTGTGCTGAGCCATAGTAAATTGCAAACCAGGCAGTACGGTATAAAATGGGACTCCAGTCACTGCTCCCAGCAATATTCTTCCCTGTCCTCTGCTGAAATGTGAAGGAGGATTGCTCAGTGCTACAAACACTTTGCTCCCTGTGAAGATTTTAAGGCTTAAACGGGCCCTCAAGTTCAGTGGAAAATGTTTCAGCTTTACCCTCCCCAGGGTGGGCTAGTCACACAGTGTATCTGACAGCAGATAAAGAGTGAAAGAGAAACTGTCACTAAAGGAAGTCAGTGCTGACAGCCTTTATTCATTCATTCATATTGTGTGCTTTATTAACCTGCCCTGCACCCTACAATCATTTTTAATCATATAGCCCCTCTGTTCCTGCACCCACTGCAGAATTGTATATTGTAGAACCTGTAGTCTGCTGTGTTTTTCCTGCTGAGTGATTCACTTCACTCTCCTCTGCAATGAACTTCATCTGCTCCTTATCAATTCTACCATCTTCTCCACAATCCTCACAGTTCACAATGCTGCTTTCAACTTCCTTCTCATCTGTGAGGTTTAGATTTATTCCCTAACACCCATAGTCAAGATCATTAATATGTATCAGGAAAAGCCAAGGTCCTTGGGGACCTCCTGCAGCCAGTAAAACACCCTTTATCCACAAACCACCCTCTCTTCACTCAGCCAGTCTGCTTCCCAGGACAGAGCTGGAAACTTTGCCCGGGGAACTGCTGAATGGCATTTTGCCAAATGCTTTCTGGAAGTCCGTCTACATCATAACACCTATCCTTCACCAACTCTGTCTGTCACCTTATCAAAAAAACTCCAGCACGTTAGTTAACCACAATTTTCCTGAAACAAATCCACGCTGACTTCCCCTTAAATAGCCTGCATTCGTCAACACATTGATTAATTTTGTCCACGTTGTTATTCTAGCTGTCTGATCCTGAGGTTGAACTGACTGGTCTGTAATTACTGGGCTGAGCTTCACTGTTTTATTGACCAAGGGTGTAACAGCTGTAATTCTCCAGTCCCCTGCCATCTTCCCTGAGCCAAACTGGGAGACTCTGGTCACACCCCTGCTGTTCCCAGTCTGCTTGGATGCATCTGTTCCAGTCCTGGTAATGTAACCACATTCCGTACGGATCCAATACCTCATGCTGAACAGTCTGAAACTTGGATTTTCTTCTGTTTCATCACAGTCTGGAAAATATCCTTAATAAAAACAGACACAAAATAATAATTCAGTAACTCAGCGCTATCCTCCTTTTACTAATTACACATCTATAAAAGACAATCCTGCTCAGCACTGACCCTCTGACAGTGCAGCACTCCCTCAGCACTGACCCTCTGACAGTGCAGCACTCCCTCAGCACTGACCCTCTGACAGTGCGGCGCTCCCTCAGCACTGACCCTCTGACAGCGCGGCGCTCCCTCAGCACTGACCCTCTGACAGCGCGGCGCTCCCTCAGCACTGACCCTCTGACAGTGCGGCGCTCCCTCAGCACTGACCCTCTGACAGTGCGGCGCTCCCTCAGCACTGACCCTCTGACAGTGCGGTATGCCCTGAATACTGCATTGAATATCAGCTTAGCCACTGTGGTTTAGTCTTCTCGGGTAGAAACCATAGCTTTTAGCTCAGGGGAAAGTGTGAGTGATTTTAGGCTGATGATGGTAGTGTGATAATGTCACTGGACCAGGCATGCAGAGGCTCAGCCTGATGATCTGGGTGCAAAGGTTTGAATACAGCACAGCACCTTGTGGAGTTTAAATGTGATTAATAAATCAGGAATATAAGGCTAATGTCAGTAACTGTGACCTGGAAACTATTAGCAATTGTTATTCAAACAAATCCGGTTCGCTAATACCCTCCCAGAAACCTGGTCTGGCCTCCATGTGACTCCAAACCTGCAGCTGAGGTGGATATCTCTGAATGGCAGAATGAGACATTAAAGGAGCAATAAAGGATGAGTGATCGGTGCCAATGATGCCCTTCTCCAGGAATTAATTTAAAAAAGACCTGATTTTCGAAGCACACTGAGGGAAGTGTGCAGATAGCTGTGCCTCTCTCCCTTACATTTCTGATACTCCAGATGCAGGCTGTGGTTACTGTGTTAGCACTGGCTATTTGTTTAACACTGAGTCAGGGCTAGTGGGACTAAGTAAGGGTTCCTCTTAGCATTCCAAGCTCCTGTTTCACTGGCTAGGTTACATGTGCGCACAGACAGGCGCACAGACGCAGACAGGCACACGGGCACGGACAGACGCAGTGGCGCAGACAGGTGCACGGGCACAGACGCAGCAGCACAGACAGGCGCACGGGCACAGACAGACGCAGTGATGCAGACAGGCACACAAGCACGGACAGACACAGTGGCGCAGACAGGCGCACAGGCACGGACAGACGCAGTGGCACGGACAGGCGCACAGGCACGGACAGACGCAGCAGCACAGACAGGCACACGGGCACGGACAGACGCAGTGGCGCAGACAGGCGCACGGGCACGGACAGACACAGCGATGTAGACAGGTGCACAGGCACGGACAGACACAGCGATGCAGACAGGCGCACAGGCACGGACAGACGCAGCGGCGCAGACAGGCGCACGGGCACGGACAGACACAGCGATGCAGACAGGTGCACAGGCACGGACAGACACAGCGATGCAGACAGGCGCACAGGCACGGACAGACGCAGTGGCGCAGACAGGCGCACAGGCACGGACAGACACAGCGATGCAGACAGGTGCACAGGCACGGACAGACACAGCGATGCAGACAGGCGCACAGGCACGGACAGACGCAGTGGCGCAGACAAGCGCACGGGCACGGACAGACGCAACAGCGCAGACAGGCGCACGGGCACGGACAGACACAGCGGCGCAGACAGGCGCAGACATTCTCAGTACACTTGCAGTTATACAGCGTGTTTATCACAGTGACCCAGGATGCATTTTAAATGTCTTACCAGACAGGATGTTAAGGTTTTGTTTTTTTTAGTGCAATGCTTGGTAGTGATATCGCTGTATGGAAATATCCAGATTGTGAAGAGTCACCACTCTCTATCTCTCTATCTCAATAACTTCCTGTCATTATCACATCTTAGAGTCATCTGCCTCTTAGAGTCATACAGCATGGAAACAGGCCTTTTGGCCCAACTTATCCAGTTGGAGTATTGTGCGCAGTTCTGGTCGCCTCCTTATAGGAAGGATGTAGAGGCTATTGAGAGAGTTCAGAGGAGATTTACAAGGATGCTGCCTGGATTGGGAGGCAGGCCTTATGAAGATAGGTTGAGGGAGCTGGGACTCTTCTCACTGGAGAGACGTAGGTTGAGAGGCGACCTGATAGAGGTTTATAAAATGTTGAGAGGAATAGATAGGGTGGACTCTCAGAGACTATTTCCCCGAGCTGAAATGGTCACTACGAGAGGACACAGATTTAAGGTGCAGGGAAGCAAATACAAAGGAGATGTCAGGGGTAGGTTTTTCACTCAGAGGGTGGTGAATGAATGGAACCGACTGCCGTCGGAGGTTGTTGAGGCAAACTCACTGGGGTCTTTTAAGAGACTTCTGGATGAGTATATGGAAACGAATAGGATAGGGGGTTATAGATAGGTCTGTGGATTGGTAGATGTGATCGGCGCAACTCGTGGGCCGAAGGGTCTGTTTGTGCTGTAGTGTTCTATGTTCTATGTTCTTATCCATGCCACCGCTTTCTTTAAACCACTAAGCTAGTCTCAATTGCCCATATCCCTCTATACCCATCGTACCCATCTAACTGTCTAAATGCTTTTTAAAAGACAAAATTGTACCTGCCTCTACTACTAAATCTGACAGCTTCTTCCAGACACTCACCACCCTCTGTGTGAACAAAATTGCCCCTCTGGACAGTTTTGTACAACTTTAATAAGACGTCCCAACTTGCAGTCAATGTTCTGACCAATGAAACCAAGCATGCCGAATGCCTTCTTCACCAATCTGTCCACCTGTGACTCCACTTTCAAGAGCTATGAACCTATACCCTGAGATCTCTCTGTTCTGTAATTCTCCCCCAGTGCCCTACCATTAACTGAGTAAGTCCTGCCCTGGTTCAATCGACCAAAATGCATCACCTCATATTTATCTAAAACTCCATCTGCCTGAGCTGTAAGCTGGAGAAATGCTGTGCTCAGCCTGCCCTTCTGGGAGGGTGCAGCTTAAAACTGGCCTTTCACACAGATGGAGGTGCTATATAAATGTGAATTGTTGTATGGTTTAAAGGAGAATGCAGAGGTTTGAGGAAAGAATTCCAAAGCAGTTGGGCTGAAGATATAGCTGCCAATGCAGGGTGGGGGTGGAGCACAGGACCGGAGCCTGTGGTGTTGGAGGTTAGCCCTGAGGCTGTTTGCTAGCAGCTGGACATTGGTGTGCAATGCCAGTGCTACTGTTCGGCACTGTTCCTCGGGCAGTGTGTGCTGGCGTGGAGCCAGGGGCTGGAGCTGGCAGATGGGCTTGGGAGTGGAGCCAGCAGGGCATTGAATGGAGCCGGCAAGGCATGGCGAGCATTAGGGTGGAGCCAGTGGGTGGGATGGGGCAGAGCCGGCAGGGCATGGGGGTGGAGCTGACAAGGCATAGGGGCAGAGCTGGCAGGACATGGGGGCGGAGCTGGCAGGGCATGGAGCGGAGCTGGCAGGGCATGGGGGCGGAGCTGGCGGGCATGGGGGCGGAGCTGGCAGGGCATGGGGCGAGCTGGCAGGCATGGGGGCGGAGCTGGCGGGCATGGTGGGCTGGGGGTGGAGCTGGCAGGACATGGGGGCGGAGCCGGCAGGGCATGGTGGGCTGGGGGTAGCCGGCAGGACATGGGGCAGAGCCGGGGGATGTGGTGGGGGTGGCGGCGGACGGGGCGAGCGGGGCTGTGGCTGGGGTGGAGCGGCAGGACTGGGGGAGCCGGCAGGCATGGTGGGCTGGGGCGGAGCCGGCAGGACATGGGGGCGGAGCCGGCAGGGCATGGTGGCTGGGGGCGGAGCCGGCAGGACATGGGGGCGGAGCCGGCAGGGCATGGTGGGCTGGGGGCGGAGCCGGCAGGTGTGCAGGCTGGGAGGTGGGGCCCACGGGCGGGAGGCGGAACCGGTGGGGGTGGGGCCAGCAGGGGCGGAGCTGGTGGGCGGAGCCAGCAGGCGGGTGGGGGGTGGAGCCAGTGAGCAGATTGGGGTGTGTAGTCAGTTACTGCATTGGTGATTAACCATGATCATAATGATGGGGGAACAAGTTGAAAGGGCTGAATGGTCCCCTCCTGCTGCTGGTAACTGAACAGAAATGAATTGAAAGGTTAGTTTCAGCTCACCAGTATTTCAGTGCTGGTGTCCTGGGATGTTCAGAGGTACTCAGTTTGTTTCAGGGATTTGGTCTGATTACAGACAGGAGGGAACTGAGATTGTTCACAGAATGGTGTTCAGTTACAGAGTGTCTGAGGGAAGGGGACACACAGTACAGTAGGAACTGAGTGAGGGACAGATCCCCATCACTTGTGGAAGGTCACAGTGCCCGGCAGGGGGTGGGTCACAGCCCCCATCGGGTGGGTGGGGGGGGTCACAGTGCCCGGCAGGGGGTGGGTCACAGCGCCCATCGGGGGGGGTGGGTCACAGCCCCCATCGGGGGTGGGTCACAGCCCCCATCGTGGTGGGGGGGTCACAGCCCCATCGAGGGGGTGGGGGGGGTCACAGCCCCCATCGAGGGGGGGGGGGGGGTCACAGTGCCCGGCAGGGGTGGGTCACAGCCCCCATCGGGGGGGTGGGGGGGTCACAGCCCCCATCGGAGGGGATGGGGGGTCACAGCCCCCATCGGAGGGGGGGGGGGTTCTGCGCCCGGGGGGGGCGGGGGGGGTCACAGCCCCCATCAGGGGGGGGGTGGTTCTGCGCCCGGGGGGGGGGGGGGGTCACAGCCCCCATCGGAGGGGGGGGGTGGTTCTGCGCCCGGGGGGGCGGGGGGGGTCACAGCCCCCATCGGAGGGGGGGGGTGGTTCTGCGCCCGGGGGGGCGGGGGGGGTCACAGCCCCCATCGGAGGGGGGGGGTGGTGGTTCTGCGCCCGGGGGGGCGGGGGGGGTCACAGCCCCATCATCGGAGGGGGGGGGTGGTTCTGCGCCCGGGGGGGGGGGTCATCATCACAGCCCCCCATCGGAGGGGGGGGGGTGTTCTGCGCCGGGGGGGGGGGGGTCACAGCCCCATCGGAGGGGAGGGGGGTGGTTCTGCGCCCGGGGGGCGGGGGGGGTCACAGCCCCCATCGGAGGGGGGGGGTGGTCTCTGCGCCCGGGGGGGCGGGGGGGGGTCACAGCCCCCATCGGAGGGGGGGGGTGGTTCTGCCCCGGGGGGGGCGGGGGGGTCACAGCCCCCATCGGAGGGGGGGGGTGGTTCTGCGCCCGGGGGGGCGGGGGGGGTCACAGCCCCCATCGGAGGGGGGGGGGTGGTTCTGCGCCCGGGGGGGGCGGGGGGAGCAGAAAAGGAAAGTGTTTTCTGCTCTTTGTGTTTATTCACCTACTCCTTCAGATTGGGCGGGGGGGGCAGCACCAATGTGTGTAGATACAAACAGGTTCCAGGAGCAACTCCCACACTCTTATCAGCCTGTTAACCCTCACCACCATGGTGATTGGCCAAGTCTCTGGCAGGTTATTGTATACCATCTTTTCAAATGCCATCCTACACACAGGTCCGTGTCCCTGAACTCTCAGAGGGAAGATTGCTGAGTGGGTGGATGGTGAGGGTGCAGGAGGCTGTCGTGATAGTTTGGCTAGCTTTGTATGAATAATTGCCATGGTGAGTGGAAGGAGACAGAGAAAGAAACAGGAAAGGGAAGATAAAGTTTTCCAAACAGGCGGGATCTGTTGGGTCACACGTTGTCTGTCTCACTGCGGTTGGATTTTCCATTTCCTGACCTTTCTCTCTCTCCCAGCCTGACCTTGAAGTTTCCGTACTCAACTGGTTCAGATTAAAGGCAGTATCAGGTGCCTGCGTTCTTCCCCCGACACCTCTGTGTTGATATAAAACAGTCACGGTTTAAACTGCAGCATGTTTCCTCTGACTGCCCTGCACCCGAGGGACTCATTCACTCCAAATGCTCTCTCCAGCTGGAAGGAGGAGGAGATGGAGCTGGCTGGGTGTGATTGTATAAGCAGGTAATGTGGGAATGTACAATATCTGAAGGAGGAAAGACAAGTTTGTGTTGAGGATAATCAGCAGCAGATTTAGCCTGTCCTGCTGGATCCTCAGAATTTCACAAAGTTATCCATGTTAAAAGTTACCTGTGAAAATTGTCACTTTTCACTGTTTGATTTTAGTGGTTTTAATCTCTATAATTCTTCCCTTTGAGGAGAGAAGGTTAGGAGATGTTATTGGTAGAGTTGGTTTTAGTTGAAGAAATAGAAAGCATGTTTGTTCTGTTTGGAGGATCAGTAACCACAGGATGCTGATTTAAGATCATTTACAAAAGTAAGTTTGCCAGTGGGCACAATGATGAGAATGATGGGCAAATTGAGAAGAACCAAGGGCTTGGGGTTTGATTCTGGCCTTGGGTCACAGTCTGCATGGAGTCTGTGTGAGTTTCATCTGTGTGTTTTCTCCCACACTCTGAAGATGTGTGGGCTAGGTGGATTGGCCATGTTAAATTAACCCTACTCTCAGGGGACTGGCTAGGGTAAATAGGAGGGGCTATGAGATAGTGGGATTGGGGTCAGTGCAGGCTCAAATGGCCTCTTTCTGATAGGATGTGTCCCAAAATGGGATTATTTAAAAATTCTCAAAAGCGTTCATAGAAATATTATTAAAGAAGTTGGGTGTTTTCTTGTTGGAATAAGACATGTTATAATAGGAGTGATTAAAGTAATGTAAGGATGGAATGGAAGGAGGGAGGTTGGAAGACTGGGATTAGATGTGTAGGTTACGGGGATTAGCCATGCTAAACATGGAACATAGAACACTACAGCACAAACAGGCCCTTCAGCCCACACATTATGCCGATCACATCTATACCTACCAGGCTATAGAACTATCTGTAACTCCCAATCCCATTAAATCCCATATACTCATCCAGAAGTCTCTTAAAAGACCCCAGCGAGTTTGCCTCTACCACCACTGATGGCAACCGATTCCATTCACTCACCACCCTCTGAGTGAAAAACTTACCTCTAACATCTCCTCTGTACTTGCCCCCCAGCACCTTAAACCTGTGTCCTCTCGTAGCGACCATTTCAGCCCTGGGAAATAGCCTCCAAGAATCCACCCTATCTATTCCTCTCAACATCTTATAAACCTCTATTAGGTCGCCTCTCAACCTTCGTCTCTCCAGGGAGAAGAGTCCCAGCTCTCTCAACCTATCTTCATAAGGCATGCCTCCCAATCCAGGCAACATCCTTGTAAATCTCCTCTGCACCCTCTCAATAGCTTCCACATCCTTCCTATAGTGAGGTGACCAGAACTGCACACAGTATTCCAAGTGGGGTCTGACAAGTATCTTATAAAGTTGCAGCATTACCTCCCGATTCCTAAACTCAATCCCTCTATTAATGAAGGCCAATACACCATGCGCCTTCTTGACCACATCCTCCACCTGCGAGGCCGATTTAAGAGTCCTATGGACCCAGATCCCCAGATCCCCAGATCCTTCTGCTTCTCAACACTGCTAAGACTCCTACCCTTGATATTGTACTCCTTCATCCCATTGATCCTGCCAAAATGGACCACTACATATTTATCTGCGTTGAAGTCCATCTGCCACATCTCCGCCCAGTCTTGCATCCTATCTATGTCTTGCTGCAACTTCAGACATCCCTCCAGACTATCCACAACACCACCAACCTTTGTATCGTCAGCGAACGTACTAAGCAATCCCTCCACTTCCTCATCCAGATCATTTATGAAAATGACAAACAGCAAGGGTCCTAGAACAGATCCCCAGGAGGAGATCACCTCCTTCCAGTTTACTCATCCAATTTTCTGCTTGATGATTTCATACTCCCCCCTACTCCAGGTAAACACCTTCCGATCCTGCCTGATCCTATCTCTTTCAATATATATATGTGGGGTTATAGGGAGAGGACCTGGGCAAGAAGCTCTGTCAGACAGTTAATGGGCTGGATGGCCCTTTTCTGCATTGTAGCAATTCTATGATGTTCCCAATAGTTGAGAGTTAGAAACTGGGATGTGGGATGAAATAAATTGAAAAGAAAAGGCAGGAGGTTTTTAGGTGTCCAGATCACCAACAACCTGCCCTGGTCCCCCCATGCTGACACTATAATTAAGAAATCCCACCAACACCTCTACTTTCTCAGGAGACTAAGGAAATTTTTCATGTTCGCTACGACTCTCACCAACTTTTACAGATGCCCCATAGAAAGCATTCTTTCTGGTTGTATCACAGCTTGGTCTGGGCTCCTGCTCTGCCCAAGACCGCAAGGAACTACAAAAGGTTGTGAATGTAGCCCAATCCATCACACAAACCAGCCTCCCATCCATTGACTCTGTCTACACTTCCCTCTGCTTCAGCAAACCAACCAGGGTAATTAAGGACCTCACACATCCTGGACATTCTCTCTTCCATCTTCTTCCATGGGAAAAAAGATACAAAAGTCTGAGGTCATGTATTAACCGACTCAAGACCAGCTTCTTCCCTGCTGCTGTCAGACTTTTGAATGGACCCATCTCGCATTAAGTTGATCTTTCTCTACACCCTAACTATGACTGTAACATTACGTTCTGCACTCTCTCCTTTCCTTCTCTCTATGAACAGTGTGGTTTGTCTGTGTAGCGCACAAGAAATATTTTTCACTGTTTGTTAATACATGTGACAATAATAAATCAAATCAGGTCAAAGTGTGAGTGCTGCCTCCTCCAGTCACTCAGACTGCAGTGGAAGTAGTCAGAAGCACTTTTCTTGCACTCTGTAGGAAGTTTATTTGTTACAATAAATAAAAGTTCCTAAACTTGTGGTTGCCAATTCTTAGAGATACCACAACTAGTGAGCTTGTCATCTAAATTTCAAAACAATGCCCTGTTCTCAAGCACAAGTCATCAATTTTTATTAAAACTGCAGTTGTGAACAGTGAAATGTGGTGAATCTGTTGTATACCTCTCTTTCTTGGCTGTGGGGTATCCCCCACCATGATCTTGGGGTTGTGGGGTACCCACCCATACCTTCCTTGTTCTTGGTGTGGGTTAACCTCCCAACCCCCCACTCTCGGCTGTGGGATACTCACTACCACCCTCTCCTTGCTCTTGGCTGTGGGCTAAGCTCTGCCACCGCACACCCCCCCTCCCCCCACCCGCTGTGGGATACCACCCCTGCCCTCGGCTGTGGGATACCACCCCTGCCCTCGGCTGTGGGATACCACCCCTGCCCTCGGCTGTGGGATACCACCCCTGCCCTCGGCTGTGGGATACCACCCCTGCCCTCGGCTGTGGGATACCCCCCCTGCCCTCGGCTGTGGGATACCACCCCTGCCCTCGGCTGTGGGATACCACCCCTGCCCTCGGCTGTGGGATACCACCCCTGCCCTCGGCTGTGGGATACCACCCCTGCCCTCGGCTGTGGGATACCCGTCTCTTTTCTTACTGCACATAGTCATTGACAGCAGCTGGTTTCAGTAACTTCACCTGTTCCATTCCTGCTGCAGTCCTGTTTATACCCTGGAGTTTGAATGGGGATCCTTCTGAAATCTATATAAAGAACATTAAATATACTGACCTTGTTCACCCTTCCTGTTAGCATATCAAAAACCCAATCCACCTTGTCAAACTGCAAGCAGCTTTGAAGAATTTGTTTGCATGTCACACTCTTTCTCCCCAGAGTCTAACAAACACTCTGATTTCCTTTTGAACTGAAGTTTTGTCACATTCAGCAGAAACTCTACACCAGACACATTCTGCCCCTGAGTTACATAAACATGCACCTTCCCCAATCCTGCTTTCCAAAGCACTGTTCCCCAATCCTGCTTTCCCAAGCACTGTTCCCCAATCCTGCATTCCAAAGCACTGTTCCCCAATCCTGCTTTCCCAAGCACTGTTCCCCAATCCTGCTTTCCCAAGCACTGTTCCCCAATCCTGCTTTCCAAAGCACTGTTCTCCAATCCTGCTTTCCAGAGCACTGTGCCCCAATCCTGCTTTCCAGAGCACTGTTCCCCAATCCTGCTTTCCAAAGCACTGTTCCCCAATCCTGCTTTCCCAAGCACTGTTCCCCAATCCTGCTTTCCCAAGCACTGTTCCCCAATCCTGCTTTCCAAAGCACTGTTCCCCAATCCTGCTTTCCAAAGCACTGTTCCCCAATCCTGCTTTCCAAAGCACTGTTCCCCAATCCTGCTTTCCAAAGCACTGTTCCCCAATCCTGCTTTCCCAAGCACTGTTCCCCAATCCTGCTTTCCAAAGCACTGTTCCCCAATCCTGCTTTCCAAAGCACTGTTCCCCAATCCTGCTTTCCAAAGCACTGTTCCCCAATCCTGCTTTCCAAAGCACTGTTCCCCAATCCTGCTTTCCAAAGCACTGTTCCCCAATCCTGCTTTCCAAAGCACTGTTCCCCAATCCTGCTTTCCAAAGCACTGTTCCCCAATCCTGCTTTCCAAAGCACTGTTCCCCAATCCTGCTTTCCAAAGCACTGTTCCCCAATCCTGCTTTCCAAAGCACTGTTCCCCAATCCTGCTTTCCAAAGCACTGTTCCCCAATCCTGCTTTCCAAAGCACTGTTCCCCAATCCTGCTTTCCAAAGCACTGTTCCCCAATCCTGCTTTCCAAAGCACTGTTCCCCAATCCTGCTTTCCAAAGCACTGTTCACCAATCCTGCTTTCCCAAGCACTGTTCCCCAATCCCGCTTTCCAAAGCACTGTCCCCCAATCCCGCTTTCCAAAGCACTGTTCCCCAATCCTGCTTTCCCAAGCACTGTTCCCCAATCCTGCTTTCCCAAGCACTGTTCCCCAATCCTGCTTTCCCAAGCACTGTTCCCCAATCCTGCTTTCCAAAGCACTGTTCCCCAATCCTGCTTTCTAAAGCATTGTTCCCCAATCCTGCTTTCTAAAGCATTGTTCCCCAATCCTGCTTTCTAAAGCATTGTTCCCCAATCCTGCTTTCCAAAGCACTGTTCTCCAATCCTGCTTTCCAAAGCACTGTTCCCCAATCCTGCTTTCCAAAGCACTGTTCCCCAATCCTGCTTTCCAAAGCACTGTTCCCCAATCCTGCTTTCCCAAGCACTGTTCCCCAATCCTGCTTTCCAAAGCACTGATCCCCAATCCTGCTTTCCAAAGCACTGTTCCCCTCATCCATTACTTCGTAAAGCTCTTCTATCTACACTTCACTTACTGCCCCCATTTTATAAAGCACGTCAAGTCTAATTGGTGGAGTTAAAACCAGCCTGCGTGGATTATTACTGAGTGACAGGACAGGACTGTGCTATGTTTGGACAATGATTAACATTCAGTCCGTGGACCTCAGTTTGTATCATTGGAGTGGAAATTTTTCACAGTAACTTTATTGCAGTGTTAAACCTACTTGTGACACTAATAAATCTATTTTACTCGGGAAATTTTCAGTGTTGCAATTCCTTAGCATCAGAGAGAATCCCTTTGCCTGGACTATGCTTCCCTTCTCTCTCTCTCTCTCTCCCTCACTCCCTCAGAACTAACATTTATCTCCACTTCCAGCACATCCTAAGGACCTGCCAGCCAATGCCATCCTTTTTGAAGGGTAATCATGTTATTAATGTTCAAAGTGAGATGACCAGTTTGTGCACAATTCCACACACATCACTGTGGTAATGCCATCAGGCTTGGGGTCACATTGCCGTGGAGAATAGCAGTTTTCCTTTGTACTTTTAGGGACAGTGAGTTCAGTCTCTTCAGAGCCACCCAGCCCAATCCGGTCTCTGAATCCAGGACAGGCTTGACTAGGAACACTTACTACTCATACCAGCTTCTGGCATTGGCTGACTGAGTTTTGGGTGTAAGGTGCACTGGGAGCTGTACAGCTGTTGGCAAGGACGGTCTACCATGTGTCTGTGTGCCCTGTCTGTGCATGTGTGTGTTTTAAAGCACTCTGTGAGTACCCTATGATCTATGGTGGTCACAGGATATTTAGAAGATCAAATCCACCTGTTCTGTCCCTGTGTTAGTGCTGCAAACTAACTCTGCCCTAACTCTGGGCATCACCCTGACTGGGGGTTCAGATACACTAACCTCTGTCTCTGTCTCTCCTCCAGCCCGTGTCCCGAACAAGGAATGGGGGATGAGTTTAATCTGATGGATCACTCTGATCTGTACATCTTGGATTTCAGTACGTCAGCTTCTGTTTGCTCTGTGTTAATCATGTATTGATTACATCTCTTCAGGAGAGAAAAAAAACCAACAAACAACACCCCTTTTCCATTTGGCTGCGGTTTGTATATGATTTAATTTTGTTCCCTATAGTTCCTGTGGTTTGTATATGATTTAATTCTGTTCCCTATAGTTCCTGTGGTTTGTATATGATTTAATTCTGTTCCCTATAGTTCCTGCGGTTTGTATATGATTTAATTCTGTTCCCTATAGTTCCTGCAGTTTGTATATGATTTAATTCTGTTCCCTATAGTTCCTGCGGTTTGTATATGATTTAATTCTGTTCCCTATAGCTCCTGCGGTTTGTATATGATTTAATTCTGTTCCCTATAGTTCCTGCGGTTTGTATATGATTTAATTCTGTTCCCTATAGTTCCTGCGGTTTGTATATGATTTAATTCTGTTCCCTATAGCTCCTGCGGTTTGTATATGATTTAATTCTGTTCCCTATAGTTCCTGCGGTTTGTATATGATTTAATTCTGTTCCCTATAGTTCCTGCGGTTTGTATATGATTTAATTAGCCAAAGTCACGAGAAGACTTTGGCTAATAGGATTAAGGAGAATCCTAAAGCTTTCTTTAGATATGTTAAGAATAGAAGATTGGTTAGGACAAGATTAGGGCCAGTCATAGACAGCAGTGGGAAGTTGTGCGTGGAGCCTGAAGAGATTGGAGAGGCACTGAATAAATATTTCTCTTCGGTATTCACGCAGGGTGATGTAAATGTAGTTATGGAGAACACTGAGGTACAGGGTAGCAAACTGGAAAGTATTGAAGTAGATAGGGAGGATGTGCTAGATATTCTCGAGGGTTTGAAGTTGGATAAGTCCCCTGGGCCGGACGGGATTTACCCTAGGATTCTCTGGGAGGCAAGAGAGGCGATTGCAGAGCCTCTGGCTCTGATCTTCAGGTCGTCGTTGGTTACGGGTGTGGTTCCGGAGGACTGGAGGATAGCGAATGTGGTCCCATTGTTCAAGAAGGGGAAGAGAGACCTTCCAGGGAATTATAGGCCAGTGAGTCTTACTTCTGTTGTGGGCAAATTATGGAGAAATTATTAGGAATAGGATTTATAGGTATTTAGAGAGAAATGAATTGATTGGGGATAGTCAGCATGGTTTTGTGAAGGGTAGGTCGTGCCTTACTAACCTCATTGAGTTTTTTGAAAAGTGACCAAAGAGGTGGGGGGGGTAAGGCGGTTGATGTGGTATATATGGACTTTAGTAAGGCGTTTGATAAGGTGGCCCATGGAAGACTTCTGCAGAAAATGCAGATGTATGGGATAGAGGGTGATTTAGCTAATTGGATTAGGAATTGGCTAGCAGATAGAAGACAGAGGGTGGTGGTTGATGGGAGATATTCATCGTGGAGTTCGGTGACAAGTGGTGTACCTCAGGGGTCTGTTTTGGGGCCCCTGCTGTTTGTAATTTTTATAAATGATCTGGATGAGGGTATTGAAGGATGGATTAGTAAATTTGCAGATGACACTAAAGTCGGTGGAGTGGTAGATAGTGAAGAGGGGTGTTTTAGTTTGCAGAGAGACTTGGACAAGTTGCAGAGCTGGGCGAGAGGTGGTAAATGGAGTTTAATGTGGAAAAGTGTGAGGTAATGCACTTTGGCAGGAATAATAAATGTGTAGAGTATAGGGCTAATGGTAGGATTAACATAGAACATAGAACATACAGCACAGACAGGCCCTTCGGCTTCGATGTTGTGCCGACCAAAATAAAAGCATGCCCCTCCTAACTACCATTCCCTCTCATCCATAATGTGTTGATTCTTAATAGTGTTGATGAACAGAGGGATCTTGGTGTATTTGTGCATTGATCCCTGAAAGTAGGCAGTCAAGTCGATAAGGTTGTTAAGAAGGCATATGGAGTCTTAGCTTTTATTGGTAGGGGGATTGAATTTCGGAGCCGCAACGTCATGTTGCAACTGTACAAAACTCTAGTGCGGCCGCACTTGGAGTATTGTGTGCGTTCTGGTCCCCACATTATAAGAAAGATGTGGAGGCATTGGAGAGGGTACAGAGGAGGTTTACCAGGATGTTGCCTGGTATGGAGGGCATGTCTTATGAGGAGAGGCTGAGGGATTTGAGGTTGTTTTCGTTAGAAAGGAGGAGGATAAGAGGGGACCTGATCGAAACATATAAGATGATTAGAGGTTTAGATAGGGTGGACAGTGATAGCCTTTTTCCTAGGATGAGAAAGCTAGCACAAGGGGACACAGCTTTAAATTAAGGGGTGATAGTTATAGGACGGATATCAGAGGTAGGTTCTTTACCCAAAGGTGGTTCGGGAGTGGAATGCCCTGCCTGCAGCAGTTGTAGATGCGCCAAGTTTGGTGGCGTTTAAGAGGTTAGTTGATAAGTATATGGAAGAGAAGGGAATGGTTTAGTTTGAAGGGTCATTGCTTTTTATATTGGTCGGCGCAACATCGAAGGCCGAAGGGCCTGTTCTGTGCTGTAATGTTCTATGTTCTAATTCTGTTCCCTATAGCTCCTACAGTTTGTGTATGATTTAATTCTATTCCCTATAGTTGGGGCAGTGAAAATGTTGGAGGGCCATTGGCAGTTGCAGCGATGTACAGTGTGGGGATAACAATGTCTGCACCCAGGACTGATGGAAAGTGGTGGGGGGAGGTCTTTGCAGAATTTCCCGATCAGTCCCCAGTTTAACCTGGTGATAACAGTTTCCTGGCTGAGAACCATCATCTTCACCAAGTTCTCTCCAATCAGGAATCACTGCTTTAGGTTGGAGCATTAAATATGTCCTCCTGCTATTTAAAAAGGTGAGAGTGGGAAAGCAGGCCCAGTTAATCTAGCATCTGTAATAAAAACACAAAACACTGGATAAATACAGCAGGTCTGGCAGCATCCGTGGAGAGAAACAGTGAATGTTTTAAAACATAGAACATTACAGCGCAGAACAGGTCCTTCGGCCTTTGATGTTGCACCGACCAATTAAGAAAAAGCAGTGACCCTCTAACCTAAACCATTCCCTTTTCATCCATAAACTTATCTACTAACCTCTTAAACGCCACCAAACTTGGCGCATCTACAACAGCTGCAGGCAGGGCATTCCATACCCTGACCACCCTCTGGGTAAAGAACCTACCTCTGATATCCGTCCTATAACTACCACCCCTTAATTTAAAGCTATGTCCCCTCGTGCTAGCTTTCTCCATCCTAGGAAAAAGGCTATCACTGTCCACCTTATCTAAACCTCTAATCATCTTATATGTTTCAATAAGGTCTCCTCTTAGCCGCCTTCTTTATAACGAAAACAACCTCAAATCCCTCAGCCTCTCTTCATAAGACCTGCCCTCCATACCAGGCAACATCCTGGTAAACCTCCTCTGTACCCTCTCCAATGCCACCACATCTTTCTTATAATGTGGGGACCAGAACTGCACACACTACTCCAAGTGCGGCCGCACTAGAGTTTTGTACAGTTGCAACATGATGTTGCAGCTCCGAAATTCAATCCCCCTACCAATAAAAGCTAAGACTCCGTATGCCTTCTTAACAACCTTATCGACTTGATTGCCATTTTGGATCTAAATGACCTGGTATAGTATGGTAGCACAGTGGTTAGCACTGCTGCTTCACAGCTCCAGTGACCTGGATTCGATTCCTGGCTCAGGTCACTGTCTGTCTAGAGTTTGCACAGTTTCCTCGTGTCCGTGTGGGTTTCCTTTGGGGACCCCAGTTTCCTCCCACACTCCAAAGATGTGAGGGTTAGGTTGATTGGCCAAGCTAAATTGCCCCTTAGTGTCCAGGGATGTGTAGGTTAGAGGGATTAGTGGGTATAATATGACGGATATGGGGATAGAGCCTGGGTGAGATTGTGGTCAGTGCAGACTTGATGGGCTGAAGGGCCTGTTTCTGCACTTTTGGGTTCTATGGTAAATGGCCTTTCTACAGAGCTGAAAGAAGGTAGAAATGTGGGTTTGGAAGAAGATTGATTGTATGCACCTTGTAGATGGTAGCCATCCGTTCAAAGGGTTTATTTGACTATTTGCCAGGTCCAAGTCTGAAGACCTTATGTAAATTGGCGGTGATTCAGTACAGCTTGGATCAGTCTGCACTCCCTCATGATATCAGGTAAGTTCATTCCTATTTGCTGCTGTGTTTGAATTGACTGCAACTGGGAAACAAATCTTGAAAATTATCCATCAGCTGGAACAAACTGGGTCCCTGGATATTTACTGCTATCAACAGGAGTCTGTGGGTGACAATTACAAGGCACAACATGAAATAGGAACATGCTTTTTCAAAAAAGGGAGGGTAAGTATTATCAGCCTGGAGTAGAGAATTCTTCCTGGTTTCAGAAAGAAAGGACATGTTGTGGTCAAATTTAGGGAGAGATAGCACAGGGAGAACTACCAGTGAGTTTAATCTGAATCATTGGGAAATTACTGGAATCTTTTATTAAGGAGGTTATAGCGAGGCACTTAGAAAATCTCCTGTGATCAGGAGAAATCACCGTGGTTTTGTGAGGAGGAAAGGTTAGGCTAAATTCAGTAAAAGACACTTTTGTCAAAGCTTTTTGTTTTGCATCCATCAGGACCAGTGACTATAATTGTATTAGTTTTAAGATAGCTATGGAGAATGATAGGTCTGGCTCAAAAGTACAAATTCTAAATTGGGGCAAGGCCAATGTTGATGGTATCAGGCAGGAACTTTCAAAAGTTAACTGGGGGAGTCTGTGGGAAGGAAGAGGGACATCTGGTAAGTGGGAGGCTTTCAAAAGTGTATTAATCAGGGTTCAGAGTAAACACATTCCTCTTAGAGTGAAGGACGGCAGAATAGGGAACCTTGGATGACTCGGGATATTGAGGCCCTGGTCAAGAAGAAGGAGGAGGCACATGACATGCACAGGCAGCTGGGATCAAGTGAATCCTTGAAGAGTATAGGGAGTGTAGGAGTAGAAGTTAAGAGAGAAATCAGGAGGGTAAAAAGGGGACATGAGATTGTTCTGGCAGATAAGGCAAAGGAAAATCCAAAGAGATTCTACAAATACATAAAGAGTAAAAGAATAACAAGGGAGGGAGTAGGACCTCTTAAGGACCAACAAGATCATCTATGTGAGGATCCATAAGAGATGGGGGAGATCCTAAATGAATATTTCTCATCAGTATTTACTGTTGAGAAAAGCATGGATGTTAGGGAACTGGGGGAAATAAATAGTAATGTTTTAAGGAGGTTACAGAGATGATGATGCTGGAAGAGTTTGAAGCATATCAAGATAGATAAATTCCCGGGACCTGATGAAGTGTATCCCAGGACACTGTGGGAGGTTAGGGAGGAAATTGTGGGTCCCCTAGCCGAGATATTTGAATCATTGATAGTCACGGGTGAGGAGCCTGAAGGTTGGAGAGGGGCAAATGTTGTGCCTTTATTTAAAAAGGGTTGTAGGGAAAAACCTGGGAACTACAGGCCAGTGAGCCTCACATCTGTGGGTAAATTGTTGGAAGGTATTTTGAGAGACAGGATCTATAGGCATTTAGAGATAGAAGGACTGTTTAGAGACAGTCAGCATGGTTTTGTGAGTGGAAAATCGTGTCTCACAAATTTGATTGAGTTTTTTGAAGGGGTAACCAAGAAGGTAGATGTGGGCAGTGCAGTTGATGTAGTCCACATGGACTTTAGCAAGGCCTTTAATAAGGTACCGCATGGTAGGTTGTCGCATAAGGTTAAATCTCACAGGATCCAGAGTGAGGGATCTAAATGGATACAAAATTGGCTTGATGAGAGAAGCCAGAGGGTGATTGTAGAGGGTTGTTTTTCAAACTGGAGGCCTGTGACCAGCGGTGTGCCTCAGAGATCAGTGCTGGGCCCACTGTTATTTGTCAATTATATTAATGATTTGGATGAGAATATAGGGGACATGGTTAGTAAGTTTGCAGAGGACACCAAGATTGGTGGCATAGCGGACAGTGAAGAAAGTTATCTCCAATTGCAACGGGATCTTGATCAATTGGGCCAGTGGGCTGACAAATGGCAGATGGAGTTTAATTTAGATAAATGTGAGGTGTTGCATTTTGTCTGGAACGAGTTGCCAGAAGTAGTAGTAGAGGTGGGTACAATTTTGTCTTTTAAAAAATGTTTAGACAGTTACATGGGTAAGATGGGTGTAGAGGGGTATGGGCCAAACACAGGCAATTGGAACTACTTTAGGGGTTAGACGGAGCAGCACTCCGAAAGCTCATGGCTTTTGCTACCAAATAAACCTGTTAGACTTTAACCTAGTGTTGTGTGAATCTGTCTCCACCACACTCTCAGACAGTACGTTCCAGATCCTAACCACTCGCTGTGTGAATCCGTCTCCACCACGTTCTCAGACAGTACATTCCAGATCATAACCACTCGCTGTGTGAATCTGTCTCCACCACACTCTCAGACAGTACATTCTAGATCCTAACCACTCGCTGTGTGAATCTGTCTCCACCACACTCTCAGACAGTACATTCCAGATCATAACCACTCGCTGTGTGAATCTGTCTCCACCACACTCTCAGACAGTACATTCTAGATCCTAACCACTCGCTGTGTGAATCTGTCTCCACCACACTCTCAGACAGTACATTCCAGATCCTAACCACTCGCTGTGTGAATCTGTGTCCACCACACTCTCAGACAGTACATTCCAGATCCTAACCACTCGCTGTGTGAATCTGTGTCCACCACACTCTCAGACAGTACATTCCAGATCCTAACCACTCACTGTGTGAATCTGTCTCCACCACACTCTCAGACAGTACATTCCAGATCCTAACCACTCACTGTGTGAATCTGTCTCCACCACACTCTCAGACAGTACATTCCAGATCCTAACCACTCACTGTGTGAATCTGTCTCCACCACACTCTCAGACAGTACATTCCAGATCCTAACCACTCACTGTGTGAATCTGTCTCCACCACACTCTCAGACAGTACATTCCAGATCCTAACCACTCGCTGTGTGAATCTGTCTCCACCACACTCTCAGACAGTACATTCCAGATCCTAACCACTCGCTGTGTGAATCTGTCTCCACCACACTCTCAGACAGTACATTCCAGATCCTAACCACTCGCTGTGTGAATCTGTCTCCACCACACTCTCAGACAGTACATTCCAGATCCTAACCACTCGCTGTGTGAATCTGTCTCCACCGCACTCTCAGACAGTACATTCCAGATCCTAACCACTCTGTGTATGGAAAAGTTTTGTCATTTTGTATTAATGCTTCTTTGTACATTTTCATATGGTGATTTTCCACTCTCCTGCCCTCTTCCATCTTTTGTGTTTTGCCTAATTCTCCTCTCTGCTGTTCTGTGAATCCCTCGCTTTGCTGTTGGTGTGGGTCTTGCTAGTTAGCCACCACTTCACCTCCCACATCCAAACATCCAACAACTCCTTCAGAAGTCTTTTATTGATTGTAAAGTGTTCTGGGACACCGACATCACATTTTCACAACTCTTTGTCTTCTCGTCTCACCTCTTACATTGCTCTTTCTTTCCCCCTCTGCTTTCTCTCCCTCTCCCTGCGTACTCTTTCTATCTCTCTTTTCTCTCCTCTCCCCGCTCTCTCTCTGTCTCCCCCCTGCTCTCTCTCTCTCCCTCTTCCTCCCCATCTCTCTCTCTCTCTGTCTCCCTATTCCCCTCCCCCCTCCCTTCCTCTCTCTCTGTCTCTTCCCCACCTCTCTCTCTCTCCCCTTTGCTGGTGTCTCTGTCCCTGCACCACCATCCCCCCACCACCACTCTCTCTCTGTCCCTCCCACCCTGCTCTGTCTCATTAAAATGTTTAAATTTTCAGACAATCCCTTTGATAAGCTGCTCGTTACATTGCTGTTAAAGAGAAATCAATGTTTCCGAATAGGTTTTGAGTTGTATTTGTGATTTTATTCTGGAATTGTGATTAAAGACAGGAAATGAAAGTGTTGTGAACAGTTTGAATGAGTGATTCCTGCACAGACTGATCCCAGTGTGAGTGTTTCCGTGTGGAGTCAGGGGGCTGGAGTAATGTGGAAATGATAAAGTTTCTGATCTGTTGGCAGGTGGGAGCTGGCAGCCATGACAACAAACAGTAACATCAGCCGCCCAATCTTCTCCTCACATGGTTAGAGAAGTGGCTGCGATCTCTGTGTGACTGTAAACAGCTCCCTGACACGAGGAAGGGAGAATGTACAAAACTGTCCTCCGTGTCGGACAAGCCAGGAAAAATCTCACAGCAGCTGCCTTCAATGTGTTTGCAGTCATGAATTATTCCACAGAGCAGGAACGCTGCCACACTGACTGGTCTTTCACAAATCTATTTTTGATGTTTTGGTGGGAGATGTTTTCTCTCTGCGTATTGGGTGTTTTAACACAGAACCTGCTTTTACCAAAAGGTGCTCTGACAGATATACCTCACACCAGCTGTTAGCTGCTTTCCCCAGTCTGCTGAGGGAAGAGTGGATTGGAAATGAACAGCCTCTCCTTGTGGGACCTGCCAGGAGCATTCACATTCACAATCAAATTCTTGCAATTGCTTCCAGGGACTTCCCATTTCTTCCCCTCCTCCGCCCTGCCCTCTGCACCCCCTCCTTTCCAGCTTACCACTATTGGAGTTACTAACCTGGCATCCTTCCCTTCTGGGCGCAGGGTGAATTTGAGAAACACTGAACGCAGGAAAGGTTGGGCTCCACTTTAGGGTTTCCCAGTTTACTGCTTACCCGGAGCAGAAATTCCGGGGTGGGGGGCATCCCAGGGAATCGCCACACCAAAAGCCTGCATGGGGCTGGGGGGAGGGATGTTCATTGTGTGATTCCTGGTGTGAGAGCAGGCCCTGTCCATCTCTCCTCCACTCCCCTGCGATTTTCCAGCATTTTCTGTTTGTGTTTGAGATTGAGGCTTCTGCAGTGTTTAATGATATAATTGAGATGGTATCACACAGCTGCCCTGTCCCTTCCTCCTGTCTGCAAATCGAGGGCACAGTATCTCAACCACGCTGGGCTCTTGGGAACGTTCACAGGTTCCCTGCACCCTGCATTGCTTTGTTTCCTTCCCCTACCTCACTCACTGCCCCTTCCAGGTAGGGAGAAGCCCACTGCCCCCCCTCCCTGCTCTGCCCCCCGCTCCCTCCCCACCCCCCTGCCCTGTGTATTGGAGCTGATGCTGATGAGATTGCTGCAATTGAGGAGGGAAATCCCAGGACGGGAGCTGATTCTCAGCTTACCCCTCAGTCTGGGCTCTGAACCCCAGCTGCTGCTCCTTGCCCCCGGTACACTGGAAAGCGGTTATGAAGATAGCACCCACATGTCGAGGCCCTCAGCCTCGTGTTTGTAGGTGCTGGAGGAGGGCTGGGTCACCAGGAATTGGGAAGGAGGTCTCGGTATCCCAGTATCATTCCATCCAGTCCAATCCCAGAGGGACAGAGTTAGGGTCTGAGGACTGGTTACTGCATCAATCTCTCAAACTCCTGTTAGGGGAGCGCGAAAGGTTAATTCCTGGCAGGAGAGCCCCCAGCCATTCTCCAGTATACTATCAGAGTGATTCCAGTCCGATAAACCCGTTACGCCCTGTCTACACCCCGGCTACACCCAAAACTCTGTCTACACCCCGGCTACGCCCAAAACTCTGTCTACATCCTGTCTAAACCCCGTCTACACCCAAAACCCCGTCTACATCCTGTCTAAACCCCGTCTACACCCAAAACCCCGTCTACACCCCAGCTACACCCAAAACCCCATCTACACCCTGTCTACGTACACCCTGTCTACATACGCCCTGTCTACATACGCCCTGTCTACATACGCCCTGTCTACATACGCCCTGTCTACATACGCCCTGTCTACACCCCAAACTCTGTCTACACCCAAAACTCTGTCTACACCCCAGCTACACCCTGTCTACATACACCCCGTCTACGCCCAAAACCCTGTCTACATACACCCTGTCTACACCCAAAACCCCATCTACACCCTGTCTACACCCCGGCTAAACCCCGTCTACACCCAAAACCCCGTCTACACCCTGTCTACACCCTGCTAACTCACCCAAACCCATCTACACCCTGTCTACACCCGGCTAAACCCTGTCTACACCCAAAACCCCGTCTACACCCTGTCTACCCCCGGCTAAACCCTTCTACACCCAAAACCCCATCTACACCCTGTCTACGTAACCCTTCTACACCCACCCCTCACCCCGGCTAAACCCCGTCTACACCCAAAACCCCGTCTACACCCTGTCTACACCCCGGCTAAACCCTGTCTACACCCAAAACCCTGTCTACACCCCGGCTAAACCCTGTCTACACCCTGTCTACACCCCAGCTAAACCCTGTCTACACCCAAAACCCTGTCTACACCCAAAACCCCATCTACACCCTGTCTACACCCCGGCTAAACCCCGTCTACACCCAAAACCCTGTCTACACCCTGGCTAAACCCCGTCTATACCCTGTCTACACCCCAGCTAAACCCTGTCTACACCCAAAACCCTGTCTACACCCAAAATCCTGTCTACATCCTGTCTACACCCTGTCTACACCCTGGTCTACAAACCCGGTAAACCCCGTCCTACCCAAAACCCTGTTACACCCCGTCTACACCCTGTCTACACCCCGGCTAAACCCCGTCTACACCCAAAACCCTGTCTACAACCCGTCTACATCCCTGTCTACACCCTGGCTAAAACACCCGTTCTACACCCCTCTACACCCTGGCTAAACCCCGTCTACACCCAAACCCCGTCTACACGACCACCCCGTCTACACCCTGTCTACACCCTGGCTAAACCCCGTCTACACCCAAAACCCCGTCTACACCCTGTCTACACCCTGTCTACACCCCGGCTAAACCCCGTCTACACCCAAAACCCCGTCTACACCCTGTCTAATACCCCCTGTCTACACCCAAACCCCGCTACACCCTGTCTACACACCCTGTCACACCCAAACCCGTCTACACCCAAAACCCCCGTCTACACCCTGTCTACACCTTAACACCCCGGCTAAACCCTCTACACACCCAAACCCCCGTCTACACCCCTGTCTACACCCTGTCTACACCCCTCTACACCCCGTCTACACCCAAACACCCCGTCTACACCCTGTCTACACCCCGTCTACACCCCGTCTACACCCCAAACCCCGGCTAAACCCCGTTACACCCCGTCTACACCCTGTCTACACCCAAAACCCCGTCTACACCCCGTCTACAACCCAAAACCCCGTCTACACCCCGTCTACACCCTGTCTACACCACAACCCCGTCTACACCCCGTCTACACCCAAAACCCCGTCTACACCCCGTCTACACCCTGTCTACACCCAAAACCCAAAACCCCGTCTACACCCCGTCTACACCCAAAACCCCGTCTACACCCCGTCTACACCCCGTCTACACCCCGGCTAAACCCCGTCTACCACCACAGCAATTTGGCATTTATTTTGTTTCTTTTGTAAAAATGAATTTGTCATTGAACTTGTATAAAATAAAAGCTGCATTTTCTGATGAGGATTGTAGATATTCTGTACTCTGTGTTTATTGTGAATTCCAGTTCTTTCACCACGACCGTGTTCCAATGGAATGTCTGCAATTCCCGGGAAACATAGGAGGGAGGCCATTCAGCCCGTTCTCCATCCTGTTATACAGGAGCAGGAAAAAGCCCCATTCAGCCCCTCGAGCCTGTTACGTAGGAGGAGGCCATACCTAATGCTCTACATACCAGTGAACATCTTGGTAAATCTTTTCTGTACCCTCTCCAAAGACTCCACATGCTTCTGGTAGAGTAACGACCAGAATTGAACACTCATTAAGACGTTAGGATGGCGGCGTGGGCTCGTTGGGCCGAAGGGCCTGTTTCCCGTGCTGTGTTGTTCTTTGTTCTTTGTATATTCCAAGCGCAGCCTAAGATTCTATAAAGCTGCAATGTGACTTTCCAGTTTTTAAACTCAGTGCCCCGGCCGATGAAGGCAAGTATGCCGTATGCCTTCTTGACTACCTTCTCCATCTGCATTGCCCAACTTCCAGTGACCTGTACACCTGTACACCCAGATCCCTCTGCCTATCAATACTCTTAAGGGTTCTGCCATTTACTGTGTATTTCCTATCTGTATTAGACCTTCCAAAATGCATTACCTCACATTTAGAACATAGAACATTACAGCACAGAACAGGCCCTTCGGCCTTCGATGTTGCGCCGACCAATATAAAAAGCAATGCCCCTCCAAACTAAACCATTCCCTTCTCTTCCATATACTTATCAACTAACCTCTTAAACGCCACCAAACTTGGCGCATCTACAACTGCTGCAGGCAGGGCATTCCACTCCCGAACCACCCTTTGGGTAAAGAACCTACCTCTGATATCCGTCCTATAACTATCACCCCTTAATTTAAAGCTGTGTCCCCTCGTGCTAGCTTTCTCCATCCTAGGAAAAAGGCTATCACTGTCCACCCTATCTAAACCTCTAATCATCTTATATGTTTCAATAAGGTCTCCTCTTAGCCGCCTCCTTTCTAACGAAAACAACCTCAAATCCCTCAGCCTCTCTTCATAAGACCTGCCCTCCATACCAGGCAACATCCTGGTAAACCTCCTCTGTACCCTCTCCAATGCCTCCACATCTTTCTTATAATGGGGGACCAGAACTGCACACAATACTCCAAGTGCGGCCGCACTAGAGTTTTGTACAGTTGCAACATGACGTTGCGGCTCCGAAATTCAATCCCCCTACCAATAAAAGCTAAGACTCCATATGCCTTCTTAACAACCTTCTCGACTTGACTGCCAGATTAAACTCCATGTACCATCTCTCCGCTCAAGTCTCCAACTGATCTATATCCTGCTGTATCCTCTGATGGTCCTCATCGCTATCCACAAATCCAACAACCTTTGTGTCATTCACAAACTTACTAATCAATCCAGTTACATTTCCCTCCAAATCATTTATATATATTACAAACAGCAATGGTCCCAGCACTGATCCCTGAGGAACTCCACTTATCACAGCCCTCCATTCAGAAACACACCCTTCCACTGCTACCCTCTGCCTTCTATGACTGAACCAGTTTTGTATCCACCTTGCCAGCTCACCTCTGATCCTATATGATTTCACCTTCTGCACCAGTCTGTCATCAGGGACCTTGTCAAAGGCCTTACTGAAATCCATGTAGACAACATCCACTGCCCTACCCTCATCAATCATCTTCATCACTCCCTCAAAAAACTCCATCAAGTTAATGAGACACAACCTCTCCTTCACAAAACCATGTTCCCTCTCACTAATACGTCCACTTATTTCCAAGTGGATCCTTGTAGGACACCATTTGTCACCAGTTAGAAAAGTGTCCTTCCACTGCTACTCTCTGCTTTCTATGTCTAAGCCAATTTTGTATCCTCCTTAGCAGCTCACTTGGGACCCCATATGATTTCAGCTTCTGTATCAGCCTGCCATAAGGAACCTTATTGGAGGCTTTATGAAAATCCATATACACAACATTCACTGCCCTGCCCTGGTCAATTTTTCTTGTCAGTTTCTCAAAAAACTCAATCAAGTTAGTGAGACAGGATCTCCCTTCAGAAAACCATGCTGCCTATTGCAAATAAACCTCTTCCAGATGTGAGTACATCCTGTCCCAAAGAATCTTCTCTAGTAATTTCCCCACCACTGATGTAAGACTCACAGGCCTGTGATTTCCCGGTTTGTCTCTTCTGCCCTTCTTAAACAGAGGAACAATGTTAGCTACTCTCCAATCCTCTGGTACCTTGCCCATGACTAAAGAGGATACAAAGATTGTGGCCAAGGCCTCAGCAATTTCTTCCCTCACCTCTCTCAGTATTCTAGGATAGATCCTATCTGGCCCTGGGGACTTGTCATAATAACATAGGAAATAGGAGCAGGAGTGGGCCATCCAGCCCCTCGAGCCTGCCCCGCCATTCAATAAGATCATGGCTGATCTGTAGTGGTTCAGTACCACTTTCCCACTTTCTCCCCATAACCCTTAATTCCCTTGTCAATTAAAAACCTATCCACTCTTGACTTGAACATATTCAGTGAGGAAGCCTCCACCACTTCATCAGGCAGAGAATTCCAAAGATTCACCACCCTTTGCGTGAAGAAACTACTCCTCAACTCCGATCTGAACCGCACCTACCCCCCACTAATCTTGAGGCTGTGCCCTCTAGTCCTGCTATCTTTGCTAAGCAGGAAGAGTCTCTCAACCTCTACCCTATCCATCCCCTTCATTATCTTATACGTCTCTATAAGATCCCCTCTCAGCCTTCTAAACTCCAAAGAGTACAAACCTAGCCTATTCAGTCTCTCCTCATAATCCAACGCCCTCATCTCCGGTATCAGCCTAGTAAACCTTCTCTGCACCCCCTTCAAGGCCAATATATCCTTTCTCAATGCAGCGACCCAAACTGCACACAGTACTCCAGCTGTGGCCTCACCAGTGCCCTATACAGCTGCAACAGAACCTCCCTACTTTTATATTCTATCCCCCTCACTATAAAGGCCAACATTGCATTCATAGAACATAGAACAATACAGCACAGAACAGGCCCTTCGGCCTTCGATGTTGTGCCGACCAAAATAAAAAGCAATGCCCCTCCTAACTAAACCATTCCCTTCTCTTCCATATACTTATCAACTAACCTCTTAAACGCCACCAAACTTGGCGCATCTACAACAGCTGCAGGCAGGGCATTCCACTCCCTAATCACTCTTTGAGTAAAGAACCTACCTCTGATATCCGTCCTATAACTCATACCCCTTAATTTAAAGTTGTGTCCCCTCGTGCTAGCTTTCTCCATCCTAGGAAAAAGGCTATCACTGTCCACCCTATCCAAACCTCTAATCATCTTATATGTTTCAATAAGATCCCCCCTTAGCCGCCTCCTTTCTAACGAAAACAACCTCAAATCCTTCAACCTCTCTTCATAGGACCTGCCCTCCATACCAGGCAACATCCTAGTAAACCTCCTCTGTACCCTCTCCAATGCCTCCACATCTTTCTTATAATGTGGCGACCAGAACTGCACACAATACTCCAAGTGCGGCCGCACTAGAGTTTTGTACAGCTGCAACATGATGCTGCGGCTCCTAAATTCAATCCCCCTACCAATAAAAGCTAAGACTCCATATGCCTTCTTAACAACTTTATCCACTTGACTGCCTACTTTCAGGGATCTATTGACACATACACCAAGATCCTTCTGTTCCTCAACACTATTAAGAGCCCTACCATTAGCCCTATACTCTACACATTTATTGTTCCTGCCAAAGTGCATTACCTCACACTTTTCCACATTAAACTCCATTTGCCACCTCTCGGCCCAGCTCTGCAACTTGTCCAAGTCACTCTGTAAACTAAAACACCCCTCTTCACTATCTACCACACCACCAACTTTAGTATCATCTGCAAATTTACTGATCCATCCCTCAATACCCTCATCCAGATCATTTATAAAAATTACAAACAGCAGGGGCCCCAAAACAGACCCCTGAGGCACACCACTCGTCACCGAACTCCACGATGAATATCTCCCATCAACCACCACCCTCTGTCTTCTATCTGCCAGCCAATTTCTAATCCAATTAGCTAAATCACCCTCTATTCCACACATCTGCATTTTCTGTAGAAGTCTTCCATGGGCCACCTTATCAAAAGCCTTACTAAAGTCCATATATACTACATCAACCGCCTTACCCCCATCCACCTCTCTGGTCACTTTCTCAAAAAACTCAATGAGGTTAGTAAGGCATGACCTACCCTTCACGAAACCATGCTGACTATCCCCAATCAATTCATTTCTCTCTAAATAACTATAAATCCTATCCCTAATAATTCTCTCCAATACCTTGCCCACAACAGAAGTAAGACTCACTGGCCTATAATTCCCAGGAAGGTCTCTCTTCCCCTTCTTAAACAATGGGACCACATTCGCTATCCTCCAGTCCTCCGGAACCACACCCGTAACCAACGAGGACCTGAAGATCAGAGCCAGAGGCTCTGCAATCTCCTCTCTTGCCTCCCAGAGAATCCTAGGGTAAATCCCGTCCGGCCCAGGGGACTTATCCAACTTCAAACCCTCGAGAATTTCTAACACATCCTCCCTATCTACTACAATACTCCCCAATTTGCAACCCTGTACCTCAGTGCTCTCCACAGCTACATTTCCAGCACTCTGCGTGAATACCGAAGAGAAATATTTATTCAGTGCCTCACCAATCTCTTCAGGCTCCACGCACAACTTCCCACTGCTGTCTATGACTGGCCCTAATCTTGCCCTAACCAATCTTCTATTCTTAACATATCGAAAGAAAGCTTTAGGATTCTCCTTAATCCTATCAGCCAACATCTTCTCGTGTCCCCTCTTAGCTCTCCTCAATTCACTTTTTACCTCCTTCCTAGCTAATCTATAGCTATCCATTGCACTACCTGAGCCTTCAAGCCTCATCCTGACATAAGCCTCCTTTTTCTTCTTAACCAGCAAATCAACTCTTTTCGTACACCAAGGCTCTCTTACTCGTCCATTTCCTCCCTGCCTGACAGGGACATACTTATCAAGGACTCGCAGCAGCTGCTCCTTGAATAAGCACCACATTCCAGATGTTCCCAGTCCCTGTAGTTCCCTAGTCCAATCTATGCACCCTAATTCTCTCCTGATGGCCTCATAATTACCCTTCCCCCAGCTATAACTACAGCCCCCAGCTTCATGCCTATCCCTGTCCATCACTAAGGTGAACGTAACCGAATTGTGGTCACTATCACCAAAATGTTCACTAACTTCCAAGCCTAACACCTGGTCTGGCTCATTGCCCAGCACCAAATCCAATGTAGCCTCACCTCTAGTTGGCCTATCTACATACTGAGTCAAAAAACCTTCCTGCACACTCTGTACGAAAACTGACCCCTCTAACGAGCTAGAGCTATAGCTATTCCAATCAATATTAGCAAAGTTAAAGTCCCCCATCACAATTACCCTACTACTTTCACTCCTAATCAGAATTGACTTCGCAATCCTTTCCTCAACCTCTCTAGAACTATTAGGAGGTCTGTAAAAGACTCCCAACAGGGTGACCTCTCCTCTCCTGTTTCTAATCTCAGCCCATACTACCTCCACAGACAAGTCCTCATCAAACTTCTTTTCGATCACCGTGATACAGTCTTTGACCAGTAACGCCACTCCTCCCCCCCTTCTACCCCCTTCTCTACTCCGACTAAAGCATTTGTACCCCGGAACCTGCAACATCCATTCCTGTCCCTGCTCTACCCAAGTCTCTGAAATGGCCACAACATCGAAGTTCCAGGTACTGGTCCAAGCTGCAAGTTCCTCCCCCTTATTGCGAATACTCCTTGCATTAAAGTATACGCATCTCAAACCATGCCCCACCCCACCCGTACGCCGCTGTGTTTTACAACTCTCCTCTATAACCCCCTTACTCTCATCCCTCTCAGCACCCCAACTACTTAGGATCCCACCCCCCCCCCGAATCAGTTTAAAGCCCCCATCATAGCCTTAGCAAATTTTCCCCCCAAGATATTAGTCCCCCTCTGGTTCAGGTGTAGACCATCTCTCTTGAAGAGGTCCCACCTATCCCAGAATGAGTCCCAATTGTTAAGGAACCTGAACCCCTCCCTCCTGCACCATCCACGCAGCCATGAGTTCAAACTATCCCTTTCTCTGTTCATCTCTAAACTATCTCTTGGCACAGGCAAGAGTCCAGAGATAACCACTCTGCCTGTTATGGACCTAAGCTTCCACCCTAACTCCATAAATTTCTGTTTAATATCCCCTTCCCTTGTCCTACCTACATCATGTGTCCCCACATGAACAATGACTTGGGGCTGACTCCCCTCACCCTTAAGAATCCTAAAAACCCGATCTGCAACATCCTGGACCCCAGCCCCTGGGAGGCAACACACCAGCCCTGAGTCCTGTTTATTACTATTTACCCTCCTATCTGTCCCTCTAACTATGGAGTCTCCTATAACTAGGCCTAATCTCTTATTCCCCCCACCCACCTGAGCATTCTCAGCAGGCTCACCCCCAGAGACCTGCTCCCTTTGGTCAGCTCCAGTTGATTCTTCCTCAACTGTAGCCTCCAAGACAGAAAATTTATTTTGGAGGGGAACAGCCCCAGGGGATTGTCTCCCCGATTGCTTCTTACCCCTCCTCCTAATAGTTACCCAATTATCACTTATAGGAGTTACAATCTCTTTGTTACTCCTGCCTATATCCTCCTCAACCTCTCGAATTACCCTGAGCTCCTCTAATTCCAGCTCCAGCTCCTTAACACGATCCTCAAGGAGCTGCAAATGTGCACACTTCCTGCAGGTATAATCAGCAGGAACACTACTGGTGTCCCTCACTACTGGATTCACCTTCTTAATCACCTGCTGCACCTGCATACTGTACAAGGACCCCCAGGTTCCTCTGTACTGTTACATGCTGCAGCTTTTCACCATTGAAATAATAATCCTTCCTACCATTATTCCCACCAAAGTGGATAACCTCACACTTGCTAACATTATATTTCCTAGCTCCCCAGTCTACATTCCCTAGCTCCTGCCCCCAGTCTACATTCCT
>JAGIQG010000005.1:624648-719061 GCA_024679065.1 Sphyrna mokarran
ATACTTATCAAAGACCCGCAGCCGCTGCTCCTTGAATAAGCTCCACATTCCAGATGTTCCCCGTCCCTGTAGCTTCCTAGTCCAATCTATGCACCCTAATTCTCTCCTGATGGCCTCATAATTACCCTTCCCCCAGCTATAACTACAGCCCCCAGCTTCATGCCTATCCCTGTCCATCACTAAGGTGAACGTAACCGAATTGTGGTCACTATCACCAAAATGTTCACTAACTTCCAAGCCTAACACCTGGTCTGGCTCATTGCCCAGCACCAAATCCAATGTAGCCTCACCTCTAGTTGGCCTCTCTACATACTGAGTAAAAAAACCTTCCTGCACACTCTGTACGAAAACTACCCCTCTAACGAGCTAGAGCTATAGATAATCCAATCAATATTAGAAATTTAAAGTCACCCATAACAATTACCCTATTACTTTCACTCCTAAACAGAATTGACTTCGCAATCCTTTCCTCAACCTCTCTAGAACTTTTAGGAGGTCTATAAAAGACTCCCAACAGGGTGACCTCTCCTTTCCTGTTTCTAATCTCAGCCCATACTACCTCAACAGACAAGTCCTCATCAAACTTCTTTTCTGTCACTGTGATACAGTCTTTGACTAATAATGCCACTCCTCCCCCCCTTCTCCCTCCTTCTCTACTCCGACTAAAGCATTTGAACCCCGGAACCTGCAACATCCATTCCTGTCCCTGCTCTACCCAAGTCTCTGAAATGGCCACAACATCGAAGTTCCAGGTACTGGTCCAAGCTGCAAGTTCCTCCACCTTATTGCGAATACTCCTTGCATTAAAGTATACGCATCTCAAACCATGCCCACACCCCACACCCTACGCCGCTGTGTTTTACACTCTCCTCTATAACCCCCTTACTCTCATCCCTATCAGCACCCCAACTACTTAGGATCCCACCCCCCCCCGAATCATTTTAAAGCCCCCATCATAGCCTTAGCAAATTTTCCCCCCAAGATATTAGTCCCCCTCTGGTTCAGGTGTAGACCATCTCTCTTGAAGAGGTCCCACCTATCCCAGAAAGAGTCCCAATTGTTAAGGAACCTGAACCCCTCCCTCCTGCACCATCCACGCAGCCATGAGTTCACAACAAACAAACAAAAAACAACACAACACAAACAAAAAAACAAAACAACAAAACAACAAAACTATCCCTTTCCCCTCTGTTCATCTCTAAACTATCTCTTGGCACAGGCAAGAGTCCAGAGATAACCACTCTGCCTGTTATGGACCTAAGCTTCCACCCTAACTCCATAAATTTCTGTTTAATATCCCCTTCCCCTGTCCTACCTACATCATGTGTCCCCACATGAACAATGACTTGGGGCTGACTCCCCTCACCCTTAAGAATCCTAAAAACCCGATCTGCAACATCCTGGACCCCAGCCCCTGGGAGGCAACACACCAGCCCTGAGTCCTATTTATTACTATTTAACCTCCTATCTGTCCCTCTAACTATGGAGTCTCCTATAACTAGGCCTAATCTCTTATTCCCCCCACCCACCTGAGCATTCTCAGCAGGCTCACCCCCAGAGACCTGCTCCCTTTGGTCAGCTCCAGTTGATACTTCCTCAACTGTAGCCTCCAAGACAGAAAATTTATTTCGGAGGGGAACATCCCCAGGGGATTGTCTACCCGATTGCTTCTTACCCCTCCTCCTAATAGTTACCCAATTATCACTTATAGGAGTTACAATCTCCTTGTTACTCCTGCCTATATCCTCCTCAACCTCTCGAATTACCCTGAGCTCCTCTAATTCCAGCTCCAGCTCCTTAACACGATCCTCAAGGAGCTGCAAATGTGCACACTTCCTGCAGGTATAATCAGCAGGAACACTACTGGTGTCCCTCACTACTGGATTCACCTTCTTAATCACCTGCTGCACCTGCATACTGTACAAGGACCCCCAGGTTCCTCTGTACTGTTACATGCTGCAGCTTTTCACCATTGAAATAATAATCCTTCCTACCATTATTCCCACCAAAGTGGATAACCTCACACTTGCTAACATTATATTTCCTAGCTCCCCAGTCTACATTCCCTAGCTCCTGCCCCCAGTCTATATTCCTTAGCTCCTGCCCCCAGTCTACATTCCCAAGCTCCCGCCCCCAGTCTACATTCCCTAGCTCCCACCCCAATCTACATTCCCTAGCTCCCACCCCAATCTACATTCCCTAGCTCCCACCCCCAGTCTACATTCCCTAGCTCCCGCCCCTAGTCTACATTCCCTAGCTCCTGCCCCCAGTCTACATTCCCTAGCTCCCGCCCCAATTATCCTTCCCTAGCTCCCGCCCCGCAGGTCTACATCCCTCGCTCCCGCCCCCAGTCTACATCCATAGCTCACTGCACCCCAGTCTACATTCACCCTCGCCCCGCCCCAGTCTAACATTACTAGCTCCTGCCCCAGCCTACATTCCCTAGCTCCCGCCCCCAAGTCTACCATGCCCTAGCTCCCGCCCCCAGTCTACATTCCCTAGCCTCCCGCCCCCAGCTCTCATTCCCTCCTCCCGCCAACTAGTCTACATTCCCTAGCTCCGCCCCCAGTCTACATTCCCTAGCTCCGTCCCCAGTATACATTCCCTAGCTCCTGCCCCCAGCCTACTTCCCTAGCTTCCCGCCCCATGTCTACATTCCCTAGCTCCGCCCAGTCTACATTCCCTAGCTCCCGCCCCCAGTCTACATTCCTCGCCCCGCCACCCAGTCTACATTCCTAGCTCGTGCCCCCAGTCTAACATTCCCTCGCTCCGCCCCCAGTCTACATTTCCCTCGCTCCCTTGACCCCAGGCCTACATTCCCTAGCTCCCGGCCCCAATCTACAGTCCATAGCTCCCGCCCAATCTACATTCCCTAGGGCTCCCGCCCCCAGTCTACAGTCCATAGCTCCCGCCCCAATCTACATTCCCTATGCTCCCGACCCCCAGTCTAATTTCCCTGCTCTGCCCCCAGTCTACATTCCTAGCTCCGGCCCCATCTATCCCCTAGCTATCCCGCCACCCCAGTCTATATTCCTAGCTCCTGCCACCCAGTCTACATTCCCTAGCTCTTGCCCCCCAAGTCTACATTACCTAAACACTCCGCCCCGAGTCTACATTCCTAGCCCCGCCCCCAGTCTACATTCCCCTAGCTCCCGCCCCCAGTCTATATTTCCTAGGCTCCTGGCCCCCCAGTCTACATTCACTAGCTCCGCATGTTCCCCAGTCTAAATTCCATAGCTCCTGCCCACAGTCTTACATTCCCTAGCCCGCCCCCAGTCTACATTCCCTAAGCTCCTGCCCCCAGTCGACATTCCCTAGCTCCCGTGCCCCCAGTCTACATCCCTAGCTCCGCCCCCAGTCTACAATTCCATAGCTCCCGCCCCCCAGTCTACATTCCCTAAGCTCCGCCCCCAGTTCTACATTCCCTAGGCTCCTGCCCCCCAGTCTACATCCTAGCTACCGTCCCGAGTATAAATTCCCTAGCTTCCTTGCCCACAGATCTCATTCCTAGCTCCTGCCCTCACAGGTCTACATTCCCTAGCGTCCTGCCCCCCAGTCTACATTCCCTAGCTCCTGCCCCACAGTTACATTCCCTAGCTCCTGACCCAGTTACATTCCCTAGCTCCTGCCCCAGTCTACATTCCCTAGATCCTGTCCCCAGTCATACATTCCCTAGCTCCAGTCCGAGTCCTTACATTCCCTAGCTCCTGCACCCCCAGTCTACATTCCCTAGCTCCTGCCCAGTCTACATTCCCTAGCTCCTGCCCAGTTACCATTCCCTGCCTGTCCCCAGTCTACATTCCCAGCTCCTGTCCCCAGTCTACATTCCCCGACTCCGTTCCCACAGTCTACATTCCCGAGCTCCTGCCCCAGTCTACATTCCCTAGCTCTGCCCCAGTCTACATTCCCTAGATCCTGCCCCCAGTTTACATTCCTAGCTCCTGCCCCCCAGTCTACATTCCCTAGCTCCTGCCCCCAGTCTACATTCCCTAGCTCCGTCCCCCAGTCTACATTTCCTAGCTCCTGCCCCAGTCTACATTCCCTAGCTCCGCCCCCAGTCTACATTCCCTGCCCTGTCCCCAGTTTACTTCCTAGCTCCTGCCCCCAGTCTACATTCCCCGCTCCCGTCCCCCAGTCACATTCCCTAGCTCCTGCCCCCCACGTTTACATTCCCTGCTCCTGCCCCAGTCTTACATTCCCTAGCTTGCCCCCAGTTTACATTCCCTAGCTCTGCCCCCAGTCTACATTCCCTAGCTCCTGCCCCCAGTCTACATTCCCTCGCTCCCGTCCCCCAGTATACATTCCTAAGTCCCTCCCCCAGGTCTACATTCCCTAGCTCCGGCCCCAGTCTTACTTTCCCTAGCTCCCGTCCCCCAGTCTACAGTCCTAGCTCCTGCCCCCCAGTCTACATTCCCTAGCTCCCGTCCGAGTCGACACTCCCTAGCTCCCGCCCCCAGGCTACATTCCTTAGCTCCCGTCCCCAGTTATACATTCCCTAGCTCCTGCCCCCAGTCTACATTCCCTCGCTCCGTCCCCCAGTCTACATTCCCTAGCTCCTGCCCCCCAGTCTACATCCCTAGCTCCCGTCCCCAGTCTACATTCCCTAGCTCCTGCCCCAGTCTACATTCCCTCGCTCCCGTCCCCCAGGTTCTACATTACCTAGCTCCCACCCCAGTCTACATTCCCTAGCCCCGTCCCCAGTTACATTCCCTAGCTCCCGTCCCCAGTTCTACATTCCCTCAGCTCCTGCCCCCCAGTCTACATTCCCTAGCTCCTGCCCCCCCAGTGCTGCATTCACCTAGCTCCCACCCCCAGGTCTACATTCCCTACCTCCCGTCCCAGTCTACATCCCTAGCCTGCCCCCAGTTACATCCCTAGCTCCTGCCCCCCAGTCTACATGCCTAAGCTCCCCACCCCCAGTCTACATCCCTACTCCCGTCCCCAGTCGACGTTCCCTAGCTCCCGCCCCAGTCTACACTCACTAGCTTCACTGCCCCCCAGTCTACATTCCCTCGCTCCGTCCCCAGTCTACGTTTCCCTAGCGCCTGCCCCCAGTATACATTTCCCTAGCTCCTGCCCCCCAAGTCTACATTCCCTAGCTCCTGCCCCCCAGTCTTACATTCCCTAGCTCCTGCCCCCCAGTCTACATTCCTAGCTCCCACCCCCAGTCTACCATTCCAGGCTCCGTCCCCCGTCTACGTTCCCTAGCTCCGCCCCACCAGTCTACACTCCAAGCTCCCTGCCCCCCAGTTCATCCCTCGCTCCCGTCCCCAGTAGTCTACGTTCCCTAGCTCCTGCCCCCAGTACATCCCTAGCTCCTGCCCCCACCAGTCTACATTCCCCTAGCTCCCACCCCCAGTCTACATCCTAGCTCCGCCCCAGTTACGTTCCCCTAGTCGCCGCCCCCAGTCTACACTCCCTAGATCCGGCACCCCAGTCTACATTCCTAGGTCCCGTCCCCAGTCTACGTCCCTAGCTCCTGACCCCAGTCTACATCCCTAGCCTGCCCCCCAGTCTACATTCCTCGCTCAGTCCGAGTCTACATCCCTAGCTCACGCCCCCAGTCTACTTCCTTAGCTCCCGTTCCCAGTCTACATTTCCCTAGCCTCCTGCCCACAGGCTACTCCCTAGATCTGCCCCCAGTCTACATTCCCTCGCTCCCGTCCCGAGTCTTACATTCCTAGCTCCAGCCTCCGTCTACATTCCCTAGCTCCCGCCCCCAGGTCTACATTCCTTAGCTCCTGCCACCAGTCCACATTCCCTAGCTTCCTGGCCCCCATCTACATTCCCTAGCTCCCACCACAGTTACATTCCCTCGCTTCCCGTCCCCAGTCACATTCCCTTAGCTCCTGCTCACAGTCTACATTCCCCGCTCCTGTTCCCCAGTCTACATTCCACTAGTCCTCGCCCCCAGCTACATTTCCGAGCTCCTGCTCCCAGTCTACATCCCGCGCTCTGGCCCCAGCTACCTTACCTAGCTCCCGTCTACAGTTCTTACATTCCCTAGCTCCTTGCCCCAGTTTACATTCCCTTAGCACTCCTGTCCCAGTATACATTCCCTAGATCCTGCCCCAGTTACATCCCTAGCTCCTGCCCCATTCTACATTCCCTTAGCTCCCTGCCCCAAGTCTACATTCACTAGCTCCTGCTCCAGTTACATTCCCTAGCTCCTGCCCCCAGTCTACATTCCCTAGCTCCCGCCCCCAGTCTACATTCCCTAGCTCCGCTCCCAGTCTACATTCCCTAGCTCCTGCTTCCCAGTCTACATTCCCTAGCTCCTGCTCCCAGTCTACATTCCCTAGCTCAGCCTCCCAGTCTACATCCCCTAGCTCCTGTCCCAGTTACATTCCCTAGCTCATGCTCCCCAGTCTACATTCCCTAGCTCCGCCCCCCAGCTACATTCCCTAGCTCCTGCCCCCCAGTCTACATTCCTTAGCTCCCGTCCCCAGTCTACATTCCCTAGTCTGCCCCCAGTCTACATTCCCTATGCTCCTGCCCCCCGTCTACATTCCCTCGCTCCCGTCCCGAATCTACTCCCTAGCTCCCGCCTCCAGTCTACATTCCCTAGCTCCCGCCCCAGTCTACATCCCTTAGCTCCCGCCACCAGTCTACATTCCTAGCTCCTGCCCCCAGTCTACATTCCCTAGCTCCCACCCCCAGTCTACATTCCCTCGCTCCTGTGTCCCCAGTCTACATTCCCTAGCTCCTGCCCCCAGTCTACATCCCTAGCTCCTGCCCCCAGTCTACATTCCCAAGCTCCCGCCCCAGTCTACATTCCCTAGCTCCCACCCCAATCTACATTCCCTAGCTCCCACCCCAATCTACATTCCCTAGCTCCCACCCCCAGTCTACATTCCCTAGCTCCCGCCCCCAGTCTACATTCCCTAGCTCCTGCCCCCAGTCTACATTCCCTAGCTCCCGTCCCCAGTCTACATTCCCTAGCTCCTGCTCCCAGTCTACATTCCCAAGCTCCGCCCCCAGTCTACATTCCCTAGCTCCCACCCCAGTCTACATTCCCTAGCTCCCACCCCAGTCACATTCCCTAGCTCCTGTCCCCAGTCTACATTCCCTAGCTCCCGCCCCCAGTCTACATTCCCTAGCTCCTGCTCCCAGTCTACATTCCCTAGCTCCCGTCCCCAGTCTACATTCCCTCGCTCCTGCCTAATAGTGTAATACTCTCAGTGACTTATCCTATTTGGTGAGTTATTATTGTTCCTTCATCTGGTGACAGGAATAGGAGAGGCCATTCAGCCCATCAAACCTGCTCCGCCATTCCATACGGTCAGAGCTGATTGGGTAGTTCAGTGCCATGTATCCGCATTGTCAGTACACATCATCAACTCTGCCTTTTCCTGGAAATATTCTGCCAGTTTTAATGAGATTATCTCACACTGATTGTGTCAAGTTGGCCAGACAACGCTTCCCTTCACAAATCCAAGATTCCTGTGTGAATCTTTACCACACACATTGTGCCAAATGCTCGCTGCCTGTTGGTGAAGTCCTGTTTTGAGCGGATAATATAGAAATTGCTGTTACTCAATCCTCGAACTGATTACTGTTTCTGTAGGAACTCTGCACTGCCTCATGATAGTTCCTGCAATAGATCAATCACTGCCTCAAAATCCACTCGTTCCTTTCCTTTGTCTCTGGTTACATAAATAAAAAATGGATATTTCTCCAGGATTCCTGGACCATCTGATGGGCAACACGACAGCTCAGTGACTATCGCTGTGCTGTGCAGATACATGGATTTGGGCCTGTGTCTGTGGAGTTTGCGCATTCTCCCCGTGCTTGCGTGGGTTTTCTCCGGGTGCTCCGGTTTCCTCCCACATCCCAAAGATGTGCTCTTAGGCTAATTGGCAAAACAAATTCTCCCTAAATTGTCTCAAATTGGTTTTTAATCCATAGATCTATAAACATGGACAGGGATCGCAGATAGAGATGGGAACATCGGGGTGGCAGCGTGGGCTTGATGGGCCGAAGGGCCTGTTTCCCGTGCTGTTTTGTTCTTTGATCTTTGTTTTGTTGATTCTCCTGGTGAACTGGCCCAGAGTTTGAGTAGATTATAAAACCATTTTCACAGATTGGAACCACCAGGGAATCACCATCTCTCTCATCGCTCCCTCTCCCCTTCTCTCCAATCACCGAGTCATTACACAGCACCAGGAGACTATTCAGCCCATCGTGTCTGCACCAACTCTCCGAGTGAGTATCACGGTTTTGTGTCACTCCCCTGCCTTTTCCCCAAAACATTCTTTGTTCAAATAATCATCCAAGGCCTTCCTGAATACCTCGATTGAATCTGTCTCCAGCTCACTCGCAGGCAGCTCATTCCAGACACCAACCACTCACTAAATGGAAAAGTCTCTCATCATATTTCTTTATCATCCTCCTGTCTTTTCCTTTTTATATAAAATAAAAACAGGACATTCTGTGAGTGTCAGTGTCAAAGAACAAAGAACAAAACAGCACGGGAAACAGGCCCTTCGGCCCAACGAGCCCACGCCGCCATTTTAACAGTGTGAGTTCCCTCTTCCAACCATGACCCTTGTCTATGTTTATGGAAATCTACATTGGAAACCAGACTCAGGAAACAATTTAGGGAGAATTTGTTTTGCCAATTAGCCTAAGAGCACATCTTTGGGATGTGGGAGGAAACCGGAGAACCTGGAGAAAACCCACGCAAGCACGGGGAGAATGCGCAAACTCCCACAGACACAGGCCCCAAATCCATGTATCTGCACAGCACAGCGATAGTCACTGAGCTGTCGTGTTGCCCATCAGATGGTCCAGGTCAAGCGTACACTAACGACGTGAAGCACTAGGATACTCTCAAAAAAAATCCAAGAGCAGCCCTCTCACGACCCATCGCGTGTATGTCCCTCGTTAGACAACAAGGTGGACCAAAGCTGTGGATTAAAAGAGAAAAGCATCAATAATGTGCACATCTTACACAAACATTCAAGGGAATCCCCAAAAGCTCAAAAGTTAAAGCAAATGTGCCAGAAAAGTATGTTGGAAAGTCCATAGGAATCAATTAATTCCCAGGGACTCCCAAGGCTCATGATCCCTATTTTAAAATCAGTTTTCTATACCCCTCCATTCCCATTCTGTTCATGTGCCCATCTAAGTATTTCTTAAATAACTCCAGAGCACCTGCCTCCACCACTTTACTTGGCAGCGCGTTCCATACCCCCACCACCCTCTGTGTGAAAAAACTCCCTCTAGCATCCAAATTATACCTTACCCCCCTCACCCTAAGCCCGTGACCTCTCGTAAAATTTGTTTCCAACCTAGGAAAAACCTTACCACTGTTTATTTATACCCCTCTTAATCTTGTACATTTCTATTAGATCTCCTCTCAGTCTAAGTCTTTCTAAAGAAAATAGCTCCAATTTGCCTAACCTCTCCTTGTAACTCATAGACCATAGAACATTACAGTGCAGTACAGGCCCTTCAGCCCTCGATGTTGCGCCGACCAATGGAACCAATCTAATGACCCTCTATCCTAAACTATTCCAATGTTATCCATATGCCTACCCACTGACCATTTGAATGGCTTTAAACTTGACGAGTCCACAACTGCAGCAGGCAGGGAATTCCACGCCCTTACTACCCTCTGAGTAAAGAACCCACCTCTAGCATCAGTCCTATAACTACCACCCCTTAATTTAAAGCTATGTCCCCTCGTGTTATCCATCTCCATCTGAGGAAAAAGGCTCTCACTATCTACCCTATCTAACCCTCTGACCATCTTATATGTCTCAATTAAGTCACCTCTTAGCCTCCTTCTCTCTAATGAAAATAACTTCAAGTCCCTCAGCCTCTCCTCATAAGACCTGCCCTCCATACCAGGCAACATCCTGGTAAACCTCCTCTGCACCCTTTCCAATGCCTCCACATCTTTCTTATAATGTGGCGACCAAAACTGTACACAATACTCCAAGTGCGGGTCCAGTTGAACTCCTGGATCCAGGTTGAATATATCCCATCAACCACCACCCTCTGTCTTCTATCAGTCAGCCAATTCCTAATCCAAACTGCTAAATCTCCCTCAATCCCATGCATCTCAGACCTTCCATACCAGGTAGCATCCTGGTAAACCTCCTCTGCACTCTCCCCAGAGTCTCCATGTCCTTCCGGTAGTAAGGCGACCAGAACTGGACGCAGTATTCCAAATGAGGTCTAACCAGCGTTTTATACAACTGCAACATTAAAGGCCAGCTCTTGTACTCTATAACCCTTCCTATAAAGGCTAACATACTATATGCTTTCTTCACAACCTTCTCCACTTGCTCTGCCACCTTCAGAGACTTGTTCACCTGCACCCCCGGTCCCTCTGCATTTCTATACTCTACCTGTCTCTCTCTCTCTGTCTCCCTTTTAATGTGTGTGTCCCTCTGTCTGTGTGTGCATCTCTCTCTACACCTTGATGTCTCCCTCTCTCTTTGTCTGTGTGTCTCACTGAACGTGTGTGTCTCTCTCTCTTTGTGTCTCCCACTTTCTCTTTGTCTGTGTGTATCTCACTCTGAGTGTGTGAGACTCTCTCTTCCCCGCTTTGTGTTTGTCTAACTGCCTGTCCTTCGTTGTCTATATGACTCTCTGTGCCCTCTCTACATTCCCACCAATTTTTGTGTCTGTCTCTCTCTCTCTGTAGGACTCTATCTCTTTGTGTGTCTTCCTCTGTGTCTGTGCGCCTGTGTGTGCGCCTGTGTGTGCGCCTGTGTGTGCGCCTGTGTGTGCGCCTGTGTGTGCGTCCTTCATTCTCAGTGAAACATGATTGTGTGATGATTGTGTGAGTTTATTCTGATCTCTGATTTGTAGTGAGTCTGGTTGGAAATGCAGCCCGAGGTTTATTGCTGTGATCTGGAATTTCTCTTGCCCCCTGGGGGTCTCTATCTCTCAGGCTGAGCTATTTTTAGACCAGTCTTTCTATAAAAAGCTCCAGTTTGTGTTCTTTCCCTCTTGTTACGTCAGAGGATTTTCCCTCTCACAGTCCGATCACTACCTCCTTATCAGCAAAGGGCTGGACTCTGAGTCAGGGGCGGCACATAAAAGCTCAGCACAGGACAGGCAATGTCCACATCCCTGCCAGACACTGGATACACAGGTAAGAGAAACAACTGGACAGAGCGGGAGACACACTCACCCGAGGGGAGAGGGAGAGACCGCCCCGGGGGGAGAGAGAGAGGGAGAGACCACCCTGGGGGGAGAGAGAGAGGGAGAGACCACCCCGGGGGGAGAGAGAGAGAGAGAGAGATCTCCCCAGGGGCAGGGAGAGACCGTCCCGGGGGAAGAGAGAGAGGGAAGACTGCCCCGGGGGGAGAGAGAGAGGGAGAGACTGCCCCGGGGGGAGAGAGAGAGGGAGAGACCGCCCCGGGGGGAGAGAGAGAGGGAGAGACTGCCCCGGGGGGAGAGAGAGAGGGAGAGACCGCCCCGGGGGGAGAGAGAGAGGGAGAGACCGCCCCGGGGGGAGAGAGAGAGGGAGAGACCACTCCAGGGGGAGAGGGAGAGAGAGAGAGAGAGAGATCTCCCTAGGGGCAGGGAGAGACCGTCCCGGGGGAAGAGAGAGAGGGAGAGACCACCCCGGGTGGAGAGAGAGAGGGAAGAGACTGCCCCGGGGGAGAAAGAGAGGGAGAGACAGCCCCGGGGGGAGAGAGAGAGGGAGAGACAGCCCCGGGGGGAGAGAGAGAGGGAGAGACCACCCGGGGGAAGAGAGAGAGGGAGAGACAGCCCCGGGGGGAGAGAGAGAGGGAGAGACGTCCGGGGGAGAAGAGAGAGAGAGACCGCCCCGGGGGCAGGGAGAGACCGTCCCGGGGGAGAGAGAGAGGGAGAAACCGCCTCGGGGGGAGAGAGAGAGGGAGAGACCACCCCGGGGGGAGAGAGAGAGGAAGAGACTGCCCCGGGGGAAGGGAGAGAGACCGCCCCAGGGTGAGAGAGAGGGGGAGAGACCGCCGCGGGGGGAGAGAGAGAGGGAGAGTCCGCCCCGGGGGGAGGGAGAGAGGGAGAGACTGCCCCGGGGGGAGAGAGAGAGGGAGAGACTGCCCCGGGGGAGAGAGAGAGGGAGAGACCGCCCCAGGGGGAGAGAGAGAGGGAGAGACCACCCGGGGGGAGAGGGAGAGAGAGAGAGAGAGAGATCTCCCCAGGGGCAGGGAGAGACCGTCCCGGGGGAAGAGAGAGAGGGAGAGACCACCCCGGGTGGAGAGAGAGAGGGAGAGACTGCCCCGGGGGGAGAGAGAGAGGGAGAGACTGCCCTGGGGGGAGAGAGAGAGGGAAGAGACAGCCCGGGGGGAAGAGAGAGGGAGAGACCACCCCGGGGGAGAGAGAGAGGGAGAGACAGCCCCGGGGGGAGAGAGAGAGGGAGAGACCGTCCCGGGGGAGAGAGAGAGAGAGAGGGAGAGACCGCCCCGGGGGGAGAGAGAGAGAGAAGAGAGAGATCTCCCCAGGGGCAGGGAGAGACCGTCCCGGGGGAAGAGAGAGAGGGAGAAACCGCCTCGGGGGGAGAGAGAGAGGGAGAGACCACCCCGGGGGGAGAGAGAGAGGAAGAGACTGCCCCGGGGGAAGGGAGAGAGACCGCCCCAGGGTGAGAGAGAGGGGGAGAGACCGCCGCGGGGGGAGAGAGAGAGAGGGAGAGTCCGCCCCGGGGGGAGGGAGAGAGGAGAGACCGCCCGGGGGGAGGGAGAGAGGGAAGTCCGCCCCGGGGGGAGGGAGAGAGGGAGAGACCGCCCCGGGGGGAGGGAGAGAGGGAGAGAGCATCCCGGGGGGACGGAGAGAGGGAGAGACCACCCCAGGGAGAGGGAGAGTGGGCGAGACTGCCGTGGGGGGAGGGAGAGAGGGAGAGACTGTCTCGGGGAGGGAGAGAGAGAGGGAGAGACTGTCTCGGGGGGCAGAGAGAGGAATGGACTGATGCACAAACAAAGAAAATTCCAACACAGGAACAGGCCCTTCGGCCCCTCCAAGCCTGCACTGACCAGGCTGCCCGACTGAACTAAAACCCCCTGCCGTTCCAGGGACCATATCCCTCTTCCCGTCCTATTCATGGATTTGTCAAGACACCCCTTTAAAACTCACTCCCTATCCACTTCCATTCCCTCCCCCGGCAGCGAGTTCCAGGCACCCACCGCCCTCTGTGTAAAAATTCTGCCTTGTACATCTCCCTTAAACTTTGCTCCTCACACCTTAAACCTGGGCCCCCGAGTAATTGACTCTTCTCAAGGTTTAGAGAGAGGGGGGAGAATTCCCGAGGTTTGGAAAGAGGGGGGAGAATTCCCGAGGTTTGGAGAGAGGGGGGAGAATTCCCGAGGTTGGAGAGAGGGAAGTAGAATTCCTGAGGTTTGGAGGAGGGGGGAGAATTCCCGAAGTTTGGAGAGAGGGGGAGAATTCCCGAGGTTTGGAAAGAGAGGGAGAATTCCCAAGTTGGAAAGAGAGGGGAGAATTCCCGAGGTTTGGAGAGAGGGGGAGAATTCCCAAGGTTTGGAAAAGAGGGGGGAGAATCCCGAGGTTGGAGAGAGGGGGGAGAATTCCCGAGGTTTGGAGAGAGGGAGTAGAATTCCTGAGGTTTGGAGAGAGGGGGGAGAATTCCCGAGGTTTGGAGAGAGGGGGGAGAATTCCCGAGGTTTGGAGAGAGGGGGGAGAATTCCCGAGGTTTGGAAAGAGGGGGGAGAATTCCCGAGGTTTGGAGAGAGAGGGGGGAGAATTCCCGAGGTTTGGAGAGAGGGGGAGGAATTCCAAATGTTTGGAGAGAGGGAGGAGAATTCCGAGGTTTGGAGAGGAGGGGGGAGAATTCCCGAGGTTTGGAGAAGAGGAGAGTAGATTCCTGAGGTTTGAAGAGAAGGGGGAGAATTCCCGAGGTTTGGAGAGAGGGAAAGAATTCTGAGGTTTGGAGAGGGGGGGGAGAATTCCCGAGGTTTGGAGAGAGGGGGAGAATTCCGAGGTTTGGAGAGAGGGGGAGAATTCCTGAGGTTGGAAAGAGGGGGGAGAATTCCCGAGGTTTGGAGAGAGGGGGGAGAATTCCCGAGGGTTTGAGAGAGGGGAGTAGAATTCCCGAGGTTTGGAGAGAGGGGGGAGAATTCCCGAAGTGGAGAGAGGGGGGAGAATTCCCGAGGTTTGGAGAGAGGGGGGAGAATTCCCGAGGTTGGAAAGAGGGGGGAGAATTCCGAGGTTTGGAGAGAGAGAGAGGGGGGAGAATTCCCGAGGTTTGGAAAAAGGGGGGAGAATCCCGAGGTTTGGAGAGGAGGGAGTAGAATTCCTGAGGTTTTGAGAGAGGGGGGAGAATTCCTGAGGTTTGGAAAGAGGGGGAGAATTCCGAGGTTTGGAGAGAGGGGGGAGAATTCCCGAGGTTTGGAAAGAGGGGGGAGAATTCCCGAGGTTTGGAGAGAGGGGGGAGAATCCGAGGTTTGGAAAGAGGGGGAAGAATTCCCGAGGTTTGGAGAGAGGGGGGAGAATTCCTGAGGTTTGGAAAGAGGGGGGAGAATTTCTGATCTGCTGCGGGGCTGGAATTCCAGCGCTCTTCGGGGGTGGGGGTGGGGGGGCAGAGGGGTAAACGAGCGAGACTGAGCGAGGGAGATTTAGTGAGCATTAGTTTTGAAAAGACAGGGTTGGTAAATATCCAGTTCTGGTTTGTAAGTAACTGGTAACGATGTAATCTACCCTCTAGTTACATGGTAAAAGACTCGCGTGTTAGCAGGTAACTGGCTCTACTTACTAAGTAACCAGCTGCCTGGTTAGTAAGTAATCGGTACCCTGGTTAGTAAGTAACCAGTTATTTGGTTAGTAAGTAACCACTGCCCTGTTAGTAAGTAACCAGTTATCTGGTTAGTAAGTAACCAGCTGTCCGGTTATCTGGTTAGTAAGTAACCAGTTATCTGGTCAGTAAGTAACCAGCTGTCCGGTTATCTGGTTAGTAAGTAACCAGTTGCCCCATTAGTAAGTAACCAATTATCTGGTTAGTAAGTAACTAGGTACCCAGTTAGTAAGTAACCAGTTATCTGGTTAGTAAGTAACGAATTGCCTGGATAGTAAGTAACCAGTTATCTGGTTAGTAAGTAACTAGGTACCCAGTTAGTAAGTAACCAGTTATCTGGTTAGTAAGTAACTAACTGCCTGGTTCATAAGTAACCAGTTATCTGGTTATTAAGTAACCAATTGCCCGGTTTGTAAGTAACCAGTTATCTGGTTAGTAAGTAACCAGTTGCCCCATTAGTAAGTAACCAATTATCTGGTTAGTAAGTAACTAGGTACCCAGTTAGTAAGTAACCAGTTATCTGGTTAGTAAGTAACGAATTGCCTGGATAGTAAGTAACCAGTTATCTGGTTAGTGAGTAACTAGGTACCCAGTTAGTAAGTAACCAGTTATCTGGTTAGTAAGTAACTAACTGCCTGGTTCATAAGTAACCAGTTATCTGGTTATTAAGTAACCAATTGCCCGGTTTGTAAGTAACCAGTTATCTGGTTAGTAAGTAACCAGCTGCCCAATAAGTAACCAGTTGTTGGATAGTAAGTAACCAGTTATCTGGTTAGCAAGTAACTAACTGTCTGGTTAGTAACTAACCAGTTATCTGGTTAGTAAGTAACCAGTTGCCTGGTTAGTAAGTAACTAGCTCTCTGTTTTCAGGTTGGGAAGATGACAGTTGGTGGTGATTACATATCGAGAGTCAGTGAGGGGCGAGTGAAGCGAGGGACAGGACCTCGTGGCTGTGCAGACCCCCCAGGACACACAGTCAAAAGATTCAGGTAAAGAATATCCCCGAGACCCCCACCCACAGCACCCCACCGCCCACAACCAGGAATCCTGCATCTCCCGTTAATAATGCCCCACCCTGCAATTCTCAACATCATTAACCCCCCTGATATTTTACTCTCTGGAACGGTTCCTGTTTTCTGTTCCCAGGTCGACAAAGGGAGCATCGAAAGCTCGACGAGATCAAATCAATGTGGAAATTCGTTCCCTGAAATCTCTGCTTCCCATTGGAGACCAGGAGAAGCAGCGTCTCTCCTACCTACACACCATGGCTTTGGTCACCATCTTCATTCGCAGCAAACACTACAACCTGGGTAACCCTGATCGTGTGTGACCCTGTCCCTGTGTGACCCTGTCCCTGTGTACAGTCCCTGTCCCTGTATACAGTGCCTGCGGGTCCCTGTCCCTGTGTACAATGCCTGTGGGTCCCTGTCCCTGTGCACTGTCTGTACGTGACCCTGTATATGTGTACTGTCCATGTATGACCCAGTCACTCCCACACTTCCCTCGTCTCTCCCCTCTCCACCATCCCGTCCCCCGATTACGGAGTTGGTGCTGAGTTATGGAGTCACAGCTGGGATTGTAGTAGGGGTTGGTGCTGGCACTGGGTTTGGGGGGCGGTATTAATGTTAGGGTTAGGGGAAGTCAGTGCTAACATTCATAGATTGGTGCTGACATTGGGGCTGATGGGTGCTGGAATTGTGGCATTGAGTCTGGGATTGGTGGGGGTGAGCGTTGCATTGGGGGTCAGGATTGGCACTGGGGGGATGAGCACTGACATTTGAGGGGGGTGGTCAGTGCAGGTTTCTCATCAGTGTTGATGCGTACCCAGTATTGCTATGGAGAGTTGGTGATGTGATTGGCTGACTGTTGCTGTGGAGAGTTGGTGATGTGATTGGTTGACTGTTGCTATGGAGAGTTGGTGATGTGATTGGCTGACTGTTGCTATGGAGAGTTGGTGATGTGATTGGCTGACTGTTGCTATGGAGAGTTGGTGATGTGATTGGCTGACTGTTGCTATGGAGAGTTGGTGATGAGATTGGCTGACTATTGCTATGGAGAGTTGGTGATGAGATTGGTTGACTATTGCTATGGAGAGTTGGTGACGAGATTGGTTGACTGTTACTATGGAAAGTTGGTGATGTGATTGGTTGACTGTTGCTATAGAGAGTTGACGATGTGATTGGTTGACCATTGCTGTAGAGAGTTGGTGATGAGGTTGGTTGACTGTTGCTATGGAAAGTTGGTGATGTGATTGGTTGACTGTTGCTATAGAGAGTTGGCGATGAGATTGGTTGACCATTGCTGTAGAGAGTTGGTGATGAGATTGGTTGACTGTTGCTATGGAGAGTTGGTGACGAGATTGGTTGACTGTTACTATGGAAAGTTGGTGATGAGATTGGTTGACTGTTGCTATAGAGAGTTGACGATGTGATTGGTTGACCATTGCTGTAGAGAGTTGGTGATGAGGTTGGTTGACTGTTGCTATGGAGAGTTGATGATCTAATTGGCTAATCATTGCTGTGGAGAGTTGATGATGTGATTGGTTGACTGTTGCTATGGAGAGTTGCTAACCAGTCTATTTTCTCCTGATTACTTTCAGAAGGATTTGGTGAGCAGGAGGACCCACTGCTCCCACCTGGTGGTTTGGATTTCCTGGAAGCACTTCCCGGATTCCTCGTCACCATGACAACCAGTGGGAAAATGGTACATGTATCGGACAATGTTGGAGACTTTCTTGGCCTCTCGATGGTGAGAGACATTCCAATCACTGAGAATCTCTCCTTCCCTAACAGCACTGTGGCTGTACCTACACCACACAGACTGTCACGGTTCAAAAAGGCAACTTGTGCTCAGGGATGGGAAATAAAGGCTGGCCTCACCCTCAATAAAACAATAAAAACATCCTTCACACATTAAACTGAAGGGATATTGAGACTCATCATCAGATAGTATAGGCTGAAGGGGCTGAATAGCCTTGTCCTGTTCCAATGTTGAATAGAAGAATTGGATTGGGTGAAATTGAGCCAAGATGGCCAGACCAGGAGCAGTAACTTATCTCTGGGTCTTTCCCTCCTTCAGGTGGAGCTGGTATCACAGCGAGACAGTTTTTACCAGATGATTGTTGCAGAAGATCAGAAAAATGTCCGTGAAACACTTGAATCAACAACTGGAGCAAACTCAGGTAAAAGAGACGTCAGCACCAAGAAATTATATAACCTCCACCCCATGGTGAGGGAATGGGGAATTCCAATAGCCCCCGCCCCCCATGGTGAGGGAACGGGGAATTCCAATAGCCCCCCCCACCCCATGGTGAGAGAATGGGGTATTCCAATAGCCCCCCCCCCATGGTGAGGGAATGGGGAATTCCAATAGTCCCCCCCCCCCACCCCACATCGAGGGGGATCTCCGTGTGAAGCTGCTCCTGTCCATATTCAGACTGACCATGTTGGTAGAGGGATTGAATTTTGGAACCGCAATGTCATGTTGCAACTGTACAAAACTCTAGTGCGGCCGCACTTGGAGTATTGTGTGCAGTTCTGGTCCCCACATTATAAGAAAGATGTGGAGGCATTGGAGAGGGTACAGAGGAGGTTTACCAGGATGTTGCCTGGTATGGAGGGCAGGTCCTATGAAGAGAGGTTGAAGGATTTGAGGTTGTTTTCGTTAGAAAGGAGGCGGCTAAGAGGGGATCTTATTGAAACATATAAGATGATTAGAGGTTTAGATAGGGTGGACAGTGATAGCCTTTTTCCTAGGATGGAGAAAGCTAGCACGAGGGGACACAACTTTAAATTAAGGGGTATGAGTTATAGGACGGATATCAGAGGTAGGTTCTTTACTCAAAGAGTGATTAGGGAGTGGAATGCCCTGCCTGCAGCTGTTGTAGATGCGCCAAGTTTGGTGGCGTTTAAGAGGTTAGTTGATAAGTATATGGAAGAGAAGGGAATGGTTTAGTTTGGAGGGGCATTGCTTTTTATTTTGGTCGGCGCAACATCGAAGGCCGAAGGGCCTGTTCTGTGCTGTAATGTTCTATGTTCTATAAACAGGTCCAGGCAGTGGACGATCGAGGGGGTCATCCATCCCGACTCTCTGCCCGTCTACCGCAGTAACACCCTCGGCCCGGTGACCCCAGAGAGGGACCCTGCAGTGTCCGAGGGCACTGTCAATGCCACCTGTACCCCCTGGGCACCGCAGGGACTGGGGGTGTATCACTGACCCCTATAATTACATTGTCATCTGCTCGTATCCTTTCAGCTTTGGCTGGTGATTCCGGCTGTTCCTTTTTGGGAATCCCCCTTTTTATTTGTCCCTCAGTTAATTTGATTTAGTTTAATTGTTTTGCCAAAAGAATTGTCTCTCAGGTCAGGAAGTTCCTGTCTCTGATGGGCTGAAGGGCCTCTTTCTGTGCTCGGTGTAGTAATGGTGAACTGAGCAGAGACTCTGGAATCTTCTGTCACACCATGTTTCTCTGAGTAGCTGTTACCATCTCTCTCTTTCAGAGTTCTCCTTCCTCTGCCGTATGCACTGCTCCAGGTCCATCAAGTTGCAGAGTGGGGGCCAGCGATTGGTGTTAGTGAGGGGCCGCTGTGTGTCAGCTCAGACCAGACCTCTCCACACTCAACAACTCGTCCTCAGCGCACTGTGTACCCCAGTCCTCTGGACATCTCCAGAACTCAGTCCGTGTGTCAACCTCTTCCACAGTCAGCACACAGCAAATCTCAGATTCACCAATGTCTCTGAAAGGTACGGACCACACCATCGACTTCACATCATCCTCAGAATCAGTAACGCATCAAACAGATAACTTCATATCGACATTGCAGAGAAACTACAGAGAGACAGATACAGCACGGGGTTAGATACAGAGTAAAGCTCCCTCTACACTGTCCCCCATCAAACACTCCCAGGACAGGGACAGCACGGGGTTAGATACAGAGTAAAGCTCCCTCTACACTGTCCCCCATCAAACACTCCCAGGACAGGTACAGCACAGGGTTAGATACAGAGTAAAGCTCTCTCTACACTGTCCCACCCATCAAACACTCCCAGGACAGGTACAGCACGGGGTTAGATACAGAGTAAAGCTCCCTCTACACTGTCCCCCATCAAACACTCCCAGGACAGGTACAGCACAGGGTTAGATACAGAGTAAAGCTCCCTCTACACTGTCCCACCCATCAAACACTCCCAGGATAGGTACAGCACAGGGTTAGATACAGAGTAAAGCTCCCTCTACACTGTCCCCCCATCAGTCAAGTATAGCAACGTGGATGTTGGGTGGCACAGTGGCTCAGTGGTTAGCACTGCTGCCTCACAGTGCCATGGACCTGCGTTTGATTACCAGCTTGCGTCAATGTCTGTGTGGAGCCTGCATGTTGTCCTCGTGTCTGTGTGGGTTTCCTCCGGGTGCTGCAGTTTCCTTCCACAATTCAAAGATATGTGGGTTAGGTGGATTCCCCCACAGTGTTGGGGGGAGGGGGAGGGGGAGGGGGCGGATTAACAAAGTAAATGTGTGGGGTTACAAGAATAGTACCTGGGTGGAATTGTGGGTGGTGCAGACTTGATGGGCCAAATGGCCTCTTTCTGCACTGTATGGATTCTATATTCCATGATTCTAATAGGATGAACTCCCTGTTCACTTAACTTCTCATTAATACTAATTTGGCAGTCAGTGACTAGTGGGGTTCAGCAGGGATCTGTGCTTGGACCCCAACTGTTCACATTGCTGCCTGGATTGGGAGGCAGGCCTTATGAAGATAGGTTGAGGGAGCTGGGACTCTTCTCCCTGGAGAGTCGTAGGTTGAGAGGCAACCTGATAGAGGTTTATAAAATGTTGAGAGGGATAGATAGGGTGGACTCTCAGAGACTATTTCCCCGAGCTGAAATGGTCACTACGAGAGGACACAGATTTAAGGTGCAAGGAAGCAAATACAAAGGAGATGTCAGGGGTAGGTTTTTCACTCAGAGGGTGGTGAGTGAATGGAACCGACTGCCGTCGGAGGTTGTTGAGGCAAACTCACTGGGGTCTTTTAAGAGACTTCTGGATGAGTATATGGAAAAGAATACGATAGGGGGTTATAGATAGGTCTGTGGATTGGTAGATGTGATCGGCGCAACTCGTGGGCCGAAGGGCCTGTTTGTGCTGTATTGTTCTATGTTCTATCATATATTAATGATCTGGAAGAGGGAACTGAATGTATTATCTCCAAATTTACAGATGATACAAAGTTGGTTGGGAGGGTGAGCTGTGAGGAGGATGCAGAGATGCTTCAGTGTGATTTGGACAGGCTGAGTGTGTGGGTATCCGTATGGCAGATGCAGGATAATGTGGATAAATGTGAGGTTATCCACTTTGGGAGCAATAATAGGAAGACAGATTATTACTTGAATGGGTGTAAATTGAGAGAGGTGGATACTCAGCAAGACCATGGACTCCTCGTGCATCAGTCGCTGAGAGTAAGTGCGCAGGTACAGCAGGCAGTAAAGAAGGCAAATGGTATGTTGGCCTTCATAGCGAGAGGATTTGAGTAAAAGGATTGGAATGTTTTACTGCAATTGTACAGGGGGTTGGTGAGGCCACACCTGGAGTATTGTGTACAGTTTTGATCTCCTTATCTGAGGAAGGATGTTCCTTGCTATAGAGGGAGCACAGCGAAGGTTTACCAGGCTGATTCCTGGGATGGCAGGTCTGTCATATGAGGAGAGACTAAATCGATTAGGATTATATTCACTGGAGTTTAGAAGAGTGAGAGGGGATCTGATAGAAAATTATAAAATTCACACAGGGTTAGAGAGGGGAGATTCAGAAAGAATGTTCCCGATGGTGGGGGGAGTCCAGAACTAGGGGTCAGAGTTTGAGGATAAGGGATAAACCTTTTAGAACTGAAGTGAGGAGAAATTTCTTCACCCAGAGGATGGGGAATGTGTGGAATTCACTCCCACAGAAAGTAGTTAAGACCAAAACATTGTCTGATTTCAGGAAGAAATTAGATTTTGCTCTTGGGATTAAAGGGATTGAGAGATATGGGGGGGGTGGGGGAAGGGGATCAGGATATTGAATTTGATAATCCACGATCAAAAGGAATGGTGGAGCAGGTTCGAAGGGCCGAATGGCCTCCTGCTCCTAGTTTCTGTGTTTCTAAGCAGATAAACTTCTATTGCAGTGTCATCTACCTCCTGGGTTATCAAAAACAAGAGCTTGAAGGCATGTCCTGGTATAATTTAGTTCATCCTGCAGATCTCTCAATAAGCAGCGCACAGCACAGGAGTTTGTGTAAGTAACAGGCGAACTCTTCCTGATAACAATAACTCTCACTGGTGTACGGCTCCCACACACACACTGACTCTCACTGGGGTCCCACACACACTGACTCTCACTGGGGTACGGCTCCCACACACACACTGACTCTCACTGGGGTCCCACACACACTGACTCTCACTGGTGTACGGCTCCCACACACACTGACTCTCACTGGTGTACGGCTCCCACACACACTGACTCTCACTGGGGTCCCACACACACACGATCTCACTAGGGGTCCCACACACACTGACTCTCACTGGGTACGGGTCCCACACACACTGACTCTCACTGGGGTACCCACACACACTGACTCTCACTGGGGTACGGCTCCCACACACACTGACTCTCACTGGGGTACGGGTCCCACACACACTGACTCTCACTGGGGTACGGGTCCCACACACACTGACTCTCACTGGGGTACGGGTCCCACACACACTGACTCTCACTGGGGTACGGCTCCCACACACACTGACTCTCACTGGGGTACGGCTCCCACACACACTGACTCTCACTGGGGTACGGGTCCCACACACACTGACTCTCACTGGGGTACGGCTCCCACACACACTGACTCTCACTGGGGTACGGGTCCCACACACACTGACTCTCACTGGGGTCCCACACATACTGACTCTCACTGGGGTTCCACACACACTGACTCTCACTGGGGTACGGCTCCCACACACACTGACTCTCACTGGGGTACGGCTCCCCACACACACTGACTCTCACTGGGGTACGGCTCCCACACACACTGACTCTCACTGGGGTACGGCTCCCACACACACTGACTCTCACTGGGGTACGGCTCCCACACACACTGACTCTCACTGGGGTACGGGTCCCACACACACTGACTCTCACTGGGGTACGGGTCCCCACACACACTGACTCTCACTGGGGTACGGGTCCCACACACACTGACTCTCACTGGGGTCCCACACACACTGACTTCACTGGGTCCCACACACACTGACTCTCACTGGGGTACGGGTCCCACACACACTGACTCTCACTGGGGTACGGGTCCCACACACACTGACTCTCACTGGGGTACGGCTCCCACACACACTGACTCTCACTGGGGTACGGCTCCCACACACACACTGACTCTCACTGGGGTCCCACACACACTGACTCTCACTGGGGTACGGCTCCCACACACACTGACTCTCACTGGGGTACGGGTCCCACACACACTGACTCTCACTGGGGTACGGCTCCCACACACACTGACTCTCACTGAGGTCCCACACACACTGACTCTCACTGGGTACGCTCCCACACACACGATCTCACTGGTACGGGTCCCACACACACTGATTCACTGGGATAGGTCCCACACACACTGACTCTCACTGGGGTCCCACACACACTGACTCTCACTGGGGTCCCCACACACACTGACTCTCACTGGGGTACGGCTCCCACACACACTGACTCTCACTGGGTACGGCTCCCACACACACTGACTCTCACTGGGGTACGGCTCCCACACACACTGACTCTCACTGGGGTTCCCACACACACTGACTCTCACTGGGGTACGGCTCCCACACACACTGACTCTCACTGGGGTCCGGTCCCACACACACTGACTCTCACTGGGATACGGTCCCACACACACTGACTCTCACTGGGGTACGGTCCCACACACACTGACTCTCACTGGGGTACGGTCCCACACACACTGACTCTCACTGGGGTACGGTCCCACACACACTGACTCTCACTGGGGTACGGGTCCCACACACACTGACTCTCACTGGGGTACGGTCCCACACACACTGACTCTCACTGGGGTACGGTCCCACACACACTGACTCTCACTGGGGTACGGTCCCACACACACTGACTCTCACTGGGGTACGGTCCCACACACACTGACTCTCACTGGGGTACGGTCCCACACACACTGACTCTCACTGGGGTACGGTCACACACACACTGACTCTCACTGGGGTACAGTCCCACACACACTGACTCTCACTGGGATAGGGTCCCACACACACTGACTCTCACTGGGGTACGGTTCCACACACACTGACTCTCACTGGGGTACGGCTCCCACACACACTGACTCTCACTGGGGTACGGCTCCCACACACACTGACTCTCACTGGGGTACGGGTCCCACACACACTGACTCTCACTGGGGTACGGCTCCCACACACACTGACTCTCACTGGGGTACGGGTCCCACACACACTGACTCTCACTGGGGTACGGCTCCCACACACACATGACTCTCACTGGGGTCCCACACACACTGACTCTCACTGGGGTTCCCACACACACTGACTCTCACTGGGGTACGGTTCCCACACACACTGACTCTCACTGGGGTACGGCTCCCACACACACTGACTCTCACTGGGGTACGGGTCCCACACACACTGACTCTCACTGGGGTACGGCTCCCACACACACTGACTCTCACTGGGGTACGGCTCCCACACACACTGACTCTCACTGGGGTACGGCTCCCACACACACTGACTCTCACTGGGGTACGGGTCCCACACACACTGACTCTCACTGGGGTACGGCTCCCACACACACTGACTCTCACTGGGGTACGGCTCCCACACACACTGACTCTCACTGGGTACGGCTCCCAACACACTGACTCTCACTGGGGTACGGGTTCCCACACACACTGACTCTCACTGGGGTACGGGTCCCACACACACTGACTCTCACTGGGGTCCCACACACACTGACTCTCACTGGGGTACGGGTCCCACACACACTGACTCTCACTGGGGTACGGGTCCCACACACACTGACTCTCACTGGGGTACGGCTCCCACACACACTGACTCTCACTGGGATACGGGTCCCACACACACTGACTCTCACTGGGGTACGGGTCCCACACACACTGACTCTCACTGGGGTAAGGGTCCCACACACACTGACTCTCACTGGGGTATGGGTCCCACACACACTGACTCTCACTGGGGTACGGGTCCCACACACACACTGACTCTCACTGGGGTACGGATCCCACACACACTGACTCTCACAGGGGTACGGGTCCCACACACACTGACTCTCACTGGGATATGGATCCACACACACTGACTCTCACAGGGGTCGGACTCCACACACACTGACTCTCACTGGGGTACGGGTCCACACACACTGACCTCAGTGGGGTACGGGTCCACACACATGACCCTCGTGGGGTCCCACACACACTGACTCTCATGGGGTCCCACACACACTGATTCTCACTGGGGAAAACGCTCCCACACACACTGACTCTCACTGGGGTCCCACGCACACTGACTCTCACTGGGGTCCACACACAGTGACTCTCACTGGGGTACGGCTCCCACACACAGGACTCTCACTGGGGTACGGCTCCACACACACTGACTCTCACTGGGGTACGGCTCCCACACACACTGACTCTCACTGGGGTACGGGTCCCACACACACTGACTCTCACTGGGGTACGGCTCCCACACACACTGACTCTCACTGGGGTACGGGTCCCACACACACTGACTCTCACTGGGGTACGGGTCCCACACACACTGACTCTCACTGGGGTCCCACACACACTGACTCTCACTGGGGTACGGGTCCCACACACACTGACTCTCACTGGGGTACGGGTCCCACACACACTGACTCTCACTGGGGTACGGGTCCCACACACACTGACTCTCACTGGGGTACGGGTCCCACACACACTGACTCTCACTGGGGTACGGGTCCCACACACACTGACTCTCACTGGGGTCCCACACACACTGACTCTCACTGGGGTCCCACACACACTGACTCTCCAGGGTACGGGTCCCACACACACTGACTCTCACTGGGGTCTCCACACACACACTGACTCTCACTGGGGTACGGGTCCCACACACACTGACTCTCACTGGGGTACGGGTCCCACACACACTGACTCTCACTGGGGTACGGGTCCCACACACACTGACTCTCACTGGGGTACGGGTCCCACACACACTGACTCTCACTGGGGTACGGGTCCCACACACACTGACTCTCACTGGGGTACGGGTCCCACACACACTGACTCTCACTGGGGTACGGGTCCCACACACACTGACTCTCACTGGGGTACGGCTCCCACACACACTGACTCTCACTGGGGTACGGGTCCCACACACACTGACTCTCACTGGGGTACGGGTCCCACACACACTGACTCTCACTGGGGTACGGGTCCCACACACACTGACTCTCACTGGGGTACGGTCCCACACACACTGACTCTCACTGGGGTACGGGTCCCACACACACTGACTCTCACTGGGGTACGGGTCCCACACACACTGACTCTCACTGGGGTACGGCTCCCACACACACTGACTCTCACTGGGGTACAGGTCCCACACACACTGACTCTCACTGGGGTCCCACACACACTGACTCTCACTGGGGTCCCACACGCACACTGACTCTCGCTGGGGTACGGGTCCCACACACACTGACTCTCACTGGGGTCCCACACACACTGACTCTCACTGGGGTACGGGTCGCACACACACATTGTGTAATCGTTTGTCAGTTGCTGTTGTTGATGAAATGTGTGGATGTGATGAGTTTAGACGTCTGAATGAAGGGCTGAAGGAGGAATAAAAACCTTGACAAGGCTGACTGCTTTCGCCACAGTGTTTATCTGACTGGGTCTAGTTCAGTTTTTGCTCAATGCTAACCCCCAGGATGTTGTTCATGGGGGGATTCGGTGACGGTAATGCCATTGAATGCCAAGATTATTAGATCCTCTCTTGTTGGTGATGGTCAGTGCCTGGCATTTGTGTTATTTAGCATTTGTCAGGTTAAGCATGATGCTGAACGTTGTGTAATCATCAGCGACCATCCCCATTTCTGACAGAGGGAAGGTTATTGAAGAAGCAGCTGTTGGGTCTAGGAGCCTAACCCTGAGAGATTCCTGCGGAGATATCCCAGGGATTGGGATGATGACCAACATCTTCCTTTGTGCCAGCTATCACTCCAATTCCCATCACGCAGTACAGTGGCACAGTGGTTTATCCTGCTACCTCACACTGCCAGATACCCGGGTTCCATTCCCAGCTCGGCTCACTATCTGTGTGGAATCTGCATGTTCTCCCTGTGTCTGCGTGGGTTTCCTCCCACAGTCCACAGACGTGCAGGTTAGGTGGATTGATCTTGTGCGGGCATTTCCTCTGAGTGTCGGGGGTATTAGCAGGATAAATATGCGGGTTATGGGGATAGGGGCTGGGTGAGATTGTTGTTGATGCAGGCTCGATGGGCTGAATGGCCTCCTTCCCCACCGTGGGGATTCTATGATTCCAGTTTCACTTGGGCTCCTTGATGCCACACCCGGTCGAATGCAGCCTTGATATCAAGGGCTGACACTCTCTCCCCATCTCTGGAATTCAGCTCTTTTGTCCGTGTTTGAACCAAGGCTGTAATGAGATCAGGAGCTGAGTGACTCTGGAGAAACCCAAACTGGACATTGCTGAGCAGGAGCTGCTTGATAGCGCTGTCGATGATCCCTTCCATCACTTTACTGATGATGGAGAGCAGACTGATTGGATGGTAATTGGCTGGGTTGGATTTATCCTGTTTTTAATGTAGAGGACGTACCTGGACAATTCTCCACATTGTCGGGTAGATGCCAGTGTTGTAACTGTGCTGGAAGAGTTTGGGAATGATCACCTCTGAGAGTTTTGTGTAGTGTGGAATATTCACTTGAATATCTGCAATGTGTTTGAACTGTTGCAGTGAAGAATGTTGGTGAGACAGGGGTGAAGATGGTGTCCCGCATTCAGCACCAAGACTCAAGCTGGGTGTGGGTAGAGACAAGAGCACAGCTCGATCGAGCAAGTTACACAGTGCAGTGCTCCCACTTACTGATCAGGTAAACAGACAGCAGCTAACCACACACTGGGTATTGATATTGATGTACTTGTTTTTATCCTACAGGTGCTTCGGTCCACCTTATTGTCTAACGAGGGGCATACACGCAATGGGTCGTGAGAGGACTGCTCTTGGATCTTTTTCGAGAGTATCCTAGTGCTTCACGTCGTTAGTGTACGCTTGACCTGGACCATTTGATGGGCAACACGACAGCTTAGTGACTATCGCTGTGCTGTGCAGATACATGGATTTGGGCCTGTGTCTGTGAGAGTTTGCGCATTCTCCCCATGCTTGCGTGGGTTTTCTCCGGGAGCTCCGGTTTCCTCCCACATCCCAAAGATGTGCTCTTAGGTTAATTGGCAAAACAAATTCTCCCTAAATTGACTCAAATTTGGTTTTTAATCCATAGATCTATAAACATTGACAGGGATCGCGGGTAGAGGTGGGAACATCGGGGTGGCGGCGCGGGCTCGTTGGGCCGAAGGGCCTGTTTCCCGTGCTGCTTTGTTCTTTGTTCTTTGTACACAGCTTGGGAAAATGTTCCCTCGGCACTGACCCTCTGACAGCGCGGCGCTCCCTCGGCACTGACCCTCTGACAGCGCGGCGCTCCCTCGGCACTGATCCTCTGACAGCGCGGCGCTCCCTCGGCACTGACCCTCTGACAGCGCGGCGCTCCCTCGGCACTGACCCTCTGACAGTGCGGCGCTCCCTCGGCACTGACCCTCTGACAGCGCGGCGCTCCCTCGGCACTGATCCTCTGACAGCGCGGCGCTCCCTCGGCACTGACCCTCTGACAGCGCGGCGCTCCTGCTGTGTGTCCTTGGTGAGGATGAGAGAGATGGGAATGTGCTGAGTGAGTCATAGAGCCATAGAGATTTACAGCATGGAAATAGGCCCTTCGGCCCAACTTGTCCATGCCGTGCTTTTATTAAACGCTCCCCCCCGCAAGCTAATTCTGATGACCTGTGTATGGCCTATATCCCTCTATATCCATCTTACCTATATAATTATCTAAATGCTTTTTAAAAGTCAAAATTGTACCCACTTCTACTACTGTCTCTGGCAGCTTGTTCCAGACACATAGAATATAGAACACTACAGCACAAACAGGCCCTTCGGCCCACAAGTTGTGCCGATCATATCTATACTTACCAGGCCATAGAACTATCTGTAACTCCCAATCCCATTAAATCCCATTCACACTCACCACCCTCTGTGTGAAAAAATTGCCCCTCTCACATTTTTGTATCTCTCCCCTCTCCCCTTAAACCTATACCCTCTAGTTTTAGACTCCCCAACCTTTGGGAAAAGATATTGAGTATCTAACTCCAGAGAAAAAAAGTCCCAGTCTATCCAGCATCTCCTCATACTTCAAACCGTCAAATCCTGGTAACATCCTAGTAAATTTTTTCCGCACTCTTTCTAGTTTAATAATATCCTTTCTATAATCGGGTGACCGGAACTGTACACAGTATTCCAATTGTGGCCTTACCGATGTCTTGTACAACTTTAACAAGACGTCTCAATTCCTGTATTGAATGTTCTGACCAATGAAACCAAGCATTGCCGAATGCCTTCTTCACCACTCTGTCCAGCTGTGACTCCACTTTCAGGGATCTATGAACCTGTACCCCGAGATCTCTTTGTTCTGTAACTCTCCCCAATGCCCTACCATTAACAGAGTAAGTCCTGCCCTGGTTCAATCGACCAAAATGCATCACCTCACATTTATCTAAATTAAACTCCATCTGCTATTTGTCAGCCCACTGGCCCAATTGATCAAGATCCCATTGCAATTGGAGATAACTTTCTTCACTGTCCGCTATGCCACCAATCTTGGGGTCATCTGCAAACTTACTAACCTTGCCCCCTATATTCTCATCCAAATCATTAATATAATTGACAATTAACAGTGGGCCCAGCACTGATCCCTGAGGCACAGCGCTGATCACAGGCCTCCAGTTTGAAAAACAACTCTGAAGAAAGTTATCTTCAATTGAGAGGGATCACCCTCTGGTTTCTGTCAAGAAGCCAATTTTGTATCCATTTAGAAACCTCACCCTGAATTCTGTGAGATTTAACTTTATGCAACAACCTACCATGTGATACCTTGTCAAAGGCCTTGCTAAAGTCCATGTGGACAACATCAACTGCACTGCCCACATCTACCTTGGTCACCCCTTCAGAAAACTCAGATTGAGTGTTGATGAGTCTAGGTTTCTAACAGTGAGATAAGCTGAATATTTGGTTTTGAATGTTTTTCTTTCTTTTTGCAGCCAATCGGAGGCAGTTTATCTCCGTCAGAAGCTTTTACCCCCTGACCTGGGTGTCTCACCCTGTGAAGAATGCCCAGGGATGACAGATCCTTGCAGACTTCCCAGGCTGTGTCCTCGCTCTGGGGATGGTTCAGCAGCTAATGGCTCACCTCCCCTCTGCCAACCAGCACTATTCTCTGACAGTTCAAACAGACAGCAGGCCAATACACCGCTGAACCAGAGGAGCTTTATCGAGTCAGTCCCTCTGTCTGAACTATTGCTTCAGGGAGACTCTGCACTCTGCAGTGCTCCATCTGTATTGGCTAACAGTGTAGCAGACACACAGGCTAGCGGAGAGAATGCTGCCTACACACTCCAGTACAAACCGCTCCCTCAGCATACTGGACACTTTCATCACTCCAATAGCCCCAGCTACCCCAGATTCTCCACGTCCCAGGACCACAGTGATACCCCCTTGGTGCCAGATGTTGTACCGACCCCAGAAGTCCCAAGTGTTGCCCGCACATCTTCTGAGTACACGGAGAAGGAAAGGACAGAGATCTGCCTTCTGGCTAAACAGCTGAGCTGCCTGGCAGAGAGTTTTTCAGTGTACAGTACCCCAGCGGGAGAGGGGCTGCCATTATCCACTGCAGACTGGGCAGAGTTCCAGCAGCAAGGTGACCCCTGGCTGGACAGCGTGCTCCAACTCCCAGACAACGATCTCTGGCTGGAATCACACATTGTGGATAAGATCCTGAAGGATCGGCTTTGGGAAGAAATCGATCCCAGGTCGGTGAAGGCCACATTCCCTGTCTGTCCCACAGAGGTCAGTACATCCCCAATGGGCTCGGAAAGTCAGTCCAGCTTTACAGAATCCACTGGCATTTCCTTCCCCTCGCCCAGTGACTGGGAAGCAGATTTCATCCCGGAGGAGCCAGCCAACTCTCAATCAATGTTTGAAAAGTGGGAATTCCTGAACCCAGCCATGGAATTTAATGCTGAGTTGCATCAACTCACAGACAGCCTTCTCCAAGGCCAGCAGCAAGGTGAGAGACTGCAGAGTGAGTCTCCATGTGTCCAGACCCTCCGCCTCGCTGTTTACCTCGCTCCCTCACAGTGTCACTTTGTTCTGTCACATATCCTGTGGATTGGAACTCTTTATCAGAGTAAACACACTCACAGATCCCTAATGTAGACTGCTTGTAATATTGTACTCCAGCTGGAGTTCCTGTTCTCTACCTGCTTTCATTGCAATTATATGTAATTCCAACACACTGTCTGTATTCACTCTGCACTGTTTTACATTATTGGAGCGTGCCAATACCCAATATTAACTCAATGTCATAGAATTCCCCTCCAGTGCAGAAGGAGGTCATTCAGCCCATCTAATCTGCACCGACTATCTGACAGACCATCCTACCCAAGCCCTATCCCCATAACCCCACATATTTACACTGCTAATCCCCCCAACCTTCATATCGTGAGACACTAAGAGACAATTTATCATGACCAACCCATCTATCTCTGCACATTGTTGGAATGTCGGAGGAAACTGGTGCACCCAGAGGAAACCCACACAGACATGGGGAGAATGTGCAAACTCCACAAAAGGCTGGAATGAAACCCGAGTTCCTGGTGCTGTTAGGAGGCAGTACCAACCATTTGTCATTACTTTCCTCTGTCTTATCATTTGACAGTGACAGATACTGTCTGTTTTCCACTGTCTGTGCGAACTTCGCACATTCTCCTCGTGTCTGCATGGGTTTCCTCCCACAGTCCAAAAGATGTGCGGGTTAGGTTGATTGACCACGCTAAAATTGCCCCCTAGAGTCCTGGAATGTATAGGTTAGAGGGATTAGTGGGTATAATATGTAGGGATTTGGGGGAAGGACCTGGGTAGGATTGTGTTCAGTGCAGACTCGATGGGCCAAAGAGTCTCTTTTTGCACTGTAGGGTTCTATGAATTCTATGGATTACTACACCCCTATACTGCCTGTATTTTCCCGACCTTGCCTGTAATCCTGTAATTACTCGAGATAAGAGCATCAGAACTCAAAACAGGATGAGGCTATTCTGCACTTTGGACATCTTGTATCAAAGTGTCCAGGTAACTGTCCTTGTCCCCTGCACCTCACCCCCCCTCCCCCCACCCCAGGGTGCATCAGAACGCCCACACACTCAATAACTCCCAGCTCAATCAGATCGAGAAACTTCCTGCAGATGTGACTGTCCAAGATTACAATATTTCCCCCACATCTCCAGATGTGGAAAATCACCTACACTAACAACTCCATCTCCTTCATTATTTATGGAATAATTCACTCACTTTAAACAAATCTCTGTATCGAGCATCACTGTCCCACTCTGTCCTGGATTCACAGTCTCTCTCAAACTCTGCACTATTTACCATTACCACCCAGATCTCTCTTACAATATAAGCCTGTGTTCTGTACACTGACAGACAAAACTAAATTGTAACTGCTCGCTGAGCTCCCACCTCATAATAATTCCCTCTATTTACACATGGGTCATCAGCTCCACCTCCTGGAATGACTCAACAAGTGTAATTACTGGATCCCTGCTCATTATTGTATACAATCTGGAAATTACAGATACCAACTGCAATTAATATAAGCCTGTAATTACCATACACAGCCTGTCTTTACTCTACACTTTAGTAAGGCGTTTGATAAGGTCCCCCATGCAAGGCTTCTGGAGAAGGTGAGAGGGCCATGGGATCCAAGGGGCTTTGGCCTCGTGGATCCAGAACTGGCTTGCCGGCAGAAGGCAGAGAGTGGTTGTGGATGGGTCTTGTTCTGCATGGAGGTCGGTAACCAGTGGAGTGCCCCAGGGATCTGTTCTGGGACCCCTGCTGTTTGTCATTTTCATAAATGACCTGGATGAGGAAGTGGAGGGATGGGTTAGCAAGTTCGCCGACGATACAAAGATCGGTGGTGTTGTGGATGGCCTGGAGGGATGCCAAAAGTTGCAGCGGGACATAGACAGGATGCAAGACTGGGCGGAGAAGTGGCAGATGGACTTCAACGCAGATAAATGTGTAGTGGTCCATTTTGGCAGGAATAATGGGATGAAGGAGTACAATATAAGGGGTAGGAGTCTTAGCTGTGTTGTAGAGCAGAAGGATCTCGGGGTCCGGGTCCATAGGACTCTTAAATCGGCCTCGCAGGTGGAGGAAGTGGTCAAGAAGGCGTACGGTGTACTGGCCTTCATTAATCGAGGAATAGAGTTTAGGAGTCAGGAGGTAATGATGCAGCTCTATAAGACTCTTGTCAGACCCCAGTTGGAGTATTGTGCGCAGTTCTGGTCGCCTCATTATAGGAAGGATGTAGAGGCTATTGAGAGAGTTCAGAGGAGATTTACAAGGATGCTGCCTGGATTGGGAGGCAGGCCTTATGAAGATAGGTTGAGGGAGCTGGGACTCTTCTCACTGGAGAGACGTAGGTGAGAGGCGACCTGATAGAGGTTTATAAAATGTTGAGAGGGATAGATAGGGTGGACTCTCAGAGACTATTTCCCCGAGCTGAAATGGTCACTACGAGAGGACACAGATTTAAGGTGCAGGGAAGCAAATACAAAGGAGATGTCAGGGGTAGGTTTTTCACTCAGAGGGTGGTGAGTGAATGGAACCGACTGCCGTCGGAGGTTGTTGAGGCAAACTCACTGGGGTCTTTTAAGAGACTTCTGGATGAGTATATGGAAAAGAATAGGATAGGGGGTTATAGATAGGTCTGTGGATTGGTAGATGTGATCGGCGCAACTCGTGGGCCGAAGGGCCTGTTTGTGCTGTATTGTTCTATGTCTACTTTCTGCACTGCCTGTACTGAGAGACTGTCAGTCTGCCTATACTGGGGTGGGGGGCCAGGGGGTGGGGTGCTGTCGGTCTGCCTGTAGGGGGTGGGGGGGTGGGGGTGCTGCGGTCTGCCTGTACTGGGGTGGGGGGCAGGGGGTGGGGGTGCTGTCGGTCTGCCTGCAGCTGGGGGGCTGTCGGTCTGCCTTTTACTGGGGGTTGATCTGTTTGTACTGATACAGATTTTTTATATTTAACACTATATAAACCAGTCTCTCTCTCTCACTTTCTGCTTTCAGATGGCACTGTGGAACAGTCTGCGTTTTAAACTAAGTCTTCGACTTACCCGTTGAGTATGGCACATTGTCATATGTTGTGAAACTTCAGTCATCTGAACCTTCTTACACACTATGTGTGTATGTCTGTGTGTGTGTGAGAGAGAGATGTGAATGTGTGTGTAAATGCACATATTTGTGTGAATGACTGACTGACTATGTATTAATATTCAGTGATCTGCTAGAATATTAACATGTTGTCCAATCAGTTTGTTTCAGTTAAAACCAGCCCTGTTATTATGGGATGGTTTCACATGTTACTCATGTTGTGTGTACGTGGGACACAGTGTTTAATATTCCCAAGCAGTGACAGTAACAGGTAGTGTAATGGTTAATAATTAGTGAGGGGCTAACAAGTGATAAATTATTAACAATTGTTAACTAGTGACAGATAATAGTAGCAGCCGATAACAATGACTAGAATAACAGGGATTGCAGCAGTTAATAATTAGTGATGGAGTAAAATGTGATGGATCATTAATAAGTTACCTAGTCATAGCTTACTTAGCAACTTGTAACTAATAATTAGTGATAAAACAACAGGTACAACAGCAACTCGTACCTCATTAACAGTAACAGAGTAATAGGTACCAACCAATTAAACAAAACTAAATTAACTTACGGACAATTTAAAAAGGGGAGCTTCCTAAGAGGGAGAACCACCCAAAATAAAAGTTAAAGTAGAAAGGAAACTTAAAACATCAAAATGTGATTATCGGGGTTGATAATGCACCCCAGTCCCTGTGATGCCCCTGGAATTTGGGAGTGCACCCAACTGAGTCACACAGGACAGCAACAGTGTGATTGGTATGGTGGTAACAAGTGATTACTAATTAATCCTTTGGTAATAGATCAATAGTAACTTAACTAGTGACAGGTATGATAGCAGCTGGTAACTAATAACTAGTGAAAAAGTGAACACTTTATTAGCAGATCATTAGTTAGTGACCAGTAACTAGCAGTAGTGTTTTAGGGAGTGTAATCGAGTATTAGAGTAACAATTCCAGCAGTCCACATTAACTAGTGATAGAGTCACAGGGAGCTGAGCAGATTTACAGCACAGACCAGAGGGTAGAATAGCAGCATTCTGTGCTCAAGTATCCCTACTCAGGACACAGAACCCCTCATAATCCAGCCCTGTGTCGACACACAGCAGCACGTGGACAGCACCGTGTGTCAGGGACCACATGGGCTGGATCATATGTGTTGGGGACAGGGACTGGGTCATGCGTGTTGTGGGACATGTGGACCCTGTGTCAGTGTGGGTGGGGGTCTGAGTGGGATGTTAGCTGTTTCCTCTCTGAATGTTCCCATTGCGTTGGCAAAATCAATAAAACTGAATCTATTACAATGAATATTGCAGTGAAATGTGACTGATTCACTGGGGAGGGGGGGGAGGAAGGGGAAGGGAGGAGGGGTAATGGGGGAAGGGGGGGGGGAGGGGGGGGGGGAGGGGGGAGGGCGGGGAGGGGAGGGGGGGAGGGGGGGGAGGGGAGGGGGGGGGGAGGGGGAGGGGAGGGGAGGGGAGGGGGGGGTGGGGGGGGGGGTGGATTGGGGGGGCGGAGGGGTAAGGGGAGAAGGGGGGGGGGGACGGGGGGGGAAGGGTGGGGGGGGGGGGAGTTGGGGGGAGGGGAGAGGGGTAGGGCGGGGGGGGAGCGGGGGGGGGGAGGGGGGGGGGGGGGGGGTGAGGGGGAGGGGGGGGGGGGGGGGGGGGGGGGGGGGGGGGAGGGGGAGGGGGGGGGTAGGGGGGAGGGAGGCGGGTGGCCCGCGGGTGGGGTGGGGGGGGTGGGGGGGCGGGGGGGAGGGGTGGGGGGGGGGGAGGGGGGGGGGGGGGGGGGGGGGGGGGGGGGGGGGGGTGGGGGGTGGGGGGGGGGGGCGGGGGGGGAGGGGGGGGGGGGGGAGGGTGGGGGGGTGGGGGAGGGGCGGGGCGGGGGGGGGGGGAGGGGGGGTGGGGGGGGGGGGGGGGAGGGGGGGGGGGGGGGGGGGGGGGGGGCGAGGGGGGGGGGGAGGGGGAGGTGGGGGGGGGGGGGGGCGGGGGGGGAGGGGGGGGGGGGGGGGGTGGGGGGGGGGGGGGGGGGGGGGGGGGGGGAGGGGGAGGGGGAGGGGGTGGGGGAGGGGAGGGGGGGGGGGGGGGGGGTGGGGGGCGCGGGGGTGGGGGGGGGGGGAGGGGGGAGGGAAGGGTTGGGGTCGGGGGGGGGGGGGGGGCGGGACCAGGGGGGAGGGGGGGGGAGGGGAGGGGGAGGGGAGGGGAGGGCGGGGAGGGGAGGGGGGTTTGGGGAGGGGCGGGGGGAGGGGGGGTTGGGGGGGGGGAGGGGGGGAGGGGGGGGTGGGGGGGGGGAGGGGGAGGGGCGGGGAAGGGACGGGGGAGCCGGGTATGGGGGGAGGGGTGTGGTCTGGGGGGAGGTGCGGGAGGGGGGAGTGGATGACCACTGTGGTTCTGGTGGGGGATGGGTGCGGGGGGGGGGGAGTCCGAGGGGGCGGGTCACGGGCGGACGCAGGTGAGGCCCCGCCACATCAGTGCGGGTTCCCAATCCCAGGGACTGCCGGGAAACGTGATCACATCACATCCCTTTCCGGTTTGATCCATTTCCGTTTCCGGGGTTTGTTAGTCCCGCTCTGGACTTCCGGTGGAGCGCGAGATAAAAAACAGGTAAAAAAAATTAATAAAAATCACCTCCCTCAACTACCTACCTTCGCTGACCCTCTGACAGTGCGGCGCTCCCTCAGCACTGCACGCCACTGACCCTCTGACAGTGCTGACTTGCAGCACGTCCCTCAGCACTGACCCTCTGACAGTGCGGCACTGACCCTCTGCTCCCTCAGCACTGACCCTCTGACAGTGCGGCGCTCCCTCAGCACTGACCCTCTGACAGTGCGGCGCTCCCTCAGCACTGACCCTCTGACCGTGCGGCGCTCCCTCAGCACTGACCCTCTGACAGTGCGGCGCTCCCTCAGCACTGACCCTCTGACAGTGCGGCGCTCCCTCAGCACTGACCCTCTGACAGTGCGGCGCTCCCTCAGCACTGACCCTCTGACAGTGCGGCACTCCCGCAGCACTGACCCTCTGACAGTGCGGCACTCCCTCAGCACTGACCCTCTGACAGTGCGGCACTCCCTCAGCACTGACCCTCTGACAGTGCGGCGCTCCCTCAGCACTGACCCTCTGATGAAGGAGGATTCTGATCACTCCAGTAACACTGAACTCACCTTCCAGCCGAAATGTTTGTTGACAGTTTGATTTTGTTTCTTGTGCAGAGGTTGGTGATGGTGCACACGAACACTCCAGCGAGGAAGGAAGGGCCGGAGCGGACTGAGGGGTCAGCGGCTGCGATGGACACTGGCAGTGATGATGGTGATGAGCTGGAGGACACAGCCAGACAAGCTGAGACCTCTGGTGAAGACGATGAGAGTGAATCCACCGGGGATGAGGATTCGGACTCTGATTCCTCAGCAGCAGATGATCAAACTTCCCACTCTATTCAGAAAGGTGACTAACTGTTAATGCTCCAGCCAGTAACCCTCTGTCTCATTGTGAACATCTTTCTCCTCGCTCCCACTGCCTCATTCAGCCATCATCTTCACCCTATCATATTCCACACCGTTCGTCTCAATCTCTGCTCTCTTCCTCTCAAACTTTCCACACCGTTCATCTCAATCTCTGCTCTCTTCCTCTAGAATTTTCCACAATGTCCTTTGAACAGCTTCAGGACTTGCAGAGTAAAGTGGGGCTGAAAGCTTATAACCAGATAGCGTTTGGAACAAGTGACGGGGACAGAAGCAAGAAACAGAAATCCCACCAAACAGACAGGTAGGAATGTTCACACATCACACCCCATCCTGCCACTGTGTGGGGAATCACAGAGCCACCCGTCCGCCCCTGTCCTGTCATAAGAACATAAGAAATAGGAGCAGGAGTAGGCCGTACAGCCCCTCGAGCCTGCCCCGCCATTCAATAAGATCATGGCTGATCGGTAGTGGTTCAGTTCCACTTTCCCGCTTTCTCCCCATAACCCTTAATTCCCTTATCAATTAAAACCTATCCACTCTTGACTTAAACATATTCAGTGAGGAAGCCTCCACCACCTCATCAGGCAGAGAATTCCAAAGATTCACCACCCCTTGCGTGAAGAAACCCCTCCCAACTCTGATCTAAAAAACTCCCCCCCCCCCCCCGCCACACACACACGCCACGCACAATCTTGGACTGTGCCCTTTAGTCCTGCTATCTTTGCTAAGCGGGAAGAGTCTCTCAATCTCTACCCTATCTATCCCTTTCATTATCTTATACGTTTCTATATGATCCTCTCTCAGCCTTCTAAACTCCAAAGAGTACAAATCTAGCCTATTCAGACTCTCCTCATAATCCAATGCCCTCATCTCTGGTAACAGCCTAGTAAACCTTCTCTGCACCCCCTCCAAGGCCAATATATCCTTCCTCCAATGTGGCGACCCAAACTGCACACAGTACTCCAGCTGTGGCCTCACCAGTGCCCTGTACAGCTGTAACAGAACCTCCCTACTTTTATATTCTATCCCCCTCGCTATAAAGGCCAACATTGCATTCACCTTCTTAATCACCTGCTGCACCTGCACACTGTACAAGGACCCCCAGGTTCCTCTGTACTGTTACATGCTGCAGCTTTTCTCCATTTAAATAATAATCCTTCCTACCATTATTCCTACCAAAGTGGATAACCTCACACTTGATAACATTATACTCCATCTGCCAGGTCCTCGCCCACTCACTCAATCTATCCAGATCCCTCTGCAGGTTTTCCACACTCTCCACACAATTTGCTTTTCCACTCATCTTCGTGTCATCAGCAAATTTCGTCACCCTGCACTCAGCCCCTTCCTCCAGATCATCTATGTAAATGGTAAATAGTTGATGCCCCAGCACCGAACCCTGGGGCACTCCACTAGTCACCAGCTGCCAATCAGAATAGCAGCCATTAATACCTACCCTCTGCTTCCTATTAGACAACCAATCCTCTATCCAGTCTAACACCCTATCCCCGACTCCCTGCACCCTAACCTTCTGCAGCAATCTTTTGTGAGGCAACTTATCAAACGCTTTTTGGAAATCCAAAAACACCACATCCACCGGTTCCCCTCTATCTACCGCACTAGTCACTTCCTCATTGAACTCCAATAAATTCATCAAACACAACTTCCCCTTAACGAATCCGTGCTGCGTCTGCCTGATCAAACCGTTCATATCCAGGTGCCTCATTATTTCTGCTTTGACGACAGATTCAAGCATTTTTCCGACTACAGACGTTAAACTAACCGGCCTATAATTCCCTGCCTTCCGTCTGCTTCCTTTTTTAAACAGCGGCATAACATTAGCTGTTTTCCAATCTTCCGGCACTTACCCGGAGTCCAGCGAATTCTGAAAGATAATTACCAGGGCATCTGCTATCATCTCTGCCATTTCCTTCAGGAGCCTGGGATGCATTCCATCCGGTCCCAGGGACTTATCTGCCCTCAGCCCTGTTAGCCTATCAAACACTACCTCTCTAGTGACTGTAATCTCATCAAGGACCTCATCTACCACCCTTCTATCCTTAATTTCACGTAAGTTATTTACATCCTCCTCTGTAAAGATCGACACAAAAAACTTATTCAAGGTCTCCGCCATATCCCTGTCATCCACCATTAAACCACCCCTCTCATCCTCCAAGGGTCCAACAGTAACTCTGGCCATCCTCCTGTTCTTTATATACTGATAAAAAACTCTTACTGTCCTTTTTGATGTTTCAAGCTAGTTTAACCTCATATTCCATCTTTCCTTTTTTAATCACTTTTTTACTCATTCTTTGCTGTTTGAAACTTTCTCAATCCTCCGATCACCCACTATTTTTAGCTGTTCTGAACGCCTCAGCTTTTGATTTAATACTCTCCTTAATTTCCCTGGAGAACCATGGCTGATTTTCCCTTCTCCTCCAGTCCTTCTTCACCATTGGAATATATTTCTGCTGAGTACTGAAAAAGATCTCTTTAAAAATCCCCTACTATTCCTCAGCCATCCTACCAACCAGTGCATTCCTCCAATCCACAGTCGCCAATTCCTCTTTCGTCCTATCATAGTCCCCTCTGTTCAAACATAGTACACAGGTCTGGGATGCTACTACCTCATCCTCCATCTGCATCATAAATTCTACCATACTATGATCACTCGTCCCTAGATGATCCCTCACATGAATATCCCGAATTCTACCTGCCTCATTACATAGTACCAGATCCAAGATAGCTCGCTCTCTCGTCGGTTCTGTAACATACTGTTCAAGGAACCCATCCCGACAGCATTCCAAAAACTTTTCCTCCAGCCCACCGTGTCCAACTTGTGTTGCTCAATCAATATGCAGATTGAAATCACCCATTACTAACGCCATTCCATTCTTGCATGCATTTCTTATTTGTTTGTTTATAGCCCGCCCCACCTCAAAGTTGTTATTTGGCAGCTTATAGACCACACCCAGCAGCTTCTTTCTCCCCTTACTATTGCTTATCTCCACCCACATCGATTCCACATTTTGCCTATATCCTCTCTTACTACCGCCCTGATACTATCCTTAATCAACAAAGCCAACCCACCCCCTTTTCCTCCTGTCTATCCTTCCTAAACACCTGATAGCCTTGGACATTCAATTACCAGTCCCTGTCCCCCCACAACCATGTTTCCATACTGGCCACTAGATCATATCCATTTGCGCCATCAGCTCATTCACTTTGTTCAGGATGCTTCGAGCATTCAGGTAAAGTGCCTTTATACCAGCCTTTACCTAGACCTTATTTGCTGAAACACTACTAGTCTCTCTCATGCTGCCTACTCCTCTAATAGGCAGAACATCCTCAACATTCACCTGCACATGTACCTTTTCCTTTACTCCAGATTTTGTCATTTCCCCTACCCCTGCACCTACGCACCCCCACCCATCACTCTCCAAATTAGTTTAAAGCCCTATCTACAGTTCTAGGGATCACTCGGTGGGGGGGGGAATTGGGGGTCACTCTGCCTGCTGTGGGGGGGGGGGGGGGAGGGTGGATTGTGGGTCCAGTCTGCCTGCTGCGGGTGGGTGGGTGGAATTGATTGGGGGTCAGTCTGCCTGCTGCGGGGGGGGGGGGATAATTGGGGGGTGGTTGCCTCTGAGGGTGGGGGGGGTGGAATTGATTGGGGGTCAGTCTGCTCTGTGGGGGTGTGGGGGGGGGAATGATTGGGGTCGTCTGGCCTGGGCTGGGGGAGGGTGGGGGTGGAATTGATTGGGGGTCAGTCTGCCTGCTGTGGGGGGAGCGGGGGGGGTTGGAATTGATTTGGGGGTCAGTACTGCCTGCTGTGGGGGGAGGGTGGAGGGTGGAAGGAATGATTGGGGGTCAGTCTGCCTGCTGCGGGGGGGGGGAGGGGGGGGGGGGTGGGCTGTGCGAGGGGGGGGAGGTGGAATTGATTGGGGGTCAGTCTGCCTGCTGGTTAATCTTCACACTTGGGGTGAATGCCTGTCTTTCCCCAGACCCCTGGAGATGTCAGCCACTCGCCCTGTACCGTTCCTGCGGAAAGTGGTTCCTGAAAAAAAACAGGTGAGTGCGGAAAAAGTGGGGGGGACGGGGGGTGAGCTTGTGACATGGAACACTTGGTGTTTGGGGATGGGGGGGTACACAGACCGTCTGGGAATGGGGAGGACGCGGACCCTCGGCGTTTGGGGATGGGGGTGGTGACAGGGAGTCTCAGTGTTTGGGGATGGGGGGATGCAGACCCCTGCATGGGGGAGGGGTGGGCAGGAAGAGTGTGCCCCCCCCCTGGTGTGGGTGAGAGAGAGGGATGTGGACCCCTAGTGTTGGGGGGGAGGGATATGGACTGCAATGGTGCGGGGGAGGGGGGGGAGTGAGGGGTTTGTCTGGTGGTTAGTAACACTCCTTCTTTCTTTCTTTCTCTCGTCTCTCCCCCCACTCCCCTCCTCTCTTCCCCCCCCCCCTCCTTCTCTCCCTGCTGTTTTTGCTCCTGTTTCCCTGTAGCTGATGCGAGATCCCCGGTTTGATGATCTCTCTGGAGAGTTTAATCCTCATATCTACAGTACAGCTTATTCCTTCATCAATGAGATCCGGGACCAGGAGAGAAAGGTCAGTGATAAAGAACAAAACAGCACGGGAAACAGGCCCTTCGGCCCAACGAGCCCGCGCCGCCACCCCGATGTTCCCACCTCTACCCGTGATCCCTGTCTATGTTTATAGATCTATGGATTAAAAACCAATTTTGAGACAATTTAGGGAGAATTTGTTTTGCCAATTAGCCTAAGAGCACATCTTTGGGATGTGGGAGGAAACCGGAGCACCCGGAGAAAACCCACGCAAGCACGGGGAGAATGCGCAAACTCCCACAGACACAGGCCCAAATCCATGTATCTGCACAGCACAGCGATAGTCACTGAGCTGTCGTGTTGCCCATCAGATGGTCCAGGTCAAGCGTACACTAACGACGTGAAGCACTAGAATACTCTCAAAAAAAGTCCGAGAGCAGCCCTCTCACGACCCATCACGTGCATGCCCCTCGTTAGATTAGCTAAGTGCTGGCTGGCGATCAGGGTGAGTTCCTCCCCCTCTGGGGCTCTCTAGGGGATGGGTGCTGGGCAGGCTGGGGTACTGACCCCAGCGGTCAGAGTGTCCGCTGTGTTGTCCAGGCTCCTGAGTGGCCAGTTTGATTTATTGGGGTTGTGTGGACAGGGTCACAGCAGTTATTTGGGTAGCAGTCAGTTGAACTCAGTTGGACAGCTAGTTTGTGACACTGACAGTGTGGGTTCAATTCCTGTACACGCTGAGGTTATTCATGAAGGCCAGGCCTCCTGAACCTTGCCCCTTGCCTGATGCGTGCTGACCCTCAGGTTAAATTATTAGTGGTCAGTTCTGCCCCTCAAAGCGAAAGCAGCCTGGGACTGTGCTGATTTGATCATTTGGAGGTGGCAGGAAGATGTTTTGCGGGTTTGATCTCTGTCTAATTGCTGCTTTGACCCAGGACTTTACACATGTCTTCAATCTGCATTTCCTCTCTCTCTCTCTCTCTCTCTCCTGCAGGTTATTGGGAAGAAATTGCAAAAAGCCAAGGACACAAAGCAGAAACAGAAGTTGGAGTATTTGCTGCAGAGGATGGTAGGTGGACATGCAGGGAGGGGGCCATTCAGCCCTTCAAGCCTGCTAGACCATTCATTTTGATTGTGGCTGATCCCCCTCTCCCCTTTGATTCCTTTAGCCCCAAGAGCTATATCGAATTTCTTCTCGAAATCAGGCTGTGGTAGTGAATTCCACAGGCTGACCACTCCCTGGGTGAAGAAATCTCTTCTAATCTCTGTCCTAAACTGTCTACGCTGTCTCCTCGGACTGTGAGCCCTGGTTCTGGAAACCCCCACCATCAGGAATATCCTTCCTGTGTCTACCCTGTCCAGCCTTGTAGGAGTTTATACTTTGTGGATAGAGAGGGAGCTCACCGTGGAGTTCATGTAACGCCCATTCCTATTTACCCTTCAGGAGGTGATAGTCAGGTGTAGGTACACCCACAGTGCTGTTAGGGAGGCGGTTCCAGGGTTTTGACAAGGTGACAGTGAAGGAATAAAGACACAAGTCCCTACGTTGGGGCTAAAGGAACATGTCACCAAGTATCAATCCTCCGCTTCAACCATTTTCCTGGAATCCAGAATATTCCAGACCCTTCATCCTGCCCCCCGACCCCCCCAAAGACAGAATATTCCAGACCCTTCATCCTGCCCCCCGACCCCCCAAAGACAGAATATTCCAGACCCTTCATCCTGCCCCCCACCCCCCCCAAAGACAGAATATTCCAGACCCTTCACCGCCCCTGTGTTTAATTCTCTCCCCACTCACACTGTCTGCATCTTTAAGACTTGATTAACTGTAAAGACTCACATTCCAATCAGTATTCTGTAAACTGAATGCGTGTCTATGTGCCCCAGAACTCCCCACTCACCTGACAAAGGGTCAGAGGCCCCAAAGCTAGTGGCGTCTGTTTCAAATAAACCTGTTGGACTTTAACCTGGTGTTGTGAGACTTTTTAACTGTGTGACCTTCATACCAGGCTCCTGGCGACCCTGTCGATATCTCTTGTTAATAACCCCTGTAACTGGGATGTTGCTGCAGTGTCTCTGTCCCTACAGTGCCTGTCTACTAGAGACTGACCATTCTCCCATTCTCACTCACAGATACACCAGGACAAGGAGCGGATAAGGAAGCAACAACAGAATGAGCGACTGAAGGAGTTTAAACAAAATCAGAGACTGCGAGTGCAGCAAGGCAGCAAGCCGTTCTTCCTGAAAAAATGTAAGTAAAACTGAGGGGGCAATGGGAAAAATCCCATAAGCATCCGGACTGTGAGAATGATCTGACAATAACATACGCACACTGACTTTCACTGGGGTACGGCACCCACACACACACTGACCCACACTGGGGTACGGCTCCCACGCACACCGACTCTCACTGGGGTCCCACGCACACCGACTCTCTCACTGGGGTCCCACGCACACCGACTCTCACTGGGGTCCCACGCACACCGACTCTCACTGGGGTCCCACGCACACCGACTCTCACTGGGGTCCCACGCACACCGACACTCTCACTGGGGTCCCACGCACACCGACTCTCTCACTGGGGTCCCACGCACACCGACTCTCTCACTGGGGTCCCACGCACACCGACTCTCTCACTGGGGTCCCACGCACACCGACTCTCTCACTGGGGTCCCACGCACACCGACTCTCTCACTGGGGTCCCACGCGCACACAGTGTTGTGTATTCTCGTTCCTGGGTGTATTTGAACTTGCTGTGTGAACTCTGCTGCTGAGGAAACTCCTCGTCTGTTTCTGTTTGCAGCTGAGCAGCGGAAACTGGAGCTGAAGGAGAAATACCTGGAACTGAAGAAGAGTGGCAAAGTGCAGAAATTCCTCGCAAAGAAAAGAAAAAGAAATGCCACCAAAGACCGCCGCAAATTACCTGGACAGAAATCATACTGATCTCTGCTGGGATTGGACTGAAATCACGCTGATCTCTGCTGGGATTGGACTGAAATCACGCTGATCTCTGCTGGGATTGGACTGAAATCACGCTGATCTCTGCTGGGATTGGACTGAAATCACGCTGACCTCTGCTGGGATTGGACTGAAATCACGCTGACCTCTGCTGGGATTGGACTGAAATCACGCTGACCTCTGCTGGGATTGGACTGAAATCACGCTGACCTCTGCTGGGATTGGACTGAAATCACGCTGACCTCTGCTGGGATTGGACTGAAATCACGCTGACCTCTGCTGGGATTGGACTGAAATCACGCTGACCTCTGCTGGGATTGGACTGAAATCACGCTGACCTCTGCTGGGATTGGACTGAAATCACGCTGACCTCTGCTGGGATTGGACTGAAATCACGCTGACCTCTGCTGGGATTGGACTGAAATCACGCTGACCTCTGCTGGGATTGGACTGAAATCACGCTGACCTCTGCTGGATTGGACTGAAATCACGCTGACTTGCTGGGATTGGACTGAAATCACGCTGACTCTGCTGGGATTGGACTGAAATCACGCTGACCTCTGCTGGGATTGGACTGAAATCACGCTGACCTCTGCTGGGATTGGACTGAAATCACGCTGACCTCTGCTGGGATTGGACTGAAATCACGCTGACCTCTGCTGGGATTGGACTGAAATCACGCTGACCTCTGCTGGGATTGGACTGAAATCACGCTGACCTCTGCTGGGATTGGACTGAAATCAATTGAAGTGACTCTGAGTTATCATCCAGGGGCCTGGAAAATTTGGCTCCTCATTTATCTCTGATTTGTAACATCTGCAAACACTGTTTACCCTGACTACACTCTGTGCTCGGCCTTAGGGTCTGACTCTCCCTCCTGATTTTGAAATATACAATCCGGAATACTGATCCTGTTCCTACTGGTTGAATGTTTGTTTTTGGGTAATAAAAGTAATTTGGCCTTTCAGCCCATTCTGTCCGTGCAGATGTTAAAATCAGTTCTGTAAACTTTTTCCACTGAGGCTGGGGGGGGAAAACAAACCAGAGGGCATGGGTTAAGGGTGAAAGGTGAAAAGTTTAAAGGGAATATTGGGGAGGGGGGGTTTCTCCTCACAGAGTGTGGGGGTGGGAGTGTGGAATGAGCTGCCGAATAAAGTGGGAAATGAGGGCTCACTTTTACCATTTAAGAAAAACTTGGACAAGTACGTGGATGAGGGGGGTGTGGAGAGATATGGTCCAGGTGCAGGTCAGTGGGACTAGGGAAAAAATGGTTCAGCACAGACAAGAAGGGCCAAAAGGCCTGTTTCTGAGCTGTAATTTTCGTTCCAAACCCTGTCAGAGTATTTCCGACTAACTCATCCTGATCCAGCTCCCCCTTAACCAAACAACAGGGTGGAGAACATTCAGTCTCTCCAGCCTGCTCTGCCACTTGCTAACAACAGGCTGAGACACTGATACAAAGTGTGCAGTTTGCTCATTCTCCTCGTGTCTGCGTGGGTTTCCTCCGGGTGCTCCGGTGTCCTCCCACAGTCCCAAAGATGAGCGGGTTAGGGTGGATTGCCTCATGCTAAAACAAAATTTCCCCTTACTCTCCTGAGATGTATGAGTTAGCGGGATTAGTGGGTAAATATGTAGGGATATGGGGGTAGGGCCTGGATGGGATTGTGGTCGAGGGAGACTCACTGGGCTGAATGGCCGCCTCCTGCACTGTAGGGATTCTATATTTTTCTATATTAATTCCGGGGCTAATACTGTGGGGACACAGGCTGGTGAAATTTATATCTGGTTCACTAACATCCTTTAGGGAAGGAAATCTGCTGTCCTTACCCAGTCTGGCCTATATGTGACTCCAGAGCCACAGCAACGTGGTTAATTCTGAAAACGGTCGAGCGAGACTCTGTTATAGAACATAGAACATTACAGCGCAGAACAGGCCCTTCGGCCCTCGATGTTGCGCCGACCAATTAAGAAAAAGCAATGACCCTCTAACCTAAACCATTCCCTTTTCATCCATAAACTTATCTACTAACCTCTTAAACACCACCAAACTTGGCGCATCTACAACTGCAGCAGGCAGGGCATTCCATACCCTACCACCCTCTGGGTAAAGAACATACCTCTGACATCCGTCCTATAACTACCACCCCTTAATTTAAAGCTATGTCCCCTCGTGCTAGCTTTCTCCATCCTAGGAAAAAGGCTATCACTGTCCACCCTATCTAAACCTCTAATCATCTTATATGTTTCAATAAGGTCTCCTCTTAGCCGCCTCCTTTCCAACGAAAACAACCTCAAATCCCTCAGCCTCTCTTCATAAGACCTGCCCTCCATACCAGGCAACATCCTGGTAAACCTCCTCTGTACCCTCTCCAATGCCTCCACATCTTTCTTATAATGTGGGGACCAGAACTGCACACAATACTCCAAGTGCGGCCGCACTAGAGTTTTGTACAGTTGCAACATGATGCTGCGGCTCCGAAATTCAATCCCCCTACCAATAAAAGCTAAGACTCTGTATGCCTTCTTATCTGAAAACACTCTGAATTTTAAGAGAAACAAAACCAGGTGGGCATTGACCTAAACACCAGAAAGAAGCCCAGCCCCATCAACGCTGCAAACTCTCCTTAACCAATATCTGGGGCTAGTGCTGAGATTCAGAGAGACTGGTCAAGCAACAGCGGACATGGTCATTCTCACAGAATCATAGATAACACCCCAGACCCCACCATTACCATCCCTGTCCCACTGGCAATACACACCCAGCTGGGGTGATGGACAGGGCTCTACACTCAGGACATTGGTGCCCTGGGATTGAAAGAACAGCAACAGGCCCTTCGGAGTATCAAGTCTATGCTGATTCTGATGCCCCTCTAATTGAATGTCTTCTTATCTCTATGTTGTCCATGTCCCTCTATTCTCTGCTTATTTATTATCCACCCAGATGCGTCTTGAACGTTGTTGTAGAATCTGCTTCCATCACGTCCTCTGGCAGTGCGTTCCAGGCATTCACCACCCTCTGTGTGAAAAACCCACCCCTTACATCTCTTTTAAACTTTCCCCTTCTCTAAACCTCTCCCCCCAAGTAATTGATCCTTTGACCCTGGGAAAAAGATTCTGACTATCCACTCTATTCAAGCCTGTCATAATCTTGTAAACCTCTATCATCCCCCCTCATCCTCCGACGCTCCAGTGAAAACAATCCAACTTTGTTCAACCTTTCTTCATAGTCCATATCCTCCTGGTCAATCTCTTCTGCACCATGTCCAATGCATCAACATCCTTCCAATAATATGGCAACCAGAAATGTACACAATACTCCAAATGCAACCTAACCAAAGTCTCATACAGCAGCAACATGATTTTCCAATTCTACGCTCAACTCCCCAATTGATGAAGGCCAGCATGCCATACGCCTTTTTGACCGCCGTATCCACCTGAGTTGCCACCTTCAGAGAACTGTGGATCTACACGTTTAGATCCCTCTGTATGATAATATTTCTAAGGGCTCTGCTGAGTGGGATATTAAAGGATGCGGGAGAGTGGGATTAGACCGGGTGGGATATTAAAGGGTGTGGGGAGTGAGGGGGAGAGTGGGATTAGACTGGGTGGGATATTAAAGGGTGTGGGGAGTGAGGGGGAGAGTGGGATTAGACTGGGTGGGATATTAAAGGGTGTGGGGAGTGAGGGGGATTAGCCGGGTGGGATATTAAAGGGTGAGGGGGATTAGCCTGGGTGGGATATTAAAGGGTGTGGGGGGTGAGGGGGATTAGCCTGGGTGGTGGGATATTAAAGGGTGAGGGGGATTAGCCTGGGTGGGATATTAAAGGGTGGGGGGGTGAGGGGGGATTAGCCTGGGGGGATATTAAAGGGGTGTGGGGGGTGAGGGGGATTAGACTGGGTGGTGGGATATAAAGGGTGCGGGGAGTGAGGGGGATTAGACCGGGTGGATATTAAAGGGTGAGGGGGATTAGACTGGGTGGGTATAAAGGGTGTGGGGGGTGAGGGGGATTAGCCTGGGTGGGATATTAAAGGGTGAGGGGATTAAGCCTGGGTGGGATATTAAGGGGTGTGGGGAGTGAGGGGGATTAGCCTGGGGATATTAAAGGGTGAGGGGGATTAGACTGGGTGGGATATTAAAGGGTGTGGGGGGTGAGGGGGATTAGCCTGGGTGGGATATTAAAGGGTGAGGGGGATTAGCCTGGGTGGGATATTAAAGGGTGTGGGGAGTGAGGGGGATTAGCCTGGGTGGGATAGTCTTCTGGAATAACTGTGTCTTTGAATATCTAACTATATTCCAATCTAACCTCATTGGCAATTTATAGATTAAATATTTTTATTTATTCTTGGGAAATCTGTTTTTTTTTGTGACAGTGCTGTTTGAGTGATGGAGAACAGTGTGTTCATTAATGGTAAAGCACTTTGGAAATCTCCGAGGCACTTTACAAATAAAAGGCATGCCAGTCCGTCTGTTTGTCTTGCTGTGTGGGATGTGCTGCTGTGATGGATTAATGCCCTAGGGGATGAGTTCTTATTCAGTGGGGGCTGATATTTGTGTCCCTATCAATATCAGCCAGTGGAGCAGGGTGATAGATAGTTAAACTCTGAGTGACTCTGGGTGATGGTGTTGTTGGGCTGTTTGTAATGAGCCAATTGTTTTATCCAATAACTGATTAAATGCTGACAAAGTCTAATAAAGTTTAACATACAACCAATCAAACAACAACAGATCAGAAATCAGTAAAGTACAAAGGTAAATTAGCTCTTCTATTGCAGAGACCAGTGTGGATTTATCGAGCGGGGATATTGATGGTTTAAAGACTGTGCAATTCTTGGATGTTTACAGATTTTATGATATCGATATCATGTGTAGGAGCAGTGGGATTTCAGTGTGAAATGATGTGTGTTGCTTTATAAAAGAAGCAGGTCTGAGCTGGGAGGATGAATATATCAGCTTCATTGCTGTGGTAATGTCTGTGTTGGTTACTGGAATCAGAGATAGGCAGTTCCTGGGGAAACAGCCAGAGACAGGAATGTTCCAGGAGAGTCCCTGGTCCCCTTATCTGCCAATCTATCACCAAGGCCTTGGGAAAATATCTTCCCCGTGTCTGTAAAGTTTTAATTGGTTGTTTGTTAAGCCGTATTCACTCAGCCTGTGTCAGTATAAACATTAGGGCTGGAATTCTCCCAAAAAATGTCAAACTCACAGTAAACTGGAGAAATTCACAGATGTACACAAAACACTATAGCACGAACAGGCTCTTTGGCCCACAAGTTGTGCTGAACTCTAGTCTAATACTCCTACAACTGTAGTAAAACATGTCTATTCCACTCCATTTGCAATAAAGAACAACATTCTGTTTGTCTTCCCATTCATTTGCTGTACTTGCAAACTAATTTCTTCCGATTTGTACAGCAGGAAACCCAGATCCCTCTCAACTAGTCAGTTTCCCCTCATTTAGATAATTTGAGGCTCAAAATGGACATGATCACATTTTCTCACAGACTCCATCTGCCAATGTTTTGTCCACTTAACCTATGTTTTTTTTGTAGATTCCTTAAATCCTATTCACAACGTAGTATTTATTACCTACTTTTGTTATAAGCAAATTCAGCAACCATTCATTCACTCCCTTCATCCAAGTAATGAATAAATACTGTAAATAGTTGAGGTCCCAGCACTGACCCCTGTATTATCCCACTTGTCATATCTTGCCAACTTGAAAAATGATCTATTTATCCCTACTTTCTTTCATGTTTGCCAACCAATCCTCCACCCACACTAACACATTACACCCAAAACCATGAGCTCTTACTGGCACTGAGGGATTCGTTAAGGGGAAGTTGTGTTTGATGAACTTATTGGAGTTCAATGAGGAAGTGACTAGTGCGGTAGATAGAGGGGAACCGGTGGATGTGGTGTTTTTGGATTTCCAAAATGCGTTTGATAAGTTGCCTCACAAAAGATTGCTGCAGAAGGTTAGGGTGCAGGGAATCGGGGGTAGGGTGTTAGACTGGATAGAGGATTGGTTGTCTAATAGGAAGCAGAAAGTAGGTATTAATGGGTTGTATTCTGATTGGCAGCTGGTGACTAGTGGAGTGCCTCAGGGTTCGATGCTGGGGCATCAACTATTTACCATTTACACAGATGATCTGGAGGAAGGGGCTGAGTGCAGGGTGATGAAATTTGCTGATGACACGAAGATGAGTGGAAAAGCAAATTGTGTGGAGAGTGTGGAAAACCTGCAGAGGGATCTGGATAGATTGAGTGAATGGGCGAGGACCTGGCAGATAGAGTATAATGTTAGCAAGTGTGAGGTTATCCACTTTGGTAGGAATAATGGTAGGAAGGATTATTATTTAAATGGAGAAAAGCTGCAGCCTGCGATGGTTCAGAGGGACCTGGGGGTCCTTGTACAGTCTGCAGGTGCAGCAGGTGATTAAGAAGGTGAATGCAATGTTGGTCTTTATAGCGAGGGGGATAGAATATCTGTTACAGCGGTACAGGGTACTGGTGAGGCCGCACCTGGAGTACTGTGTGCAGTTTCGGTCGCTGCATTGAGAAAGGATATATTGGCCTTGAAGGGGGTGCAGAGAAGGTTTACTAGGCTGATACCGGAGGTGAGGGCGTTGGATTATGAGGAGAGACTGAATAGGCTAGGTTTGTACTCTTTGGAGTTTAGAAGGCTGAGAGAGGATCTTATAGAGACGTATAAGATAATGAAGGGGATGGATAGGGTAGAGGTTGAGAGACTCTTCCTGCTTAGCAAAGATAGCAGGACTACAGGGCACAGTCTCAAGATTGAGGGGAGGGCGGTTGAGATCAGAGTTGAGGAGGGGTTTCTTCACGCAAAGGGGTGGTGAATCTTTGGAATTCTCTGCCTGATGAGGTGGTGGAGGCTTCCTCACTGAATATGTCCAAATCAAGAGTGGATAGGTTTTTAATTGATAAGGGAATTAAGGATTATGGGGAGAAAGCGGGAAAGTGGTACTGAACCACTACAGATCAGCCATGATCTTATTGAATGGTGGGACAGGCTCGAGGGGCTGTACGGCCTACTCCTGCTCCTATTTCTTATGTTATTATGAGTGCTGCACTGTCAGAGGGTCAGTGCTGAGGGAGCGCCGCACTGTCAGAGGGTCAGTGCCGAGGGAGCGCCGCACTGTCAGAGGGTCAGTGCCGAGGGAGAGCCACACTGTCAGAGGGTCAGTATAGGGAGCGCCGCACTGTCAGAGGGTCAGTGCCGAGGGAGCCGCCACCACTGTCAGAGGTTCAGACTAGGGACGCGGCCGCACTGTAGAGGGTCAGTGCCGGGGAGTGGCCGCACTGGTCAGAAGGGTCAGTGCTGAGGGGAGTGCCGCACCGTCAAGAGGCCGTACTAGGGAGAGCGCCGCACTGTCAGAGGGTCAGTGCTGAGGGAGCGCCGCACTGTCACAGAGGGTCAGGCTGGCTGAGGGCGCGCACTGTCAGAGGGTCAGTGCTGAGGGAGAGCCGCACTGTCAGAGGGTCGTGCTGAGGGAGTGCCGCACTGTCAGAGGGTCAGTGCTGAGGGAGTGCCGCACTGTCAGAGGGTCAGTGCTGAGGGAGCGCCGCACTGTCAGAGGGTCAGTGCTGAGGGAGTGCCGCACTGTCAGAGGGTCAGTGCTGAGGGAGCGCCGCACTGTCAGAGGGTCAGTGCTGAGGGAGCGCCGCACTGTCAGAGGGTCAGTGCTGAGGGAGCGCCGCACTGTCAGAGGGTCAGTGCTGAGGGAGATGTACAAGGCAAGTTTTTTTACCCAGAGGGTGGTGGGTGCCTGGGACTCACTGCCAGGGGAGGGAGTGGAAGCTGATATAATTGTGAGTTTTAAGGAGCATCTGGGCAAATCCATGAACTGGATGGGAATAGAGGGATATGATCCTCGGAAGGGTAGAGGGTTTTAGTTCAGTCAGGCAGCATGGTCAGTGCAGGCTTGGAGGGGCCGAAGGGCCTGTTCCTGTACTGTCATTTTCTTTGTTTTTTTGTTTACCATTGAGTGGGAAACATTAGTATTTAGAACAATGTGATTTCATACCTATCTGTTTGGTGAAAGATTTGTGATGAAAACCAACTACCAGTCACTGGAGTTGATTTGGTAAAACCATTGACAAGTGAACTGCCAAGATTACAATGTCTCTTGGTAAAGATTCAAGATTAGGAGTGTGAGATAGAGTATAGGGCAGGTCAGATCCACTCAGCAGATTGCTAACCCTGTCAAAACAGAAGATATTTCCTTAGATCTACAGGTTGATTTAATTGAGATTGAAATTAAACTTGTCTCCAACTCCCTACCCTTCTGAGCACCGTATCCCTCCATTCCCATCCTGTTCACGGATTTATTGAGACGCCCCTTAACACTAACTATCATATCCACTTCCACTAACTCCCCTGGCAGTGATTAAATTGTAATAGTTGGATTAGAAATAATAATAATTCTCAACCATTGGAAACCCCTTTCCCATTGAGATAAGATCCCAAATTAACCAGAAACGGGATTGAAGAATGTTGATCCCATAGATCACTGAGAGCAATTAAAGAAATCTCCAGAGAAGATCACTATTCTGATATCTGAGTGTAGCAGCGGATTACCACTACACTTCACAGACTGATAGATACATCAATTCTATCTATTTTCTTATGGTAACTGAACACAAACATTAGTGTAAATAGTTACAATTATTTGCAAGGGGAGGAAATTATCTCTAAAACAGAGAGGGGAATGTTGTAACATGCCTTTCAGAGACAGCACATGGTATCATTGGAAGGAAAAATGTGTCATTTGATTAATTCTTAGTTACACTTTTGTTTTGAACAAAGGTCTCACACACAGCTCTGATGTTTTCAAGCTTTGTAATTCTGCATATTTTTCTCATGTATCCATTCACAGTATTTTTATCAACTTAAAGTTCATTCATTAATGCCATAAATAGGCTTATATTAACACTGCAATGAAGTTACTGTTCAGGTACACTGAGGGAGAATTTAGCACGGCCAATGCACCCTAACCAGTGTGGGAGAAAACTGGAGCATTCGGAGGAAACCCACGCAGACACAGGGAAATCGCGCAGATTCTATAATTAGTGTCTTGTGTGAAAGCAAAATTATTGCAAATGCTGGAATCTGAAACCAAAAGAGAAAACACTGGAAAATCTCAGCAGGTTTTATCAGCATCTGTAAGGACAGAAAAGAAATGATATTTCAAATTCAGGTGACCCTTCGTTGACCCTTCAACAGAGGCTGCCAGACCAGCTGAGATTTTCCAGCTTTCTCTCTTTTGCTTATTGGTGAGTAAATAAAGAATGTCATCAATGTAACAGGACAGAGGTTTGAGCAAGATCGGGGAACAAGCCCAATATTTAACTGGAGCAATTTCTGTTGCTGTGGAGGAGTTGAGGGAGGTATTGGGGCTGTTGATTGGGGAATGGTCGGGTATATATCAACACCAACACTGTGTTTACAGATAATGCAATAACGAACAGTATTTCGATCAGAAACAGGAGGCTAAAGGTTGGTCCTTAGCTGAGTAGCAGTGTGGGAACAGAAAGGTAATTAAAGGTGATTCTCTGGCCAGGATTAGATAGCGCTGGGTTGAAGGAAGGTGGACCCACAGGGTCATTCTGCACATCGAAGCTAGCGAACAGATCAGTCTAATCTAGTAATGTCATTCACTGGTGTAAAAGTGTTAATGGCTCCACAGAGTTCCCTACAAGTTGTGTTTATCTCACTGATTTGTATTTAATCAGCTTTAGTCTTTATTCTGAGAAGCTCCATCACTCAGATCACATCTGCCCTGGAATTTCAAGAAGCAAGACAAATCAAAGCCCAAAGCCTCTGCCTTTCTTCAGTCTAATTATCTCCTCTGTCTGAATCTGAAAGTCCATTTCTAATGCTTTCTAATTAATACAGTAGAATGTGACAAGCAGGATCGAGAAATCAGGTGAATCAAATCTCACTCTGCCAGCAATCCCACTGACATTGATAGTGAAAACAGAGAATAATTGTTCCTTGGGAGCACTGTGGAGAGGCAGCGATTTGCGAGTGGAGAGCTTGTGAGTGAGTAGAGCGATTTTTTTAAGTCTAAATTTTACTAGTTTTTTAAACTTTTTAAACTTGTAAACCTGGAAGGTGTTGCAAAGCACCTTGGGTAGTGTAGTTTTTTTTTCAACCTCACTATAAATTGGGGTGGTGTGGAATCCCGATACTCTACACAAGTAGAGTATCCCAACCCCCCCTCCTCCTCTAACCTAAAAAAGAGAGAGAGGAGAGCTCTGAGAAGGAGCAGGTAAGTTTGTTTTTGTGTGAGCTGTAAGGTCCTTGGCTCACAGGGCCTAAGCAAAAAGGGGAGGCAAGGTAAGTTTTAATCTTTCTTACTTTTTTTTTCTCTGGGTTACTAAAAAGGGGCAAGCATGGGTGTGAGGCCAGCATGTTGTTGCCAGTGTAACATGTGGGAGGTCTTGGAGGCTCCTGGTCTCCCAGATGTCCATACCTGTGATCGCTGTGTGGAGCTGCAATCCCTACGGGACCAGGTAAAAGAACTGAAAATGCAGCTTGAGGACCTTCGACTCATTAGGGAGAATGAGGAGATTATTGATAGGAGCTACAGACAAGTAGTCACACCAGGGCAAAGGGGAGAAGGCACATGGGTAACTATTAGGAAGGGGAAACCTCAGGTGATGGAGAGTACACCGGTGGATGTCCCCCTTCAAAATAAGTACTCTTGCCTGAGTACTACTGTGGGGGACAGCTCATCCAAGGGAGGCAGCGGTGGCCAGCTCCCTGGAGCTGAACAAAAACAAAAACCTAAAAAACAGAGCAAAAAGGCAGTGCTTATAGGGGACTCCCTAGTGAGGGGGGCGGACAGGCGTTTTTGTGGACGCAGACGGGAGTCGCGGATGGTGGTATGTCTCCCTGGAGCTGGGATTTGGGATGTCTCTGGACGCGTCCCAGACATCCTGAAAGGGGAGGGTGAGGAACTGGAAGTTGTAGTACATATAGGTACTACTGACATAGGCAGGAAGAGGGAAGTGGACATGAAAAGGGATTATAGGGAACTGGGTAGGCAGCTGAGAGAGAGGAAAGCGAAGGTAGTAATCTCAGGATTGCTGCCTGCACCTCGGGAGAGTGAGAGCAGGAATAGTATGAGGTGGAGGTTGAATACGTGGCTGAGGGACTGGAGCAGGGGGCAGGGATTCCGGTTCCTGGATCATTGGGACCTCTTTAGGGGCAGGTGTGACCTGTACAGCAAAGACGGGTGGCAGCTGAATCCCAGGGGGACTAATATCTTGGCGGGAAGACTGGCTAGGGCTACTGGGGGGACTTTAAACTAGAAAGGTTAGGGGGAGGGAATAGTGATGTGGAGACTGGGAGCAAGGAAGTTAGCTCCCAGGTAGGGAAGGACTCTAGGCAGGATGAGAGGCAGGTTAGACGAGTGGGGGAGAAGGGAAATGTCCAGTCTGAGGGACTGAGCTGTGTCTATTTTAATGCCAGGAGTGTAGTAAATAAGGTGGATGAACTTAGGGCGTGGATTGCTGCTTGGGATTGTGATGTGGTGGCCATTACAGAGACTTGGATGTCTCAGGGACAGGACTGGGTACTACAGGTCCCGGGATTCAGATCCTTCAGGAAGGACAGGGAGGGAGGCAAAAGAGGTGGTGGAGTGGCACTGTTGATCAGGGACAGTGTCATGGCTGCAGAGAAGGTGGATACCGAGGAGGGAATGTCTACGGAGTCTCTGTGGGTGGAAGTTAGGAATAGCAAAGGGTCGGTGACGTTGCTGGGTGTATTCTATAGGCCGCCCAATAGTGACAGGGAAGTTGAGGTGCAGATAGGGAAACAGATACTGGAGAGATGTAGAAATAACAGAGTTGTTGTGATGGGAGACTTCAATTTCCCAAACATCGACTGGAATATCCCAAGGGTAAGGGGTTTGGATGGGGAGGAGTTTGTTAGGTGTGTTCAGGAGGGTTTCCTGACACAGCACGTGGACAAGCCTACGAGAGGAGAGGCTGTACTGGACCTGGTACTAGCTAATGAACCAGGACAGGTGATGGATCTCTCGGTAGGAGAGCATCTTGGGGATGGAGATCATAATTCTATCTCCTTCACCCTTGCATTGGAAAAGGATAGGATCAGGCAGGCTAGGAAGGTGTTTGTCTGGAATAAGGGGAAATATGAAGACATCAGGCAGATGTTGGGGCGAATAAACTGGAAGGAGGTGTTCTTGGGGAAAAGCACAGGAAAGGTGGCAGATATTCAAGGAATGCTTGTCTGGAGCTCTGCACGACAACGTTCCGGTGAGACAAGGAGGTTTTGGTAGGTCGAGGGAACCGTGGTGCACGAAGGCTGTGGTGAACCTAGTCAGGAAGAAAAGAAAGGTGTATAAAAGGTTCAAAGAGCTAGGAGATGTTGGGGATCTAGAGAAGTATAAGGCTTATAGAAGAGAGCTTAAAAAGGAAATTAGGAGAGCCAGAAGGGGTCATGAGAAGGCCTTGGCTGGTAGGATTAAGGAGAATCCCAAGGCCTTCTACAAATATGTGAAAAGTAAAAGGATGAGAAGAGAAGGGATAGGACCTATAAAAGGTGAAGGGGGAAAAGTCTGTATGGAACCGGAAGAAATGGCAGAGGTGCTTAATGAGTACTTTGCCTCAGTATTCACGGTGGAAAGTGATCTGGGAGGATGCACTACAAGTTTGCGGCAGACTGAAAAGATTGAGTATGTAGATATTAAGGAAGCGGATGTGTTAGAACTTTTAAATGCTATCAAGATAGACAAGTCTCCGGGACCAGATGGGATGTACCCCAGGTTATTGTGGGAGGTGAGGGATGTCATTGCAGAGCCCCTGGCGATGATCTTTGCGTCGTCGATGGAGACGGGAGAGGTTCTGGAGGATTGCGGATGTGGTCCCTATTTTCAAGAAAGGGAACAGGGATAGTCCTGGAAATTACCGACCGGTGAGTCTGACCTCAGTGGTTGGTAAGCTGATGGAGAGGCTTCTGAGGGACAAGATTTACGAGCATTTGGAGAAGTTTAGGTTGATTAGAAATAGTCAGCATGGTTTTGTAAAAGGCAGGTCGTGCCTTACGAGCTTAATTGAGTTCTTCGAAAATGTGACTGAACACATTGACGAAGGAAGAGCAGTGGACGTGTGTACATGGACTTCAGCAAGGCATTTGACAAGGTCCCACATGCAAGACTTCTTGAGAAGGTGAGAGGCCATGGGATCCAAGGGGCTTTGGCCTTGTGGAGCCAGAACTGGCTTGCCTGCAGAAGGCAGAGGGTGGTTGTGGATGGCTCTTTTTCTGCATGGAGGTCGGTCACCAGTGGAGTGCCCCAGGGATCTGTTCTAGGACCCTTGCTGTTTGTCATTTTCATAAATGACCTGGATGAGGAAGTGGAGGGATGGGTGAGTAAGTTCGCCGATGACACGAAGGTCGGTGGTGTTGTGGATGGTCTGGAGGGATGTCAAAAGTTGCAGCATGACATCGACAGGATGCAAGACTGGGCGGAGAAGTGGCAGATGGACTTCAACGCGGATAAATGTGTTGTGGTCCATTTTGGCAGATCCAACGGGATGAATGAGTACACTATCAAAGGTAGGAGTCTTAGCTGTGTGGAAGAGCAGAGGGATCTTGGGGTCCGGGTCCATAAGACTCTCAAATCGGCCTCCCAGGTGGAGGATGTGGTTAAGAAAGCTTACGGTGTACTGGCCTTCATTCATCGAGGGATTGAGTTCAGGAGTCAGGAGGTAATGCTGCAGCTTTATAGGACCCTTGTCAGACCACACTTGGAGTACTGTGCGCAGTTCTGGTCACCTCACTATAGGAAGGACATGGAAGCTATTGAAAGGGTGCAGAGGAGATTTACAAGGATGTTGCCTGGATTGGGAGGCATGCCTTATGAAGACAGGTTGAGGGAGCTGGGACTGTTTCCCTGGAGAGACGAAGGTTGAGAGGCGACCTGATAGAGGTTTACAAGATGTTGAGAGGAATAGATAGGGTGGACTCTCAGAGAATATTTCCCAGGGCTGAAATGGTCACGACGAGAGGGCACAGATTTAAGGTGCAGGGAAGCAAGTACAGAGGAGATGCTAGGGGAAAGTTTTTCACTCAGAGGGTGGTGAGTGAATGGAATCGGCTGCCGTCGGTGGTTGTTGAGGCAAACTCACTGGGGTCTTTTAAGAGACTTCTGGATGAGTATATGGAAAAGAATGGGATAGGGGGTTATAGATAGGTCTGTGGATTGGTAGATGTGATCGGCGCAACTCGTGGGCCGAAGGGTCTGTTTGTGCTGTATTGTTCTATGTTCTATGTTAAGTTTGATACACCCCACAGATATTCGATCATTAGCAGTGATCGTTCCAGAGCTGGACTCACATTCAAACCAGCCTTCCCTGTCTCCCTCGCAGACACGGCAACGTTCCCACTTAATCAGTCCAGTGGGATAACTGCTTTCCCGCTACTCTGACACACACACCTTTCAAAGGATCCAAATATTTAATCAGAATTCTACATTTTGACAGCATTGAATCCACATCGGTTGATGTTTGCTGTTACATTCTCTTTCATTCAACACACACTCAGTAAGAAACAGAACCCAGAATGATAAATTCCACCTCAGCTGGAATCCTTGTATATCACCCTGCCATTCCACTTCTCCATTAACACAGCTAATATTCTGGGAATCCTGGCTCGAATCCCACCACAAAAAATAACAGAATTTGAATTCAATAAAAGAAAACTGGTAAAATGGACCATTATTTAAAGTGTGAAAAGCTGCAGCCTGCGACGGTGCAGAGGGATCTGGGGGTCCTTGTGCATGAATTGCAAAAACCCAGTCTGCAGGTGCAGCAGGTGATCAAGAAGGCGAATGGGATGTTGGTTTTTATCGCGAGGGGGATAGAATATAAAAGCGGGGAGGTCTTGCTGCAACTGTACAGGGCACTGGTGAGACCGCAACTAGAGTACTGTGTGCAGTTTTGGTCGCCGCATTTATGGAAGGATATATTGGCCTTGGAGGGAGTACAGAGAAGGTTCATCAGGCTGGTACCGTAGATGAGGGCGTTAGTTTATGAGGAAAGATTGAGTAGACTGGGTCTGTACTCAGAGTTTAGAAGGCTGAGGGGGGGATCTTATAGAGACATATAAGATAATGAAGGGGCTAAATAGGGTAGAGGTAGAGCGACTCTTCCCGCTTAGAAAGGATAGCAGAACCAGAGGGCACAGCCTCAAAATAAGGGGGGGGGGACAGTTTAGATCGGAGTTGAAGAAGAATTTCTTCACTCAAAGGGTGGTGAGTCTCTGGAATTCTCTGCCCATTGAAGTGGTGGAAGCTATCTCGCTGAATATATTTAAATCACGGGTGGATAGGCTTCTGATAGATAAGGGAATTAAGGGTTATGGGGAGAAAGTGGGAAAATGGAACTGAACCACTTCAGATCAGCCATGATCTTATTGAATGGCGGGGCAGGCTCAAGGGGCTGGATGGCCAACTCCTGCTCCTATTTCTTATGTTCTTATAGACACACTAACACCTTCCTGTGACACTGTATCACACTAACACCTTCCTGTGACACTGTATCACACTGACACCTTCCTGTGACACTGTATCACACTGACACTTTCCTGTGACACTGTATCACACTAACACTTTCCTGTGACACTGTATCACACTAACACTTTCCTGTGACACTGTATCACACTAACACCTTCCTGTGACACTGTATCACACTGACACTTTCCTGTGACACTGTATCACACTGACACCTTCCTGTGACACTGTATCACACTGACACTTTCCTGTGACACTGTATCACACTGACACTTTCCTGTGACACTGTATCACACTGACCTTCCACAACACACCTCCTGTGACACTGTATCACACGACACCTTTCCTGTGACACTGTATCACACTGACACCTTCCTGTGACACTGTATCACACTGACACCTTCCTGTGACACTGTATCACACTGACACTTTCCTGTGACACTGTATCACACTAACACCTTCCTGTGACACTGTATCACACTGACACTTTCCTGTGACACTGTATCACACTGACACTTTCCTGTGACACTGTATCACACTGACACTTTCCTGTGACACTGTATCACACTGACACTTTCCTGTGACACTGTATCACACTGACACCTTCCTGTGACACTGTATCACAATGACACCTTCCTGTGACACTGTATCACACTGACACCTTCCTGTGACACTGTATCACACTGACACCTTCCTGTGACACTGTATCACACTAACACCTTCCTGTGACACTGTATCACACTAACACCTTCCTGTGACACTGTATCACACTGACACTTTCCTGTGACACTGTATCACACTGACACTTTCCTGTGACACTGTATCACACTGACACTTTCCTGTGACACTGTATCACACTGACACTTTCCTTTTACAGTGGAATACTCTGCTGTTGAAAGGAATGCAGTATAGATGTAGGCAAGTCTCGATAATATTTTGCAAGGCACTCATCAGACCACCTCTGGAATATTGAGCAGCCTGGTTGTCTGATCTAAGAGGAGATCAGGGAATGGTCACTAGATCAATTCTGGATATGGAGGAGAGTTTGAGGAGATTGGTCCTTTATTCATCAGAGTTTAGAAGGATGGGATTCAATGTTGTTGAGACAGATTGGCTTGTCAGGGGCTTGTCAGTGTCCTTACTGAGATATTGGTTCCTCTTGTGGGAGAATCTGGGGTTTAATCTCAGAGTTCCCCATTTACAGCAGAGATGAGGATAGTTCTGTCTCTCAGGGAGGAGTAATTCTTTACTGCAGACAGTTATCGAGGTCGGGTCGGAGATATACTCAAGGCTGAGATGGGCAGATTTTTATTCGAGGTTTATGGGAATATAGCAGGAAGGTGGGGTAGTGTATTAGATCTTATTGAATAACGGAGATCAATTTATCGACCCACTGGCCCACTTCCGCTCCAATTTCTTATAGTTTTATGATCGAGACTTGGGCACATGGGGAATAATTTCAAAACGTTTTTGTCGCACGGATAATTCAGGATTGGAATTAAATCCCAGCAGTGAATAAAAGCAGAATTTCTCCCCATATCCCCAGCACTCCTCAATCTCTGTGCCAACAGTCTGAGGATACTGTAGCTCTGTCTGCGAGTGCCTCGCTATACCCGGGTCATTGATCAGGGGGTCGGGGGGGTCAGGGAGGTGGGTCACGGAGCCATGGGGGAATAAATGACAGGAACTTACTGAGTGTTTTTAATGTATTCAAGCACCCAGATGTTTAAATCATCTCCATCCATGTTTAATTAGCATCAAAAACAGCAAACCACACTTTATACAAAATATAAATCTCTTTAAAAAGTCGCTGCTCCGGTCACTGTCCAGCTCTGCTCCGGTCACTGTCCAGTGCTGCTCTGGCCAGTGTCCAGCTCTATTCCAGCCACTGTCCAGTGCTGCTCCAGCCACTGTCCAGCTCTATTCCAGCCACTGTCCGGTGCTGCTCCAGCCACTGTCCAGCTCTATTCCAGCCACTGTCCAGTGCTGCTCCAGCCACCGTCCAGCTCTGCTCCAGCCACTGTCCAGCTCTGCTCTGGCCACTGTCCAGTTCTGCTCTGGCCACGTCCAGATACACTCCGGCCACTGTCCAGCTCTGCTACGGCCACTGTCCAGCTCCGCTCCGGCCGCTGGTCCAGCGCTGCTCTGGCCGCTGTCCAGCTCCGCCGGCCGCTGTCCAGCTACCGCTCCGGCCACGTCAGCTCCGCTTCCGGTCCTGTCCAGCACAGTGACACAGTGATCAGCACTGCTGTCTCACAGTGCCAGGGACCCGGGGCAGCACGGTGACACAGTGATTAGCACTGCTGTCTCACAGTGCCAGGGACCCGGGGCAGCACGGTGACACAGTGATTCACACTGCTGTCTCACAGTGCCGGGACCCGGGGCAGCACGGTGACACAGTGATTCACACTGCTGTCTCACAGTGCCAGGGACCCGGGGCAGCACGGTGACACAGTGATTCACACTGCTGTCTCACAGTGCCAGGGACCCGGGGCAGCACGGTGACACAGTGATTCACACTGCTGTCTCACAGTGCCAGGGACCCGGGGCAGCACGGTGACACAGTGATTCACACTGCTGTCTCACAGTGCCAGGGACCCGGGGCAGCACGGTGACACAGTGATTCACACTGCTGTCTCACAGTGCCAGGGACCCGGGGCAGCACGGTGACACTGATTCACACTGCTGTCTCACAGCGCCAGGGACCCGGGGCAGCACGGTGACACAGTGATTCACACTGCTGTCTCACAGTGCCAGGGACCCGGGGCAGCACGGTGACACAGTGATTCACACTGCTGTCTCACAGTGCCAGGGACCCGGGGCAGCACGGTGACACAGTGATTCACACTGCTGTCTCACAGTGCCAGGGACCCGGGGCAGCACGGTGACACAGTGATTCACACTGCTGTCTCACAGTGCCAGGGACCCGGGGCAGCACGGTGACACAGTGATTCACACTGCTGTCTCACAGTGCCAGGGACCCGGGGCAGCACGGTGACACAGTGATTCACACTGCTGTCTCACAGTGCCAGGGACCCAGGGCAGCACGGTGACACAGTGATTCACGCTGTCTCACAGTGCCAGGGACCCGGGCAGCACGGTGACACAGTGATTCACACTGCTGTCTCACAGTGCCAGGGACCCGGGGCAGCACGGTGACACAGTGATTCACACTGCTGTCTCACAGTGCCAGGGACCCGGGGCAGCACGGTGACACAGTGATTCACACTGCTGTCTCACAGTGCCAGGGACCCGGGGCAGCACGGTGACACAGTGATTCACACTGCTGTCTCACAGTGCCAGGGACCCGGGGCAGCACGGTGACACAGTGATTCACACTGCTGTCTCACAGTGCCAGGGACCCGGGGCAGCACGGTGACACAGTGATTCACACTGCTGTCTCACAGTGCCAGGGACCCGGGCAGCACGGTGACACTGATTCACACTGCTGTTTCACAGTGCCAGGGACCCGGGGCAGCACGGTGACACAGTGATTCACACTGCTGTCTCACAGTGCCAGGGACCAGGGGCAGCACGGTGACACAGTGATTCACACTGCTGTCTCACAGTGCCAGGGACCCGGGGCAGCACGGTGACACAGTGATTCACACTGCTGTCTCACAGTGCCAGGGACCCGGGGCAGCACGGTGACACAGTGATTCACCTACTGTCTCACAGTGCCAGGGACCCGGGGCAGCACGGTGACACAGTGATTCACACTGCTGTCTCACAGTGCCAGGGACCCGGGGCAGCACGGTGACACAGTGATTCACACTGCTGTCTCACAGTGCCAGGGACCCGGGGCAGCACGGTGACACAGTGATTCACACTGCTGTCTCACAGTGCCAGGGACCCGGGACAGCACGGTGACACAGTGATTCACACTGCTGTCTCACAGTGCCAGGGACCCAGGGCAGCACGGTGACACAGTGATTCACACTGCTGTCTCACAGTGCCAGGGACCCGGGGCAGCACGGTGACACAGTGATTCACACTGCTGTCTCACAGTGCCAGGGACCCAGGGCAGCACGGTGACACTGATTCACACTGCTGTCTCACAGCGCCAGGGACCCGGGGCAGCACGGTGACACAGTGATTCACACTGCTGTCTCACAGCGCCAGGGACCAGGGGCAGCACGGTGACACAGTGATTCACACTGCTGTCTCACAGTGCCAGGGACCCGGGGCAGCACGGTGACACAGTGATTCACACTGCTGTCTCACAGTGCCGGGACCCGGGGCAGCACAGTGACACAGTGATTCACACTGCTGTCTCACAGCGCCAGGGACCCGGGGCAGCACGGTACACAGTAATTCACACTGCTGTCCACAGTGCCAGGGACCCGGGGCAGCACGTGACACAGTGATTCCGCTGCTGTCTCGCAGCGCAGGGACCCGGAGCAGCACGGTGACACAGTGATTCACACTGCTGTCTCACAGTGCCAGGGACCCGGGGCAGCACGGTGACACAAGTGATTCACACTGCTGTCTCACAGTGCCAGGGACCCGGGGCAGCACGGTGACACAGTGATTCACACTGCTGTCTCACAGTGCCAGGGACCCGGGGCAGCACGGTGACACAGTGATTCACACTGCTGTCTCACAGTGCCAGGGACCCGGGGCAGCACGGTGACACAGTGATTCACACTGCTGTCTCACAGTGCCAGGGACCCGGGGCAGCACGGTGACACAGTGATTCACACTGCTGTCTCACAGTGCCAGGGATACGGAGCAGCACGGTGACACAATGATTCACACTGCTGTCTCACAGTGCCAGGGATACGGAGCAGCACGGTGACACAATGATTCACACTGCTGTCTCACAGCGCCAGGGATCCGGGGCAGCACGGTGACACAGTGATTTACACTGCTGTCTCACAGTGCCAGGGACCCGGGGCAGCACGGTGACATAGTGATTCACACTGCTGTCTCACAGTGCCAGGGACCCGGGGCAGCACGGTGACACAGTGATTCACACTGCTGTCTCACAGTGCCAGGGACCCGGGGCAGCACGGTGACACAGTGATTCACACTGCTGTCTCACAGTGCCAGGGACCCGGGGCAGCTAAATTGCCTCTTAATGTCTCAGGATGCGGAAGTTAGGGGGATTAGGAGAGTAAATACCTGATGCTATGAGGATAGGATCATGATGGGATTGTCAGTGCTGGCTCGATAGTAGCCTCCTGCAGTGTGCTGATTCTATCAGCCCTGCCTCCCCTCCTGATATGGACAGGGCCTGCGTCTCCTCTAACTCACAGAGGGAGACTCTGACTGTAAGGTGCAGAGAAGGGCCTGAGTCCGGGATCGCCCAGCACCCCGCCCTGCTCCCCGGCATCACGCTGCCGGGCTCCACGCCTGCACCACACCCCATTCCCCCCCCCACCCCATTGCAGTCCACCCGCCGAGCTCCCTGCCCCGCTCTCCCACCGATGCCCCGCTCAGCCATGTTTAAGCCCAGTGGATGGGTACGCGGTCCTCACTGTGCAGTTGCCCAGATCTGATTGAATTTGAATTCTCCCTTCCAGCCCCACAGTCAATACCACTCTGAGGAATCTTGGAGCGTTGTACAGACGCCAAGGGCTGGATCCCTGGAAGAAAACTCGATCCCGCTGATACAGACGCCCTCCCACCAGTGACCCCAGTGTTATACAGGCCAGGTCCCCACAAGAATGTCCCAGTGTTATACAGCGCAGATCCCGCCCCAAACAGACGTAAACACCCCAAGTGCACAGACCGTCCCCACCAGTACTGTACCCCAGTGTTATACAGCGACAGACCCGTCCCCACCAGTACTGTACCCCAGTGTTATACAGCGACAGACCCGTCCCCACCAGTACTGTACCCCAGTGTTATACAGACAGACCCGTCCCCACCAGTACTGTACCCCAGTGTTATACAGCGACAAACCTTGGACAGACCCGTCCCCACCAGTACTGTACCCCAGTGTTATACAGTGACAGACCCGTCCCCACCAGTACTGTACCCCAGTGTTATACAGTGACAGACCCGTCCCCACCAGTACTGTACCCCAGTGTTATACAGTGACAGACCCGTCCCCACCAGTACTGTACCCCAGTGTTATACAGCGACAGACCCGTCCCCACCAGTACTGTACCCCAGTGTTATACAGTGACAGACCCGTCCCCACCAGTACTGTACCCCAGTGTTATACAGTGACAGACCCGTCCCCACCAGTACTGTACCCCAGTGTTATACAGTGACAGACCCGTCCCCACCAGTACTGTACCCCAGTGTATACAGCGACAGACCCGTCCCCACCAGTACTGTACCCCAGTGTTATACAGTGACAGACCCGTCCCCACCAGTACTGTACCCCAGTGTTATACAGAGACAGACCCATCCCCACCAGTACTGTACCCCAGTGTTATACAGAGACAGACCCATCCCCACCAGTACTGTACCCCAGTGTTATACAGAGACAGACCCATCCCCACCAGTACTGTACCCCAGTGTTATACAGAAACAGACCCGTCCCCACCAGTACTGTATCCTGGTGTTTGATTTTGTATTTTGAATCTTGCAATATTTGGAGGTTTGAGGTGGAGGTTTTAGTGTTTTAAATTGCTCTCTCGCAATAATGATTGCTGTTTGACGCTCAGCTGCTATCTGCTTCACTAACAGCTGTACTGAGTCTGTTGATCCTGAATGTGTGTTTTTCTCTCTCTCTGTCTCATTCTCGCTCCGCCTTGCTGCGTCTATCAAGCTGGCACCTGCCTCTGTAAGTGTCCACCTTTCAATTTCTCGACTTAATACTGCCAGCTGCTATTCCCTAACTCCGTTCCACTCTCTTACCTCATACCCTTACCTCTCTGTGCCAGGGTCTCGATCCCATTCACCAGAGCAGAGTGGTGGAGATTCTGAAAGATGGTGAAGGTACTTCTCGGAGGCGGAGTCGCGACAGTCAGATCGGCACCCCTGTGAAGTACGAGAGCGGATCAGAAGCTGGTTCAGAGGTCAGCATGGCAGTCGAGTGGACTGGGGTGAGTTTGATTGACATGAGTCGCTTCTGAACGTCGCTCTATTCGTGCTGTACCCGCTCCCCAGTCACAGGCAAGCTCCCGGACTGGGCAGGGCACTATTACTGTCAGGAGTGAGAGTTCCCACTGCCGGCTGTGCTCTGTTGATCCCTGCTGGTTTGATAGCAGCGATTCCTGTCATTGTGGACCAGCCAACTGTGACAGGAGAACTGGGTGAGGGGGTGTTTGATTGGGCATGTCCAGCCTCATGAAGGAAGTACAAGGAAAGTTTATTTTTAATAATTTAAAGTTTATTTATTCGTATTACAAGTACACTTACATTAACACTGCAATGAAGTTACTGTGAAAATCCCCTTGTGAAATACAGCAGCCTTGCTGCCTCCGTTCCTCCTGCATTATCCAGGGCCAGTGATGGGCCCCTTGCTGGATTCACACACACCATTCCAGCGTGCTCACAGAGACGCACAGGTAAACGGAGTTTTAGGCTGTGAGTTAGACACTTTCAGAGCTTGGAGTCACCACAGCAGATTGCTCGCAATCAGCCTTTCAGAAAGCCACAGTTTTGCTGTCTCTGCCTTTCTGGCTCTCGCTCCTGTTTTTATTTCCATCTCTGCACTCCCGGGAACAAACTGCTCTCTGTTTAATATCCGGAACTCACCACTCTTCTCCCATCCAACTCAACCAAATTCCCAGTACCTCAGATATCCCTCTCCTCCAGCACCCTCCCTCTCCCGTGGGCTGGGGAGGAGGGAGGGTGGGGTGTGGTGTGCGTGCATGTAGGTGCACATACCTCTGTGTGTGTGTGCGCACCTCTGTGTGTGTGTGCGCACCTCTGTGTGTGTGTGCGCACCTCTGTGTGTGTGTGCGCACCTCTGTGTGTGTGTGCGCACCTCTGTGTGTGTGTCTCGTGACCCTGTGTGTGTGTGTGTGGTGCGCACTTCTGTGTGTGTGTGTGTGTGTGTGCACCTCGGTGTGTGTGTGTGGCCGCGCGCTCGCGCGCCCCGATGTGTGTGTGTGTGCGCACCTCGGTGTGTGTGTGTGTGTGTGTGCGCGCGCGCACGCGCGCCCCGATGTGTGTGTGTGTGTGTGTGTGCGCATGTGCGCCTCGGTGTGTGTGTGTGTGTGCGCGCGCGCGTCTGTGTGTGTGCATTTGAGCAGGGGAGGGTGGGTCATGTGTGTGATGTTTCCTTCCTTTTGCTCCACATCTGGTCCAGCTGCAATCATTGGTGAGTGAGGTACACAGCTCAGTCTCTCCCCCGCACCAGGCCGCTTCCCCACCGACCCCACGCCAATCCCCAGCTCCTCCTCCCTCCCTCCCTTTACTTCTCTGCCCCCCCTCGTGCTCTCCCTCGCCCCCTCCTCCCCCATTCCCCCAGTGCCCTCTCCCGCTCCCTCCCCCTCGTGCCCTCTCCCGCTCCCTCCCCACTCGCGTCGCCCCCCTCCCTCTCCCGCCCTCGTGCCTCTCCCGCTCCCTCCCCCCTGCCCTCTCCTGCTCCCTCCCCCCCGCCCTCTCGCTCTCCTCCCCCTCGTGCCCTCTCCTATCGCTCCCGCTCCCTCCCCCTCGTGCTCCCTCACCCTCCGCTCCTCCCCTCCTCCCCCTCGTCCTCTCCCGCTCCCATCCCCCTCGTGCCCTCTCCCCGCCCCCCCCCTCTCTCTCCCGCCCCTCCCCCTCGTGCCCTCCCGCTCCTCCCAACCGTGCCCTCTCCCGCCCCCCCTCGGCCCTCCTCCCTCCCGCTCCCTCCCCGCTCACCTCCCCCTACGCGGCCCTCTTCCCGCTCCCTCCCCCTCGCGCCCTCTACCCGCTCCATCCTCTGCGCCCCTCCCGCCCTCCCTCGCGCCCTCTCGCGATTCCCGCTCCCTCCCCCCGCGCCCTCTTCCCCCTCGCGCCCTCTCCCCTCCCTCCCCCTCCGCGCCCCTCATCCCCCCTCGCCCTCTCCCGCCTCCCCCTCGGCCCTCTCCCCGCTCCCTCCCCCTCGCGCCCTCTCCCGCTCCCCTCCCCCTCGCGCCCTTCTCCCCGCTCCCTCCCCCTCGCTCCCTCTCCCGCTCGGCGCCCCTCCCCGCCCCTCCCCCCTCGCGCTCCCTCCCCCTCGCAGCCCTCCCCGCTCCCTCCCCCTCGCGCCCTCTCCGCTCCTTCCCCCCGGACCCTCCCCCTCCTCCCCCTTCGCGCCCTCTCACCGCTCCCTCCCCCTCGCGCCCTCTCCAGCTTCCTCCCCCTCGCGCCTCTCCCGCCCCCTCCCCTCGCGCCTCGATCCCGCTCCCTCCCCCGCGCGCCTCGTCCCGCTCCTCCCCCAGCCTCTCCCGCCTCCCGTCCCCCTCTCCCGCTCCCACCCCTCCCCTCCCTCGCGCCCTCTCCCGCTCCCTCCACCTCGCGCCCCCTCCCGCTCCCTCACCCTCCCCGTCTCCCAGCTCGCCTCCCACTCGCGCCCTCTCCCGCTCCCTCCCCCTCGCGCCCTCTCCGCTTCCCTCCCCCTCGCGCCCTCCTCGCGGAATCCCGCTCCCTCCCCTCCCTCCCCCTCGCGCCCTCTCCCCTCCATTCCCCCTCGCGCCCTCTCCCGCTCCCTCCCCCTCGCGCCCTCTCCCGCTCCCTCCCCCTCGCGCCCTCTCCCGCTCCCTCCCCCTCCGCTCCCCCCTCTCCCGCTCCCTCCCCCTCGCGCCCTCTCCCGCCCCTCGCGCCCCCACGCCCCTCGCCCCTCTCCCTCCCCCTCGCGCCCTCATCCGCATCCCCTCCCCTCGCTCCCTCTGCCATCGAGCCGCTCGCGCCCCGCCGCCGCTTCCCGCCCTCGTCCTATCCCTCCCCCCCTCGCGGCCCTTCTCCCGCTCCCTCCCCCGAGCCGCGCCCTCTCCCGCTCCCTCCCCCTCGCCCTCCTCCCGCTCCCTCCCCCCCTCGCCCTTCTCCCGCTCGCACCTCCCCCTCGCCGCCCCCGCTCCCTCAACCCCTCGCGCCCTCTCCCGTGCTCTGTCCCGCTTCCCCCCCCCTCGTGCTCTGTCCCGCTTCCCCCCCCTCGTGCTCTCCTGGCCCGCTTTTCCCCGCCCCTTCCGTGCTCTGTCCGCTTCCCCTCCGCGTGGCGTGCTCTCCTCCCCTCCCCCTTGTGCTCTGTCCCCTCCCCCCCCCATGCTCTCCTCCCCCTCCCCCCCCCCCCTCCCCCTCGTGCTCTCCTCCACCCACAGCCCCCCCACTACGCCCCTCGTGCACCCCAGCTCTCCCCCCCCTCGTGCTCACCCCGCTCCCCCCTCATGCTCTCCTCCCCTCCCCCCTCCCTCTCGTGCTCTGTCCCGCTCCCCCCCCTCAGTGCTCCCTCCCCCTCCCCCTCCCTCTCGTGCTCTGTCCCGTGCTCTCCTCCCCTCCCCCCCCCTCGTGCATCTCCCCCCCACCCTCCCCCTCCCCCCCCTCCCCCCTCATGCTCTCCTCCCCCTCCCCCTCGCCTCTCGTGCTCTGTCCACGCTCCCCCCCCTCATGCTCTCTCCGCTCTCCCCCCCGCCCCTCGTGCTCTCTCCCGCTCCCCCCCCTCCCCTCGTGCTCTCCTCCCCCTCCCCCCCTCCCCCTCGTGCTCTCTCCTCCCCCTCCCCCTCGTGCTCTGTGTCCCGCTTCCCCCCCCCTGCTCTCCCCCCCCCCCCCCTCGTGCTCTCCCCCCCCCTCCCCCTCGTGCTCTCCCCTCCTCCCCCCTCCCCTCGTGCTCTCTGACCCCCTTCCCCCCCCTCCCCCCTCCCCCTCGTGCTCTGTCCCCCCTCTGTCCCGAGAGGCCCCCCTCCCCTCGTGCTCGAAGTCAGTCCCGCTCCCCCTCGTGTGCTCTGTCCCCGCTCCCGCCTCGCGGTCCCCTGCCTCTCCATCTGCTGACTGCTTTGGGCAGACTGATGTTTCTGAGCTTTTGTCGAATTTTATTCACCAGTTTTTCTATGTTTTCTCTCTCTTTTTGCTCTTGTCTGCCAGGCTTAATGCTACCAGCGACTGCCCTGTTCCCTGAGCGTGGATGTGTGTGTGGTGTCCCTCAGAACGGTTCCTTCTGTACCATTCCTGCCTGCCTACATCCAGAACCTCTCCACCACTTAAATAAAATCACCCATGGACTGTCCACTTGTCTCCGCTGCGTTCCTGCCAACCCCTCGATGCTACCGTTACAAAGCTGCTTTCTGAAGATTCTGTTTATATTTGAATGAAAAGGCAGTAATATCTCTGTTTGACCTGCTGTTGGATGGGGTCTGATCTGTCCAGTTCTGGTTCCATTTTGATTGTATGATATCGCATCTGTTCCACACAATCTGGTGGCAAATTTCTGTCTCAAAACATTGTGAAAATTGCCGATTTGGTTGTAAAGTCAGTGTGATAGAGGCAGCGCAGGAGAAGTGTGCTGGAAAAACAGACTTTGAGCCTCCCTTTAACAAACATTGTCTGTGTGTGTGCCTGGCCTGAGCACGTGTCTGGGTATGGTCTGTGTGTGTGCCTGGCCTGAGCACGCGTCTGGGTATGGTCTGTGTGCGTATGTGCACACATATCCCTGTGTGTATATGTGTGTGTGTGTGTATATCCCTATGTTTGTATGTGCACACATATCCCTGTGTGTGTGTTTGTGTGTCCCTGTGTTTGTATGTGCACACATTCCCGTGTGTGTGTGTCCCTGTGTTTGTATGTGCACACGTTCCCGTGTGTGTGTGTTCCTGTGTTTGTATGTGCACACATTCCCGTGTGTGTGTGTCCCTGTGTTTGTATGTGCACACATTCCCGTGTGTGTGTGTCCCTGTGTTTGTATGTGCACACATTCCCGTGTGTGTGTGTCCCTGTGTTTGTATGTGCACACATTCCCGTGTGTGTGTGTTCCTGTGTTTGTATGTGCACACATTCCCGTGTGTTGTGTCCCTGTGTTTTATTGCACACATTCCCGTGTGTGTGTGTCCCTGTGTTTGTATGTGCACACATTCCCGTGTGTGTGTGTCCCTGTGTTTGTATGTGCACACATTCCCGTGTGTGTGTGTCCCTGTGTTTGTATGTGCACACATTCCCGTGTGTGTGTGTCCCTGTGTTTGTATGTGCACACATTCCCGTGTGTGCGCATGAGAAATAGAAGTGGGAGTAGCCACCAGAACCTTTGAGTCTGCCCCACCATCCAGTACCATCATGGCTGATCTCCTTTTCTGTACCATTCCCCTGTTCCTTTATCTGTCAAATATTTGTCTAGCTCCACTTTAAATACTTCTAATGATCGAGTCTCCAGCACCCTTTGGGGCAGAGAATTCCAGAGATGCACTCCCCTCTGCGAGTTCTAAGCACCTCAGTTTGAAATGAGTGGCCCTTTATCTTGTAGCTTTGTCCCCTTGTTCGTCACTCTCCCACTGGTGAAAACATCTCACTGTCTGCCCTGTCAGGATTTTAAAATAAAAGGAAAATAGAGTGGATGCTGGAATCTGAAACAAAAATCGAGTTCTGACAAAAGATTGTCTAGTCTCGAAACATTTCTCTATTCTCCCTCCACAGATGTTATCACACTTGCTGTCACACTTTTCAGCATTTCCCTTCAGGATCTTGTCTGTCTGAATAAGGTCATCCCTCACATGTCTAAACCCCAACAAATATAGACCAAGATTATTGATAGGACAACCCACTCATCCCAGGAATTAGCCTGGTGAATCCTCTTTGGGCTGCCTCCAATGTTCCTATACCTTTATAGGTAAGGGGACCAAAACTGTCCACAGTATTCCAGGTGAGGCCTCACCAACACCCTGTACAATTACAACAAAACCTCCCCTATTTTAAACCCCAACCCCTTTACAATGAAGACCAAAATGTCAGTTACCTTTAGAACTACTTGTTAGACCTGCCTGCTAGCTTTATGTGATTCATGCACCAGAACACCCAGATCCCTCTGTACCTAACTCACCTGCAATCTCACTCCATTTACAAGACTATGGACAGAGCGGATAGGGAGCAGCTATCGAAGGGTCAGTCACAAGGGGAGATGGGTTGAAGGTGAGGGGTGGGAGATTTAGGGGGAATGTGAGGGTCTGGAATGTGCTGTCTGGGAGGGTGGTGGAGGCGGAATGCTTCACATCCTTTAAAAAAGTAGCTGGATGAGCACTTGGCCTATCAGAACACTCAGGGCTATGGGCCCAGACTGGCAAATGGGATTAGGTGGGAATTCAGGTGTTTCCAATGTAAAGAAAATCCCAGCACAGGAACAGGCCCTTTGGCCCCTCCAAACCTGCATTTACCATGCTGCCCCGATTGAACTAAAACCCCTAACCTTCCCAGGACCATGTCTCTCTATTCCCATCCTATTCATGTACTTGTCAAAATGCCTCTTAAAAGTCACTACTGTATCTGCTTCTGCTACCTCCCCCGGCAACGAGTTCCAGGCAACCACTACTCTCTGTGTAAAATATCTGCCTCGTACATCTCCTTTAAACCTTGCCCCTCACACCTTAAACCTGGGCCCCCGAGTAACTGACTCTTCCACCCTGGGAAAAAGCTTCTGACTATCCACTCTGTCCCTGCCTCTCATAATCTTGTAGATTTCTATCAGGTCTCCCCTCAACCTCCATCACTCCAGTGAGAACAAACCAAATTTCTACAACCTCTCCTCATAGCTAACGCCCTCCATACCAGGCAACATCCTGGTAAATCTTTTCTGTACCCTCTCCAAAGCCCCACATCCTTCTGGTAGTGCAGTGACCAGAATTGAACTCTATATTCCAAGTGCAGCCTCACTAAGGTTCTATAAAGCTGCAACATGACTTGCCAATTTTTAAACTCAGTGCCCCAGCCGATGAAGGTAAGCATGCCGTATGCCTTCTTGATTACCTTCTCCACCTGCATTGCCACTTTCAGTGACCTGTGTACCTGTACACCCAGATCCCTCTGCCTATCAATATTCTTAAGGGTTCTGCCATTATCTGAAATCAACCTTTCAAAATTATCTCACATTTAAACTCCATGTACCATCTCTCCGCTCAAGTCTCCAACTGATCTCTATCCTGCTGTATCCTCTGATGGTCCTCATCGCTGTCCACAAATCCAACAACCTTGTGTCATCCACAAACTTACTAATCAATCCAGTTACATTTCCCTCCAAATCATTTATATATATTACAAACAGCAAAGGTCCCAGCACTGATCCCTGAGGAACACCACTTGTCACAGCCCTCCATTCAGAAACACAGTGCAGACTTGATGGGCCGAAGGACCTTCTGTCTCACACTTCCCCATGTTAAACTCCATTTGCCCAGTTTTCATCCACTCTCCCAATCTATCTATATCCCATTGCAAAATTACAATATCCTTATCTCAGCCTGTCCTTCCACCAACCTCGCATCATCGACAAATTTGGAAACCTTGCATTCTGATCCTTCCTCCAGCTTATTAATGGATATAGTGAACAATTGTGGGCCAAAAAGTGGATCCTTGCAGTACTCCACTAATTATACTCTTCCACTCTGAAAAGAACCCACGTATTTCCAACTTTGTATTCTGCGTGACAGCCAGTTTTCAATCCATGTTAATACACCGATTCCATGGGCTTTTATTTTATGCTCCAGTTTATTGAAGTAGATAGGGAGGATGTGCTAGATATTCTCGAGGGTTTGAAGTTGGATAAGTCCCCTGGGCCGGACGGGATTTACCCTAGGATTCTCTGGGAGGCAAGAGAGGAGATTGCAGAGCCCCTGGCTCTGATCTTCAGGTCGTCGTTGGTTACGGGTGTGGTTCCGGAGGACTGGAGGATAGCGAATGTGGTCCCATTGTTCAAGAAGGGGAAGAGAGACCTTCCAGGGAATTATAGGCCAGTGAGTCTTACTTCTGTTGTGGGCAAAGTATTGGAGAGAATTATTAAGGATAGGATTTATACTTATTTAGAGAGAAATGAATTGATTGGGGATAGTCAGCATGGTTTTGTGAAGGGTAGGTTGTGCCTTACTAACCTCATTGAGTTTTTTTGAAAAAGTGACCAAAGAGGTGGATGGGGGTAAGGCGGTTGATGTGGTATATATGGACTTTAGTAAGGCGTTCGATAAGGTGGCCCATGGAAGACTTCTGCAGAAAATGCAGATGTATGGGATAGAGGGTGATTTAGCAAATTGGATTAGGAATTGGCTAGCAGATAGAAGACAGAGGGTGGTGGTTGATGGGAGATATTCATCGTGGAGTTCAGTGACAAGTGGTGTACCTCAGGGGTCTGTTTTGGGGCCCCTGCTGTTTGTAATTTTTATAAATGATCTGGATGAGGGTATTGAAGGATGGATTAGTAAATTTGCAGATGACACCAAAGTTGGAGGAGTGGTAGATAGTGAAGAGGGGGTGTTATAGTTTGCAGAGAGACTTGGACAAGTTGCAGAGCTGGGCCGAGAGGTGGCAAATGGAGTTTAATGTGGAAAAGTGTGAGATAATGCACTATGGCAGGAATAATAAATGTGTAGAGTATAGGGCTAATGGTAGGATTCTTAATAGTGTTGATGAACAGAGGGATCTTGGTGTTTTTGTGCATAGATCCCTGAAAGTAGGCAGTCAAGTCGATAAGGTTGTTAAGAAGGCATATGGAGTCTTAGCTTTTATTGGTAGGGGTATTGAATTTCGAAGCCGCAACATGTTGCAACTGTACAAAACTCTAGTGCGGCCACACTCGGAGTATTGTGTGCAGTTCTGGTCCCCACATTATAAGAAAGATGTGGAGGCATTGGAGAGGGTACAGAGGAGGTTTATCAGGATGTTGCCAGGTACGGAGGGCAGGTCTTATTAAGAGAGGCTGAGGGATTTGAGGTTGTTTTCGTTAGAAAGGAGGCGGCTAAGAGGGGACCTTATCGAAACACATAAGATGATTAGAGGTTTAGATAGGGTGGACAGTGATAGCCTTTTTCCTAGGATGGAGAAAGCTAGCACGAGGGAACACAGCTTTAAATTAAGGGGTGATAGTTATAGGACGGATATCAGAGGTAGGTTCTTTACACAAAGGGTGGTTCGGGAGTGGAATGCCCTGCCTGCAGCAGTTGTAGATGCGCCAAGTTTGGTGGCGTTTAAGAGGTTAGTTGATAAGTATATGGAAGAGAAGGGAATGGTTTAGTTTGGAGGGTCATTGCTTTTTATATTGGTCTTGCCAAAATAGATGTTAAACTAACTGAAGAGTCACATTGGCCGTTTTCCAATCTTCTGATATCCTCCCAGAATTCAGCAAGTTATGAAAAGTTTCAACCAATGGGTCCACTGTCTGTGCAGTCACCTTTATTAAACACACTCAATGACCTGGCCTCCACAACCTTCTGCAGCAAAGAGATTGTCAGGTCCTGGTCACTTGCAGATGTAGTGCATTTAGATTCCCATTGGGTATTTGAGAAAGGTGACTTGTCTGATCTGGAACTGAGGGCATGGTTACTAAATCTGCGAATGATACAAAGATATGTAGAGGAACAGGCAGCTTTGAGGAAGCAGGAGGGTTGCAGAAGGTTAGGAGAGTGAGCAAAGAAGTGGCAGATGGAATACACTGTGGAAAAGTGTGAAGTTAGTTACTTTGGTAGGAAGAACAGAGGTGTAAAATCATGGATGCTGGAATCTGAGACCGAAAGAGAAAACGCTGGAAAATCCCAGCGGATTCGACAGCATCTGTAAGGAGAGAAAAGAGTTGATATTTTGAGTCCAGATGACCCTTTGTCAAAGCTATCAGCATTTTAAAATGGGGAAAGGCTTTAAAAATCTGAAGTGCAGAGGGACTTTTGGAATCCTGGTTTAGGATTCTCTTAAGGTTAATGTGCAGGTTCAGTCGACAGTTAGGAAGGTAAATGCAATGTTAGCATTCGTGTTGAGAGGGTGAGAATACAAGAGCAGTGAGGTACTGCTGAGGCTGAGTGAGGCTCTGGTCAGATCCCCGTTGAGCAGTTTTGGGCCCCGTATCTAAGGAAGGGTGTGCTGGGCCTTGGAAAGGTTCCAGAGGAAGTCCACAAGAATGATCCCTGGAATGAAGAGCTTGTCGTATGAGGAACAGGTTGAGGACTCTGGGTCTGTACTCGTTGGGAGTTTAGAAAGACGAGGGGGGATTGTATTGAAACTTCCTGGATACTGCGAGGCCTGGATAGAGTGGACGCAGAGAGGGTGTCTCCACTGGTGGGAGTGATCAGAACTCAAGGGCACAACCTCAGAGGAAAGGGACAATCCTTTAAAACAGAAATGAGGAGGAATTCCTTCAGCCAGAGAGTGGGGAATGTGTGGAACTCTTTCCCGCAGAAGGCTGTGGGGGCCGGGTTAGAGTGTCTTTAACACAGAGATAGGTTCTTGATCAATAAGGGGATCAGGGGTTATGGGGAAAAGGCAGGAGAATGGGATGGGAAAAATATCAGCCATGATTGAATGTCGGAGCAGACTCGATGGGCCGAGTGGCCTCATTCTGCTGTTTATATCTTAGCTCTTTGCATTCTCAGTCCCTTGTGATTGGGATTTTTGTAAGTGCCATCATATTATTAGAAATCAGCACATCTGATACCTGAAGGATTTTTGTAATGTTTTCCATGGTGATGTAAAAGATTGATTGAATATATCCATCATTTCTTTATTATCAATTCACCCAGCTTATTCAGCTGCCCACATCACACTGCCTAGTCACACACTGCTCCATCAGCAACACTTATACCTTCAGCTATCAAACCACCAAGTTCCACAATTTTCCATCCATTTCTCTATTCCAACAACTATTTTAAAATGTCGTCTCTGTGACCAGACCCTGTCTGATATGTCCAAGTAAATGAACAAAGAACAAAACAGCACAGGAAACAGGCCCTTTGGCCCAACGAGCCCGTGCCACCACCCCGGTGTTCCCATCTCTACCCGCGATCCCCGTCCATGTTTATAGATATGGGAGATACAAATGCTGATGTAAGAGGGACATTAAAGTGTGTCAGAAAGAAATGGAAGCAGTGTGGAGAGAGCTTTACTCTGTATCTAACCCTGTGCTGTACCTGTCCTGGGAGTGTTTGATGGGGGACAGTGTAGAGGGAGCTTTACTCTGTATCTAACCCCGTGCTGTACCTGTCCTGGGAGTGTTTGATGGGGGACAGTGTAGAGGGAGCTTTACTCTGTATCTAACCCCGTGCTGTACCTGTCCTGGAGTGTTTGATGGGGGGACAGTGTAGAGGGAGCTTTACTCTGTATCTAACCCCATGCTGTACCTGTCCTGGGAATGTTTGATGGGGGGACAGTGTAGAGGGAGCTTTACTCTGTATCTAACCCCGTGCTGTACCTGTCCTGGGAGTGTTTGAGGGGGGACAGTGTAGAGGGAGCTTTACTCTGTATCTAACCCCGTGCTGTACCTGTCCTGGGAGTGTTTGATGGGGGACAGTATAGAGGGAGCTTTACTCTATATCTAACCCTGTGCTGTACCTGTCCTGGGAGTGTTTGATGGGGACAGTGTAGAGGGAGCTTTACTCTGTATCTAACCCCGTGCTGTACCTGTCCTGGGAGTGTTTGATGGGGACAGTGTAGAGGGAGCTTTACTCTGTATCTAACCCCGTGCTGTACCTGTCCTGGGAGTGTTTGATTGGAACTGTTTTGGTAAATAGTGTGTTTTTTAATAAGATTCCTGCTGTTTCGAAGTGCTTTGATTGGATTTCATTGTGCCCCATATCTCATCTCTCACCAATGTTGTGGGAGCCCCGCTATTTGCTTGGAAGGTGATATTCCTCTTTTTATCTCGATGTGATTGTGTATTTTATCAATCAATAAAATTAGCAGTAATCTCTCCATTGTATATTGGACCTGCTGTTACTGGCATCTGCTCTGTCCTACCCACTGCCTCCCAGTGTTGGATCACCGTTACTGGCTGTGATGTGAAATATCACTTTGAAACCATGCCTGTCCCCGATACCACCTATCCCCTGTCCCTCCATCTCCTGCTGTATCCTCCTCCCTGACCCTCTCTGTCTCCTGCTCTATCCTCCTCCCTGTCCCTCTCTGTCTCCTGCTGTATCCTCCTCCCTGACCCTCTCTGTCTCCTGCTCTATCCTCCTCCCTGTCCTCCATCTCCTGCTGTATCCTCCTCCCTGACCCTCTCTGTCACTCCGGCTCTATCCTCCTCCCCTGTCCCTCCATCTCCTGCTGTATCCTCCTCCCTGACCCTCTCTGTCTCCTGCTCTATCCTCCTCCCTCTCTCTGCACTCCTGCTCTATCCTCCTCCCTGTCCCTCTCTGTCATCCTGCTCTATCCTCCTCCCTGTCCCTCTCTGTCCTCCTGCTCTATCCTCCTCCCTGTCCCTCTCTGTCTCCTGCTCTATCCTCCTCCCTGTCCCCCTCTGTCTCCTGCTGTATCCTCCTCCCTGTCTTTCTCTGTCTCCTGCTCTATCCTTCTCCCTGTCCCTCTCTGTCACTCCTGCTGTATCCTCCTCCCTGTCCCTCTCTGTCACTCCTGCTCTATCCTCCTCCCTGTCCCTCTCTGTCACTCCTGCTCTATCCTTCTCCCTGTCCCTCTCTGTCACTCCTGCTGTATCCTCCTCCCTGTCCCTCTCTGTCTCCTGCTCTATCCTCCTCCCTGTCCCCCTCTGTCACTCCTGCTGTATCCTCCTCCCTGTCCCTCTCTGTCTCCTGCTCATCCTCCTCCCTGTCCCTCTCTGTCACTCCTGCTCTATCCTCCTCCCTGTCCCTCTCTGTCACTCCTGCTCTATCCTCCTCCCTGTCCCTCTCTGTCTCCTGCTCTATCCTCCTCCCTTCCCTCTCTGTCTCCTGCTCTATCCTCCTCCTGTCCCTCTCTGTCACCCTGCTCTATCCTCCTCCCTGTCCCTCTCTGTCACTCCGCTCTATCCTTCTCCCTGTCCTCTGTCCCTCTGCTCTATCTCCTCCCTGTCCCTCTCTGTCTCCTGCTCTATCCTCCCCCTGTCCCTCTCTGTCTCCGCTTATCCTCCTCCCTGTCCCTCCGTCCCTATCTCTCCTCCCTCTCTGTCACTCCTGCTGTATCCTTCTCCTTGTCCCTCTCTGTCACTCCTGCTCTATCCTCCTCCCTATCCATCTCTGTCACTCCTGCTCTATCCTCCTCCGTGTCTTTCTCTGTCTCCTGCTGTATCCTCCTCCCTGTCCCTCTCTGTCTCCTGCTCTATCCTTCTCCCTGTCCCTCTCTGTCACTCCTGCTCTATCCTTCTCCCTGTCCCTCTCTGTCCCTGCTCTATCCTCCTCCCTATCCCCCTCTGTCACTCCTGCTGTATCCTCCACCCTATCCCTCTCTGTCACTCCTGCTGTATCCTCCTCCTATCCTCTCTGCTCCTGCCTATCCTCCTCCCTGTCCCTCTCTGTCTCCTGCTCTATCCTCCTCCCTATCCCTCTCTGTCACTCATGCTCTATCCTCCTCCCTGTCCCCCTCTGTCATTCCTGCTCTATCCTTCTCCCTGTCCCTCTCTGTCACTCCTGCTCTATCCTTCTCCCTGTCCCTCCTGTCACTCCTGCTGTATCCTCCTCCCTGTCCCTCTCTGTCTCCTGCTCTATCCTCCTCCTATCCCCCTCTGTCACTCCTGCTGTATCCTCCTCCCTGTCCCTCTCTGTCTCCTGCTCTATCCTCCTCCCTGTCCCTCTCTGTCACTCCTGCTCTATCCTCCTCCCTGTCCCTCTCTGTCTCCTGCTCTATCCTCCTCCCTGTCCCTCTCTGTCTCCTGCTGTATCCTCCTCCCTGTCCCTCTCTGTCTCCTGCTCTATCCTCCTCCCTGTCCCTCTCTGTCACTCCTGCTGTATCCTTCTCCTTGTCCCTCTCTGTCACTCCTGCTCTATCCTCCTCCCTATCCCTCTCTGTCACTCCTGCTCTATCCTCCTCCCTATCCCTCTCTGTCACTCCTGCTCTATCCTCTTCCCTATCCCTCTCTGTCACTCCTGCTCTATCCTCCTCCCTGTCCCTCTCTGTCACTCCTGCTCTATCCTCCTCCCTATCCCTCTCTGTCTCCTGCTCTATCCTCCTCCCTGTCCCTCTCTGTCTCTGCTGTATCCTCCTCCGTGTCTTTCTCTGTCTCCTGCTGCACCTCCTCCTGTCCCTCTCTGTCTCATGCTCTATCCTTCTCCCTGTCCCTCTCTGTCACTCCTGCTCTATCCTTCTCCCTATCCCCCTCTGTCACTCCTGCTGTATCCTCCACCCTATCCCTCTCTGTCACTCCTGCTGTATACTCCTCCCTATCCCTCTCTGTCACTCATGCTCTATCCTTCTCCCTGTCCCTCTCTGTCACTCCTGCTGTATCCTCCTCCCTTCCCTCTCTGTCTCCTGCTCTATCCTCCTCCCTGTCCCTCTCTGTCTCCTGCTCTATCCTCCTCCCTATCCCTCTCTGTCACTCATGCTCTATCCTCCTCCCTGTCCCCCTCTTTCATTCCTGCTCTATCCTCCTCCTGTCCCTCTCTGTCTCCTGCTCTATCCTCCTCCGTCCCCCTCTGTCACTCCTGCTGTATCCTCCTCCCTGTCCCTCTCTGTCTCCTGCTCTATCCTCCTCCCTGCCTCTCTGTCACTCCTGCTCTATCCTCCTCCCTGTCCCTCTCTGTCACTCCTCTCTATCCTCCACCCTGTCCTCTCTGTACTCCTGCTGATCCTCCTCCCTGTCCCTCTCTGTCTCCTGCTCTATCCTCCTCCCTGTCCCTCTCTGTCTCCTGCTCTATCCTCCTCCCTATCCCTCTCTGTCACTCATGCTCTATCCTCCTCCCTGTCCCTCTCTGTCACTCCTGCTGTATCCTCCTCCCTGTCCCTCTCTGTCTCCTGCTCTATCCTCCTCCCTGTCCCCCTCTGTCACTCCTGCTGTATCCTCCTCCCTGTCCCTCTGTCCTCTGCTCTATCCTCTCCCTGTCCCTCTCTTCACTCCTGCTCTAATCCTCCTCCTGTCCCTCTCGTCACCCTGCTCTATCCTCCTCCCTGTCCCTCTCTGTCACTCTGCTCTATCTTCCCCCTGTCCCTCTCTGTCTCCTGCTCTATCCTCCTCCCTGTCCCTCTCTGTCTCCTGCTGTACCTCCTCCCTCTCCCTCTCTGTCTCCTGCTCTATCCTCCTCCCTGTCCCTCTCTGTCACTCCTGCTGTATCCTCTCCTTGTCCCTTCTGTCACTCCGCTCTATCCTCCTCCCTATCCCTCTCTGTCTCCTGCTCTATCCTCCTCCCTATCCCTCTCTGTCACTCCTGCTCTATCCTCCTCCTTGTCCCTCTCTGTCTCCTGCTCTATCCTTCTCCCTGTCCCTCTCTGTCACTCTGCTCTATCCCTCTGTCCCTCTCGTCTCCTGCTCTATCCTCCTCCCTGTCCCTCTCTGTCTCCTGCTGTATCCTCCTCCGTGTCTTTCTCTGTCTCCTGCTGCATCCTCCTCCCTGTCCCTCTCTGTCTCATGCTCTATCCTTCTCCCTGTCCCTCTCTGTCACTCCTGCTCTATCCTTCTCCCTATCCCCCTCTGTCACTCCTGCTGTATCCTCCACCCTATCCCTCTCTGTCACTCCTGCTGTATCCTCCTCCCTATCCCTCTCTGTCACTCATGCTCTATCCTTCTCCCTGTCCCTCTCTGTCACTCCTGCTGTATCCTCCTCCCTGTCCCTCTCTGTCTCCTGCTCTATCCTCCTCCCTGTCCCTCTCTGTCTCCTGCTCTATCCTCCTCCCTATCCCTCTCTGTCACTCATGCTCTATCCTCCTCCCTGTCCCCCTCTGTCATTCCTGCTCTATCCTCCTCCCTGTCCCTCTCTGTCTCCTGCTCTATCCTCCTCCCTGTCCCCCTCTGTCACTCCTGCTGTATCCTCCTCCCTGTCCCTCTCTGTCTCCTGCTCTATCCTCCTCCCTGTCCCTCTCTGTCACTCCTGCTCTATCCTCCTCCCTGTCCCTCTCTGTCACTCCTGCTCTATCCTCCTCCTGTCCCTCTTCTCTGCTCTGTCCTCCTCTCTGTCTCCTGCTCTGTCCTCCTCCCTGTCCCTCTCTGTCTCCTGCTCTATCCTCCTCCCTGTCCCTCTCTGTCTCCTGCTCTATCCTCCTCCCTGTCCCTCTCTGTCACTCCTGCTCTATCCTCCTCCCGTCCCTCTCTGTCACTCCTGCTCTATCCTCCTCCCTGTCCCTCTCTGTTCACTCCTGCTCTATCCTCCTCCCTGTCCCTCTCTGTTCACTCCTGCTCTATCTTCCTCCCTGTCCCTCTCTGTCTCCTGCTCTATCCTCCTCCCTGTCCCTCTCTGTCTCCTGCTGTATCCTCCTCCCTGTCCCTCTCTGTCACTCCTGCTCTATCCTCCTCCCTGTCCCTCTCTGTCACTCCTGCTCTATCCTCCTCCCTATCCCTCTCTGTCACTCCTGCTCTATCCTCCTCCCTGTCCCTCTCTGTCTCTCCTGCTCTATCCTCCTCCCTATCCCTCTCTGTCACTCCTGCTCTATCCTCCTCCTTCCCCTCTGTCTCTGCTCTATCCTCCTCCTCCCTCTCTGTCTCCTGCTGTATCCTCCTCCGTGTCTTTCTCTTTCTCCTGCTGTATCCTCCTCCCTGTCCCTCTCTGTCTCCTGCCTATCCTTCTCCCTGTCCCTCTCTGTCACTCCTGCTCTATCCTTCTCCCTGTCCCCCTCTGTCACGCCTGCTGTATCCTACCTCCACCCTATCCTCCTGTCATCCTGCGGTACCTCCCCTCTGTCACTCTGCTCTATCCTCCTCCCTGTCCCCCTCTTTCATTCCTGCTCTATCCTCCTCCCTATCCCTCTCTGTCACTCCTGCTGTATCCTCCCCTCTGTCACTCCTGCTCTATCCTCCTCCCTGTCCCTCTCTGTCACTCGCTGTATCCTTCTCCTGTCCCCTCTCTGTCTCCTGCCTATCCTCTCCCTGTCCCTCCTCTGTCTCCTGCTCTATCCTCCTCCCTGTCCCTCTCTGTCACTCCTGCTCTATCCTCTCCCTGTCCCTCTCTGTCTCCTGCTCTATCCTCCTCCTATCCCTCTCTGTCACTCCTGCTCTAACCTCCTCCCTATCCCTCTCTGTCACTCCTGCTCTCCTCCTCCCTGTCCCCCTCTGTCCTCCTGCTCTATCCTCCTCCCTGTCCCTCTCTGTCTCCTGCTCTATCCTCCTCCCCTGTCCCTCCACTCCTGCTGTATCCTCCTCCCTGTCCCTCTCTGTCACTCCTGCTCTATCCTCCTCCCTGTCCCTCCATCTCCTGCTGTATCCTCCTCCCTGTCCCTCTCTGTCTCCTGCTCTATCCTCCTCCCTGTCCCTCTCTGTCACTCCTGCTCTATCCTCCTCCCTGTCCCTCTCTGTCACTCCTGCTCTATCCTCCTCCCTGTCCCTCTCTGTCTCTCCTGCTCTATCCTCCTCCCTGTCCCTCCTGCACTCCCTCTACCTCCTACCTATCCCTCTCTGTCACTCTGCTCTATCCTCCTCCCTGTCCCTCTATGTCCTCCTGCTCTATCCTCCTCCTGTCCCTCCTGTCACTCCTGCTCTATCCTCCTCTCTTGTCCCTCTCTGTCCTCCTGCTCTGTCCTCCTCCCTTCCCTCTCTGTCTCCTCTCTATGCTCCTCCCTGCCCTCTCTGCTCCTGCCTCCCCTCCCTGTCCTCTCTGCTCCTGCTCTATCCTCCCCCTGACCTCTCTGTCTCCTGCTCTATCCTCCTCCCTGTCCCTCTCTGTCACTCCTGCTCTATCCTCCTCCCTGTCCCTCTCTGTCACTCCTGCTCTATCCTCCTCCCTGTCCCTCTGTCACTCCTGCTCTATCCTCCTCCCTGTGCCTCTCTGTCACTCCTGCTCTATCCTCCTCCCTGTCCCTCTCTGTCTCCTGCTGTATCCTCCTCCCTGTCCCTCTCTGTCTCCTGCTCTATCCTCCTCCCTGTCCCTCTCTGTCACTCTGCTGTATCCTTCTCCCTGTCCCTCTCTGTCACTCCTGCTCTATCCTCCTCCCTGTCCCTCTGTCACTCCTGCTGTATCCTCGTCCCTGTGACTCTCTGTCTCTGCTGCTCTATCCTCCTCCCTGTCCCTCTCTGTCTCCTGCTGTATCCTCCTCCCTGTCCCTCTCTGTCTCCTGCTCTATCCTCCTCCGTGTCTTTCTCTGTCTCCTGCTGTATCCTTCTCCCTGTCCCTCTCTGTCTCCTGCTCTATCCTCCTCCCTGTCCCTCTCTGTCACTTCTGCTGTATCCTTCTCCCTGTCCCTCTCTGTCTCCTGCTGTATCCTCCTCCCTATCCCTCTCTGTCACTCATGCTCTACCTCCCTGTCCCCCTCTGTCACTCCTGCTGTATCCTCCTCCCTATCCCTCTCTGTCACTCCTGCTCTATCCTCCTCCCTATCCCTCTCTGTCACTCCTGCTCTATCCTCCTCCCTATCCCTCTGTCACTCCTGCTGTATCCTCCCCTCTGTCACTCCTGCTCTATCCTCTTCCCTATACCTCTCTGTCACTCCTGCTCTATCCTCCTCCCTGTCCCTCTCTGTCACTCCTGCTCTATCCTCCTCCCTATCCCTCTCTGTCACTCCTGCTCTATCCTCCTCCCTATCACTCCCTGTCACTCCTGCTCTACCTCCTCCCTATCCCTCTCTTCACTCCTGCTCATCCTCCTCCCTATACCTCTCTGTCACTCCTGCTCTATCCTCCTCCCTATCCCTCTCTGTCACTCCTGCTCTATCCTCCTCCCTATCCCTCTCTGTCACTCTGATCCATCCTCCTCCCTGGACTCTCTGTCACTCCTGCTCTATCCTCCTCCCTATCCCTCTCTGTCATCCTGCTCTATCCTCCTCCCTATCCCTCGTCACTCCTGCTCTATCCTCCTCCCTATCCCTCTCTGTCACTCCTGCTCTATCCTCCTCCCTATCACTCTCTGTCACTCCGCTCTATCCTCTTCCTATCCTCTCTGTCACCCTGCTCTATTCCTCCCTATTCCTGTCACTCCTGCTCTATCCTCTTCCCTATCCCTCTCTGTCACTCCTGCTCTATCCTCCTCCCTGTCACTCTCTGTCACTCCTGCTCTATCCTCCTCCCTATCCCTCTCTGTCACTCCTGTCTATCCTCCTCCCTATCCCTCTCTGTCACTCCTGCTCTATCCTCCTCCCTATCCCTCTCTGTCACTCCTGCTCTATCCTCCTCCCTATCCCTCTCTGTCACTCCTGCTCTATCCTCCTCCCTGTCCCTCTCTGTCACTCCTGCTCTATCCTCCTCCCTGTCCCTCTCTGTCTCCTGCTCTATCCTCCTCCCTGTCCCTCTCTGTCACTCCTGCTCTATCCTCCTCCCTGTCCCCTCTGTCTCCTGCTCTATCCTCCTCCCTGTCCCTCTCTGTCCCTGCTCTATCCTCCTCCCTGTCCCTCTCTGTCCCTGCTCTATCCTCCTCCCTATCCCTTCTGTCTCCTGCTCTATCCTCCTCCCTGTCCCTCTCTGTTCTGCTCTATCCTCCTCCCTATTCCTCTCTGTCTCCTGCTCTATCCTCCTCCCTATCCCTCTCTGTCACTCCTGCTCTAATCCTCTCCCTATCCCTCTCTGTCCTCCTGCTCTATCCTCCTCCCTGCCCTCTCTGTCACTCCTGCTCTATCCTCCTCCTGTCCCTCTCTGTCACTCCTGCTCTATCCTCCTCCTTGTCCCTCTGTCTCCTGCTCTGTCCTCCTCTCTGTCTCCTGCTATGTCCTCCTCCCTGTCCACTCCTGTCTCCTGCTCTATCATCCTCCCTATCCCTCTCTGTCTCCTGCTCTATCCTCCTCCCTGTCCCTCTCTGTCTCCTGCTCCATCCTCCTCCCTGAACCCTCTCTGTCTCCTGCTCTATCCTCCTCCCTGTCCCTCTCTGTCACTCCTGCTCTATCCTCCCCCCTATCCCTCCTGTCACTCCTGCTCTATCCTCCTCCCTGCCCTCTCTGTCCCCTGCTCTGTCCTCCTCCCTGTCCCTCTCTGTCTCCTGCTCTATCCTCCTCCCTGTCCCCCTCTGTCATTCCTGCTCTATCCTCCTCCCTGTCCCTCTCTGTCTCCTGCTCTATCCTCCTCCCTGTCCCCCTCTGTCACTCCTGCTCTATCCTCCTCCCTGTCCCTCTCTGTCTCCTGCTCTATCCTCCTCCCTGTCCCTCTCTGTCACTCCTGCTCTATCCTCCTCCCTGTCCCTCTCTGTCACTCCTGCTCTATCCTCCTCCCTGTCCCTTTCTCACTCAACAAAGAACAAAAATCAAAGAATATTCCAGCACAGGAGCCCGCCCTTTAGCCCTCCAAGCCTTGACTGACCATGCTGCCTGACTGAATTAAACCCCCTATCCTTCCGGGGACCGTATCCCTCTGTTCTCATCCTATTCATGTACTTGTCAAGACATCCCTTAAAACTCACTACTGTATCCACTTCCACTCCCTCCCCCCGGCAGCGAGTTCCAGACATCCACCGCCCTCTGTATAAAAATTCTGCCTCGTACATCTCCTTTAAACCTTGCCCCTCGCACCTTAAACCTGTACCCCAAGTAATTGACTCTTCCACCCTGGGAAAAAGTTTCTGACTATCCACTCTGTCTGTGTCTCTTATAATCTTGTCAGTTTCTATCAGCTCTCTCTATCCTAAAGGTCCCTTCTCTTACTTAACAACTATGACCTCGCGTCCAAGATGTTTGTAGAAGGGGGAATATTTGATTAGTTTTTATTGAATCAATCCGGTTGAGTACATTATAAACCTCAGTCAAATTCCCCCCTCATTCTTCTGTACTCCAGACAGTACAAGCCCCAGCTACCCAACCGCTCTTCACAGCCCGTTCAAAGCTGCAATCAATCGAGTGAATTTCTTCTGAATCACCTCCAGTGCCACCTCATCCTTCCTCAAAGGTGACCAAAATTGAACACAATACTCCAGGTGTGGTCTCACCCATGCCTTACACAACTGGAATAACAATTCTATACTTTTATATTCTGGATCCTTTGCAATAAGTGCCAAGATTCCATTTGCCAGCCTTATAACATTGTACACCTGCCTGCCCACTTTCTGAGACTCATGCACAAAGACACCCAGATCCCTCTGCACAGATACCTTTTGAATCTGTTTACCATTTAAGTAGCAATTTACCCTTTTATTTTTCTGGCCAAAATGAGTGGCACAGAGGTTAGCATAGCACTAGGGACCTGGGGGAGGCACAGTGGTTAACACGCTGTCTCTCAGCACCAGGGATCCGGGATGGCACAGTGGTTAACACAGCTGTCTCTCAGCACCAGGGATCCGGGGTGGCACAGTGGTTAACACAGCTGTCTCTCAGCCCCAGGGATCCGGGATGGCACAGTGGTTAACACAGCTGTCTCTCAGCCCCAGGGATCCGGGATGGCACAGTGGTTAATACAGCTGTCTCTCAGCACCAGGGATCCGGGATGGCACAGTGGTTAACACAGCTGTCTCTCAGCCCCAGGGATCCGGGATGGCACAGTGGTTAACACAGCTGTCTCTCAGCCCCAGGGATCCGGGATGGCACAGTGGTTAACACAGCTGTCTCTCAGCCCCAGGGATCCGGGATGGCACAGTGGTTAACACAGCTGTCTCTCAGCCCCAGGGATCCGGGATGGCACAGTGGTTAATACAGCTGTCTCTCAGCACCAGGGATCCGGGATGGCACAGTGGTTAACACAGCTGTCTCTCAGCCCCAGGGATCCGAGGTGGCACAGTGGTTAACACAGCTGTCTGACAGCCCCAGGAGGGTTCGATTCCCAGCTTGGGTCACTGACTGTGTGGAGTTTGCACATTCTCCCTGTGTCTGCATGGGATTCCTCTGAGTGCTCCAGTTTTTTTCCCACCATTTGAAAGATGTGCTGGTTGGCTGGATTGACCATGCTAAATTCTCCCTCAGTGTAGCCCGAACAGATACTGGAGTGTGGCGACTTGGGGATTTTCACAGTAACTTCATTATAGTGTTGATGTAAGCATACTTGTGACACTTACAAATAAACTTTACAATTTTAAACCTTGCATTGATGCAAATTCCACCTGCCAGATTCTGGTCCATTCTCCTAGCCTGTCAATATCCACTTGTAAACTTTTTATCATCTCATCACAGCCTGCATATAAGATGATTAGAGGTTTAGATAGGCTATCACTGTCCACCCTTTTTCCTAGGTTGGAGAAAGCTAGCACGAGGGGACACAGCTTTAAATTAAGGGGTGATAGTTATAGGATGGATATCAGAGGTAGGTTCTTTACCCAAAGGGTGGTTCAGGAGTGGAATGCCCTGCCTACAGCAGTTGTAGATGCGCCAAGTTTGGTGGCGTTTAAGAAGTTAGTTGATAAGTATATGGAAGAGAAGGGAATGGTTTAGTTTGGAGGGGCATTGCTTTTTATAATGGTCGGCACAACATCGAAGGCCGAAGGGCCTGTTCTGCGCTGTAATGTTCTATGTTCTATGCTTCACACCTATTTCCGTGTTGTCAGCAAATTTGTTAGGCCGTGCGCCAGCTTGTAGATCATTGATAGAGATGGAAATAGTGAACCCTACAGGACCCACTAATTACAGATCACCAACGAGAGAAGGACCCATTTATCACAACCCTCTGCTTTCTATCAGTCAGCTAATCTTCAATCCAAGCCTGTACTCTATCCCCAACCCATTGGGATCGAAACCTCTGGATCAGTCTCTTGTGTGGCACCTTATAAATGCCTTCTGGAATTCCAGATAGATCACATCCACAGGATCCCCATTATCTACCTTGCTGTTTATATCCTCAAAGAACTCCAGCAGGTTTGCCATTTTCAAAGCCGTGCTGACACTGTGAATTGAGCTTTGCTTTTACAGCTGCTCAGTTATCTCCTCCACAATGATTGACTCCAGTCACTTCCCCACCACAGACGCTAAGCTGACTGGTTTATAATTTCCCCACTGTTTGCCCCTCTCCTTTCTTGAATAAGGGTGTCACATTAATATATTTCCAGTCCACTGGTACCTCTCTGGAATCCAGGGAATTTTGGAATATCTAATGCCTCCACTATCTCTGCTGACAGCTCCTTTAATATCCGAGGCTGCAGACCATCAGCTCCTGGGACTTATCAACCTTTAAAACCTTGGTCCTCCTTTGCTCCATCTTAAACTACTCCCAATCCTCAGCATATTGCGTTCAAATTGGCAACAAAAAGCTCCTCCTTGAACCTGATCCCATCTTTAATTTCCTGTGTATCATTGAATCGTAAAGCATAGAAAAGACCCTTCAGCCCAGCAAGTCTCTTCTGCTACTTGACTTTATTCAGATGTGTTTGTATATTTGTGTGTTTTTTTCCACTTGCTGTAATGAGCTGTTTCTGAAATAAAAGTTGCTACGATGCACAGCTGCCTCAGCTCGTGATTGCTTCATTGGTTGTTTCTCAACCATTCCTGAGAGAACAGGAATTAGAGGCAGAGTTCAGAACCCGGCACTCCCCAGCTACTGGTCCCAAGCATCTGTATCATCCCCTCCCTTCCAACCACCATCTCCATCAGCAACATTGGTGAGGCCACACCTGGAGTATTGTGTACAGTTTTGGTCTCCTTATTTGAGGAAGGATGTTCCTTGATATAGAGGGAGCACAGCAAAGGTTTACCAGGCTGATTCCTGGGATGGCAGGTCTGTCATATGAGGAGAGACTAAGTGGGTTAGGATTATATTCACTGGAGTTTAGAAGAGTGAGAGGGGATCTGATAGAAACTTATAAAATTCACACAGGGTTAGAGAGGGGAGATTCAGAAAGAATGTTCCTGATGGTGGGGGAGTCCAGAACTAGGGGTCAGACTTTGAGGATAAGGGGTAAACCTTTTAGAACTGAGGTGAGGGGAAATTTCTTCACCCCGAGGGTGGGGAATGTGTGGAATTCACTTTCACAGAAAGTACAAAGAACAAAAACGAAACAGCATGGGAAACAGGCCCTTCGGCCCAACGAGCCCGCACAGCCACCCCAATGTTCCCACCTCTATCTGAGAACCCTGTCCATGTTTGTAGATCTATGGATTAAAAACCAAATTTGAGACAATTTAGAGAGAATTTGTTTTGCCAATTAGCCTAAGAACACATCTTTGGGATGTGGGAGGAAACCGGAGCACCCGGAGAAAACCCATGCAAGCACGGGGAGAATGCGCAAACTCCCACAGACACAGATCTAAATCCATGTATCTGCACAGCACAGCGATAGTCATTGAGCTGTCGTGTTGCCCATCAAACGGTCCAGGTCAAGCGTACACTAACAATGTGAAGCACTAGGATACTCTCGAAAAAAATCCAAGAGCAGTCCTCTCACAACCCATTGCGTGTATGCCCCTCGTTAGACAACAAGGTGGACCAAAGCACCTGTAGGATAAAAACAAGTACATCAATATCATCATCTATTTACACACTTCCCAGGGACTCCCAAGGCTCATGATCCCTATTTTAAATCAGTTTTCTATACCCCTCCATTCCCATTCTGTTCATGTGCCCATCTAAGTATTTCTTAAATAACTCCAGAGTACCTGCCTCCACCACTTTACTTGGCAGCGCATTCCATACCCCCACCACCCTCTGTGTGAAAAAACTCCCTCTAGCATCCAAATTATACCTTACCCCCCTCACCCTAAGCCCGTGACCCCTCGTGCTATTAGAGTCCATCCTAGGAAAAAGCTTAACCCTGTTTACTCTATCTATACCCCTCATAATCTTGTACACCTCTATTAGATCTCCTCTAAGTCTACGTCTTTCTAAGGAAAACAGTCCCAATTTGCCTAACCTCTCCTCGTAACTCAGACCTTCCATACCAGGCAGCATCCTGGTAAACCTCCCCTGCACTCTCTCCAGAGTCTCCACGTCCTTCCGGTAGTAAGGCAACCAGAACTGGACGCAGTATTCCAAATGAGGTCTAACCAACGTTTTATACAACTGCAACATTAAGGCCAGCTCTTGTACTCTATACCCCTTCCTATAAAGGCTAGCATACTATATGCTTTCTTCACAACCTTCTCCACTTGCTCTGCCACCTTCAAGACTTGTTCACCTGCACCCCCAGGTCCCTCTGCGTTTCTATACTCTTAATAGGTCTACCCTTTATCATATACCTCCCCACTACATTCTTTCTCCCGAAATGCATCACCTCACATTTATCAGGATTGAATTCCATCTGCCATCTATCTGCCCAAGCTACCAGCCTATCTATATCCTGCTGTATCGCCTGACAATGCTCCTCACTATCTGCAAGTCCAGCCTTCTTTGTATCGTCTGCAAACTTGCTGATCACTCCACTTACTCCCTACCTGATGAAGGGGCAGCCCTCCGAAAGGTAGTGATGTTTACTACCATATAAACCTGTTGGACTTTAACCTGTGTTGTGAGACTTCTTACTGTGTTTACCCCAGTCCAACAGCGGCATCTTCGCATCGTGACTTTCTTGAATGCAGCCACTGTTCTCAGAGTAAGCCCATTCTCACAGAAGCTTCACAGTGGCATGGTAAAATACCTCTAGCTTGGTGGCAAGAAAGCACAGACTTTACAAGCTGTGAATGTGCCATACTGCTAAAGCCCTTCATCTATTCAAATAAGGGACTCAATGTCCGTTGTTTAAAGTTTATTTTTTAAGTTTATTTATCAGTGTCACAAGTATGTAAGAACTAGGAGCAGGAATCGGCCATTCGGCCCCTCGAGCCTGCTCTGCCATTCTATAAGATCATGGCTGAGCTTTTCATGGACTCAGCTCCATTTACCCGCCCGCTCACCATAACCCTTAATCCCTTTACTGTTCAAAAATTTATCATTGCCTTAAAAACATCCAATGAGGGAAGTAGTTGAGGCCAAAACATTGTCTGATTTCAGGAAGAAATTAGATTTTGCTTTTGGAGAATGTAGGGATGTGGGGGGATCGGGATATTGAGTTTAACGATCAGCCATGATTAAAATGTTTTGCAGAGCAGGCTTGAAGGGCCGAATGGCCTCCTCCTGCTTCTAGTTTCTGTGTTTCTTTGTACACAATTGCAGCAAAACATCCCTATCCCTATATTCAGATCCTCTCGCTGTGAAAACTGTCATTGCCACAAAATTCATTCAATGTACACATGTCCCATATCCCTAATTTAAATCCTAGATCCATAAGATCATAAAACCCCTACATTGCAAGGAGGCCATTCAGCCCATTGAGTCTGCAGCAGCTCTCTGCAAGACAAGCAGGTTGGCAGGAAAGCCCCAGACTGCGCCTCATTCATGAACCATTGCCAAAGGGAAGAGGATTCCTCTGGGGAGTACAGCTAGAGGCAGGTTCACCGCTCAGCAGCACAAGGAGAGCAGCAAGGATGGAAGTGAGCAGGTCTTTCTCAGATTGTAGACATAACTCCATGATGGTGCATTATCTTCCTGGTGCCAGGGTCAAGGACACCCATAATATCATAATAGGAACAGAAGTAGGCCGTTCGGCCCCTCGAGCCAATTCTATACAAATACAGCCGATCCATCATTCCTCATGTCCACATTCCTGCCCTTTCCCAGTAACCCTCAATTCCCTCACTGATCAAACCTCTATGTCAGCCTCACATTTATACAAGGACTCTGGCCCCACACAGCTCTCTGTGGCAAAGAGTTTTAAAGGCCAAAACACTCTGAGAAGAATTCCTTCTTATCTCAGTCTTCAACTTCGACTCCTTTATTGTGAGACTCTGCCGTCTGCTCCGAGACTTTCCCACGAGGGGAAATCT